>NKZY01000788.1:0-116996 GCA_002374555.1 Metschnikowia mauinuiana | reverse complement strand
ATTGTGGCTGCTAAAGTAGGTGGGTTCAGCCCCATAGCGAAATGAAATAGGTCAATCCAATACTCAATTAAGTAATATAAGAGATAATTGATTGACTAAGTTAATGGAATGGTTGGAGAAATTCGGTATATTTTAATATCAATCTATTTTTTGAAGATATTGGAGGATAAAAAGTGGTAGGTACAAGTAAAATAGTTTACATAAACTGCGAGCAGAAGTACAGAGCGCCCTCCGCAGTGCACGATTCAGGTGCTTTCGCTAAAGTGCAATACCCACCAAAGGATACACACCCTTAGATATCACAATACGCTAATACTATAAATTTCAATATAAAAAGTTTCGAAGACGATTTTCTGTATAAAAAAAAAGTCAGAATCTGAGAGTTTACATTTTTATATTTGATAATTCGGGCTTCACACGGGGGAGGTCTGCGGCCAGCCAGTGAAATGTCCGTGTTGGTGGAGGTGACACGGGGTGCATAACAATAGACTGTAAGGGCCTTAAGGCCTGGAGATCACATGAACAAGCCAACCCCTCCTCTAGTAATACGAGGTCTTAAGAATATAGTAAATATATTATGAAAATGACTTCTTATACAATTAAATAGTCATTTCCTTTAATCATACATTTCGACAGTAAGCATGGTGGTCTATTGGTAGTAGCTGGAGGGCCATAGTTGAGCAGTGACTTCTGACACAGATAAAAATAATAATGATATAGCAGTGAAGAAATTTGCTCACGTGAGTAAAGGTGCATTTGATATGTGTAACCCGATAGCACGTATATTAAAAAAATGTTACTGTGAATTTTAGAGCAACGAAGAAACTAGAGAGGTTTATTTATTGAGGGGTATATTCTTTTATCGATACACGGGCTATATTTGTTTCCAGATATTAGATATCGATATAACCTTATATTCTCACCGTTTTTAGTATATTTTTTATACGACTTGTTCTCCTATTTATATTGTGTTTAAGGATTAACCCATAATACAAAATAAGATACATTTCATACAGTTTCTTGTCTGCAGCTTATACAAAAGAAATTTCTGTTATGTTTATATGATTTTTATGACTTATTTAACACTAATTCTTTTACTGAAAAAGTTATACTATACTGTACACTACTGAGTAGTTGACTGATATACTACTGACTGCTGGCTATTACTGGATATTCAGAAAAATCCATAAACACAGAGATAGAAAGGGAGAAAGAAGAAGAGAGAAAGAGAAAGAGAGAAATATGCTAGAAAGTTTATATCAATGCCCATCAATGAGAGTAGCATAGTATCGAGAGCCAGTCCTGGCATGTCATAAATGTATCATTAAATCAGTATATGGGGATTTACACTCCAGTGTTAAAATCCCAGTACTACATCACTCTTTAGATACAAGAGAATCTTACATGGATTTGTGTAACTTCCTAGTACTCCATTACTAGATAACGTATAGATAGAGTAGCATAGCCTAATTCTTATGAGTCGTCTGGAACTTTGGAATATTCTGGAAATTGGAATAGTCAGTATAATAGTATCTTTTTGTGGTAGAAGTACATCGTAGCAGTCGAGTTAAAAATCCATTTTATTAGTCCCAATTGTACTCTTTCTGGGCCAAGACCTCCCACGTATCCCAACTCACCTTCTCCGACTACTCAGACAAGAATTAACGGCTCTTTGTTACCGGTGGGTCTACATACAGCCACAATGTGTATTTTATTTTGTAAAGCAGACAACAGTCTGGTGCTAAAGAAGAGTATCCTTTTTGTACTTTACCAATAAGCAAAGTCTTTTAATTTTTTAATTCAATAATGGTGACTTTTTGTTTCCGGATTGTCTGAACACTTGTGTACCTTTCCAAAATATGCAGTTGTTCTTGAACCAGGCTCTCTGGTATTTTCCCTACATCATATAAATATATGTTGGACAATCACTTTGACCCTAAGAATGTGATAAATGGCGTCAACCTTGTTCTTTTCTTAGTTTGTTTTATTTATATCTAGTGTGTTAAGGATCAAACTCATCAAGTACAAGGGTTCAGCAGTGCAATCGCCAGAACGTGAATAATATAATCAAACATATTTGCATAGGAGTGGATAATATAATTTTAATAGAGCACATTGTGCATTATAGTAGGGAAACTGTAGAATTTTAGTAGGGCACATTGTACAATATAGTAGTAGTAGAACACATAAAATAAGTTGGAGACAAGCATGATTCTTTTGTTCTCAGTATAATCAGCCAATTGATGGCCATAGATTGTTATTTCTTTTTAAATACTCCGAGAGACCTCTGCCATTAAACCTTATATACACAATTATTCCGAGGAAATGAATTAAGAAAATGAGCTGAGAAAATGAACTAGGAAAGTGAAACTAATAAAATGAAACCAAGAAAATGAAACAGTAAGAAAACTAAGACCTTGGTCAAACCTCGGCCTCGCATATCCACACCGAACCCAACTTTAGCTCGGTTATGGCAGTTCACCTACCCTTTCTGGACTATCATCAAATACTCTACATCTAGCGCTACTCAAAAAACAAGACAAAGACCAAAAATTACTCCCAAACTTCCACAACTTACGATAATCCTTTTCCAGTACTAGAAATCCCAAAAATCACAAACGAAAATACATGGTTACGCGGCCAGTACTGTGGAACTTAATATCTACCACACTAAGACAACTCCATGAGCTGATTGCACCAGTCTTAAGCATTCATTTCTTCCATATCTTACTTTGTAAATTTGAAAAGTATATTCCTGTTATACTTTATGCAATGTAAACCGTAATTGACAATGTTAATGGTGAAACACTCTTAAGATATTGAGACAAAAAAAGACCGTCTGATTCTGATAAACCGTACTAGAAATAGATCTTAACATTTTTTCTCAACACCTCATATTGTTTAATATAGTGCTCTGGAATGGGTCTATGGGATAAATTACGATATCGATAGTATTGTGGTACAATAGTAAAATTTTGATTGGGTGGACTAGGATTTATACCGTCCTGCACAGAAGAGAGAGACCGCTATCTTTTAAGACGAAACCTTCAAGTGAATTCAGCTTTGGAAAAAAGTGATTGTAGAACTATCAATTCAGGCATAGTACGATTCTAGGCTCCGTTTATAGAAGTTGTGTCCATTTACGGTAATGTAGTATCCGTTTATGGAACTCTTTCCGTTTATGGTAACTAGCTATCCGTTTATGGTAACTAATTTTCCGTTTATGGACTACTGTTCACTTCTTTAATGAAGTTACGTATTCATTCCCGTCTGCTTGGACTCTTGGAATTAGTTTATGACCAAGTCGTGCATACCATAGATAACTAAGTCTCCTATATTACTACATCCTGTAAGTTCTGACTACTATTGGTTTCTTAATCGGTTGTTTATGTTTGTAAGTGGAGTTAGTCATTTGTCAGGGATGCTGCTTGACCTTCGGTTGACTGCTTCTGGTATGCGCCTGCATACTTCTATTCATCTAGTTAGACAACAACATCTTTCTTGGGTCTTCGATAAACTCCTTGATGGTCTTCAAGAAGGTCACGGCCTCACGACCGTCCAAAACACGGTGGTCATAAGTCAATGCAATGTACATCATTGGACGCGACACGATTTGTCCGTTGACAGTCACGGGTCTCTCCTTCACTCCGTGCAAGCCCAACACGGCAGTTTGGGGCATGTTGATGATGGGGGTTCCGTACAAAGAACCGAAAACGCCTCCGTTGGAGATGGTGAAGGTTCCACCGGCCATGTCCTCCAACGACAACTTACCGTCTCTGGCCTTCTTACCCAAACGGGTGATCTCCTGCTCCACGCCCAAAATCGACAACGACTCGGCGTTTCTCACCACAGGCGTCACCAAACCCTTGGGAGTGGCCACGGCAATGGAAATGTCCATAAAGTCTCTGAACACCATGGTGTCGTTGTTCTCAATGGAGGCATTGACGGCAGGGATCTCCTTGGAGGCCAAGGCGGCGGCCTTAGAGAAAGCACCCATGAAACCAAACTTGATGCCGGTCTTGTCCAACACCTCGTCCTTGTATAATTTTCTCATCTCCATGATGTTAGACATGTCCACCTCATTGAAAGTGGTCAACGAGGCGGCAGTATTCTGCGACTCCTTAAGACGCTCTGCGATTCTCAATCTCATTCTGTTCATCTTGACTCTCTCTTCGCTTCTAGAGAATGCAGTAAACGACTCCGTCTCCTTGGTCTCCTTCTTAGGCTCCTTGGTCTCCTTCTTAGGTTCCTTAGTCTCCTTCTTAGGTTCCTTAGTCTCCTTCTTAGGTTCCTTAGTCTCCTTCAGTTCCTTAGGCTCTTCTTTTGTCTCCTTGGTCTCCTCCTTAGGCTCGGCCTTCTTGTTGCCGCCCTCGGGTGCAGCGCCCTCCTCAATCTCGATGATCTCCTGGCCAACCTCGACGGTATCCTCTGGCTCCACCAAGAATTTGGTGATGGTACCGGAAACTGGAGCATTGACCTCCACGTCGATCTTGTCGGTCTCAATGGTGGCAATGCTGTCGTCCTGCTGAACGTAGTCTCCCACTGCATACGAAAAGCTAGACAACGTTCCTTCACTGATAGACTCGGCCATTTCCGGCACCTTGACGGTGGTCGAAGCAAATCTGTGGAACGTCATGCTGGGCATGGCCGTGAATTTGGGGGTTTGGACCGTGGTTTTGCTCACAAAGGTCCTAGCGGCAAGAAACGTGCTTTTCACGGCGGGATTTCTGGCGATTCTGGCGCCAGCAGTGGGCAAACTGCGGGAATTGCTCTTTATGGCTCTCGACAACATTTTGATTATTTAGTATGTTGTGTGTATTTAGACGTCGCAACTGGGGGTAGAAAAGGTAGTTGTACGGATGTAAAGTTGGATTGCTGATTGGCTTGGTTTTTTTTTTGAGAAATGTCGCACCTTAGTCTGCGTGGGGCATCCGAGAAATCCCGGGGCAGCCAATGGGTGCGCGCCAATTTATGAGCGCCGCTTTGCGACACTGATCCGGGGGTGCGCCTGGGCCGGATTGCCTGGTCAGATTGACCGGATGTTCGCTCAGTGACTCTCATCACTCCCCGCTTGTGTCGTGCAGGACCACCCTCGGACTCTGGCCGGCTTCCTTGCATAACATCCGTACACCAACAAATGCCGTGCTGGAATAAAAAAACACTATACCTAATTTTTGCTTGAAACAGCTATAGAAAGAAATTAGAGACACACTTGCCCTAAAAAGGTATTTCACAAAAAATCAAAAAAAAGAAAAGCCCGACGCGGGGGTCGAACCCGCAACCTTGAGATTAAAAGTCTCACGCTCTAGCCATTGAGCTAGCCAGGCGGCTTTCGAAAAAAAATGTTTTGAAGTAAAAAATCGTAAAGGAATACCACAAAAGGTCTTTTTCTACAGTCATAATCTTCATAACTGAAACGCCTCTCGAAAAAGTTTTAGTAACTTCTATCTGGCCGTCTCGCCAGCTCCCCGAGAGAGATGGGAGTGACTTGTTTATTTACTTCCGCATTAGGATATGACTTGCGTGCTACCCCGATATTCCGATACATGCAGGTCGTACATTATGGGTAAAGTATGTGAACTATATCGGGAAATTTGAGTCGGATCTTAAAGCCAAGGCACCTTTAATTTGGATCTAAGCCTTATAAGTTAGCGTTGGAAATTCGAGGAGAAAGTCTAGGTCAATAAATCCGGCATATGCCAGCCGAAACAATCTGAAACAATCCTGAAACAATCCTGAGACAATCCTGAGACAATCCTGAAACAATTCAAAACATCACCATATACCCAAATGGAACTGATCATAGGAGATGATTCGCGGTTTGAATATGAAAAACAAAAACCCAGAAAACGGTCTCGGAACACGACACCCACGGAAATGGCCAGGTTTGAAGCCCGGCTACCTCCATACCCCTCCAGCACAATCCGAGGGTTCCAGGTTTCATTCCATGAGCCAATCACAAGAGAGCAACATATACCTCGGCAACATGTTCGGTATAGTATAAATAAGGCACTTCCGGCCAGACCAGCCCCTTCGCCACGTGACTTTGCCGAACGGATAAGGGGCTCTGAGGGAAATGGTGTTTATCCCGGGGAGAACATCTATTCCGGGGAAAAAAACGTCTATTCCGGGGAGAAAAACGTCTATTCCGAGGGCACGTATGATTTCAGCTCTGACGATCTTCCTCCCGCCCTTCATTCCTCTGACTTTTTCTCCAGTTCAGCT
Organism: Metschnikowia mauinuiana; assembly: GCA_002374555.1. Classification (NCBI taxonomy): domain Eukaryota; kingdom Fungi; phylum Ascomycota; class Pichiomycetes; order Serinales; family Metschnikowiaceae; genus Metschnikowia; species Metschnikowia mauinuiana. Next base: position 110,771 of record NKZY01000788.1, on the reverse strand, counting down.
GATGGCATGAATGATGCAGTATGGGGTCGTGTACTCCGAAAACCACTAATCCAGATCCCAAAACGGAAGCGTCACGTGACCCCCGGCCAAAATCTTGGCCCCATTTTCGCCGATTCCAGTGATCATTATCATGCCTTCACTGCAATTAATCTCTTGGACGTGGCCCAAATTGTCTTTGCTGCTATTATCATTGCCATATCCTGCATACAGCTCACGAGGGACCAGTTCATCAGCCAAAGTGTATACCGGTACTTCATTGTCGTGGGAATCTTTTCCGTGTTAGGAGCCCTTGCATTTCTCTTCAAGCTAGTCAGAGTGGAAAAGATGAAGAAATGGGCCGTACTTATCTGCAGTACCCAGTGTATATTCGGGGCCATTGCATTTACCCTTTCGATCTTGTACTTGACAAGCCACTGCCAAGCAAAATCAAGCATGTGCAACAAGCGTCGCACCATAGCCGCCTTTAATACATTCCTGTTTGTCACGTGGCTAGTGGAAATGGTGGTGTACCTGGCGGTGTACTGCATATCAGCACGGTCTGAGCGCACGTGATTTTCTGCGAACAAGGTATATTTGCACCCATTTAGCGTGGAGCACAGATATTCCCACTCCACCTTCTTTGCACTCATCATCGCTTTAATGAAACCTTTGACAGCGCTATTTCCTCTCGGAATTGCCTTTTCGTTGTTGATCCCCCTGACGTTCCACAACAAGGAGGCACTGGATGGGGTTTCAAAACTCCGGATTCACAAATCCGATTTCTCTCCGGTCATTTGGGTCGCAAAGAGAGACCAGTTGAACCGGGACCAAAACGGAAACTATGTTGGCGATGTAGTCCCAATCGGGGGTTCTGTTCCCGAAAGCGGCAAGGCTACGGCTCTACCCCAAAATGGACAACTTCCTGAAGCAGGGCCAGTTCCCCAAAATGGACCGAATCCTTCCCAATTGGGACCTGCTCCCCAAAACGGACCGAATACTTCCCAATTGGGACCTGCTCCCCAAAACGGACCGAATCCTTCCCAATTGGGACCTGCTCCCCAAAACGGACCGAGCCTTTCCGAATCGGCGCCTGTTCCTGTTCCCCAAAACGGAATGAATCCTTCCCAACCAGGGCCAGTTCCCCAAAATGGACCGAATCTTCCCGAATCTGCGCCTGTTCCCCAAAGTGGACCGATTCCTTCCCAACCGGGGCCTGTTCCCCAGAACGGAATAAATCCTTCCCAATCTGGACCAATTCTCCAAAGTGGACCAATTCCTTCCGAAAATGCAGTTCCTCAAAGTGAACCAAATCCTTCCCAACCAGTGCCCGTTCCCCAAAACGGAATGAATCCTTCCCAACCAGTGCCAGTTCCCCAAAACGGAATGAATCCTTCCCAACCGGGGCCAGTTCCCCAAAACGAACCGAATTCTTCCCAACCAGGCTCAGCTTCCCAAAACGGAATGATTCCATCCGAAAAGGCTGCTTCCCAAAGTGGACAGAATCTTCCCGCAAAGGACTCTAACGTCGAAAAAGAAACAATTCTTTCTCGAAATCTCCCTTCAATTGACCCTGGCTCCTCGACGGTACATGCGCAGAATGTAGTCCTCGACGAAGACCCAACTTTTTTTGCACTAGGTGAGAATTGTGAGACAGAAATGCCCCCATATCCTGAATCAGACTCCACAGACTCCACAGATTCTAACAAGGCTGAGACAGACTATTCAGAATCGGATAAATCAGAATCGGATAAATCAGAATCGGATAAATCAGAATCGGACAAATCAGAATCGGATAAATCGGAATCGGACAAATCAGAATCGGATAAATCAGAATCGGACAAATCAGAATCGGATAAATCGGAATCGGACAAATCAGAATCGGACAAATCAGATTCAGACAAATGCGAATCAGACAAACCGGATTCGGACAAATCAGATTCAGACAAATGTGAATCAGACAACTCGGATTCGGACAAATCAGATTCAGATAAATCAGAATCGGATAAATCGGATTCGGATAAATCGGATTCGGACAAATCAGATTCAGACAAATGTGAGTCAGACAAATCTGAAAAAGATCAATGTGAAACAAAGGAAACCGAAACAAAGCCTGAAACAAAGCCCGAATATCACGAAGGAGGCTATTGTGACCCCAAAACATCAAGAGCCATTCATGGAAAACAGCTCCGAGACCTCCTTCGGTTTTATGCCACGCAGTCCCTCAAAACAAAACAAGAAATGATTCTTCTCTACCTTCGTCTTGTGGAAAGATTGGTTGTTGCGAAATTTAACAAACAAGCCGAGTTTATTTCTCGGTGGGATTTCGACGAGTTTGAAAAAGGCAGGGCCAAGTATATCAAGCATAAAATCTCCAAATTTCTCCGTTCAAAAACAGGCTCACTCTTGGATAAGGTCACCATTCCTTTCTCGCTCTCCATCCGGGTTCTTTCCGGCATAGCAGAATATATTCGAAGTGGCAAGCAAATCGACTCAGAATCCTTCTCCGACGAGAAGGTTTTGGGCCAGCTCTGTGACCACATATCATGGTGCCCCGAGATGGCCTCTGCAGGTCAACCAGCCACCTTGTCCACCCTCAAGAGTTATAGAGTGTATTCGGTCTTTGACAAGCTTTTTGGCCGGTACACGCAAGATGCAGCGGAGTCGGGGTTGGGAAAACGGAGCACCGATGACGACGAAGAAGAAGATCCCTTCATGTACTCTTTTCAAAGAGTCGATGCCAAGTACTCCGAGCCTGAAAGTGAGCTCAAACGAGTCTTTGAAGCCACGGCCCGCTCGCCGGCATACACAGAGGTGTACGACTCTTCCGTACGTGCTAAACGTGACGACTGTGTGCCGGTGACATGGTACAATGTGTTCCACCACAGCATCTTTGGGAAGCCCAAGTTCTGTCACACCTAGAAACTGTTTTCAGCAGCATAGCTGACTAGCTATTAATTCACTAATCATTGCTTGTAATCAAAAAAAGAATTCATGGTTGCAATCGCTTAAGGGTAATAAGTTGTAATGGTCCCGTTATTGTATTAAAAACTTCAGCTCCAATCATCAATGTCTTAAAATCCATTCTTTGTTTTTCAATGCTTTTTATAGTCGTCCAATATTCTTTAGTGTCTATCGATATCTTCAAATACTCTTGGATTGTGGTTGAATGTTTGGATGTTTTGTCGGGCGATTTGGAAAGCCCATTTGAAAGTTCAGGTTTATCGTTAATTAAGCAATTCAACAGATATTCAAAGGAGAGTGATGGTTTTGACCTGATAAGGTGAGTACTTGAAGTAGCTCCTCATGATATGAATCTTTATTCAAGCAAATCCTCCTCTTCAAGTTTTCAGTCGTATTATAAGCCCAAGAACTAGTGATGAAGTTGAACTTTTTGTTGGATTTGGCCGGTGACAATCACTGAATGGTATTGGAGATTCTGAGCAAGTATTCATCAAGTTCAAGAAAAAACTCCCAGACCGGTAATGTGTTTTCCAGCACCGTCATCATAAAGCTCATAATAAAAAGGGGCTATAGAATTGTAAAACTCCCAAAGAACTAGAACATGAATTCAAGGAAACATAAAAAAATTATCCAGGGGTTGGAAAGAAAAAGGAAAAATGAAAAATTATCTGTACATTTATATACGGGGGATGTGCGGTCTTTTATATGTTTTATATTCGCGAAATATGCAAGCAATGTTTCATCTTTTGCAGCCATGCGCCCGCACACATATAAAGCGAGCCTTCGCACCTTCCCAAGGAAATCCAGAATTATCACAAGAAAAAATGTCCTCCTTTTCTATATAAATATCCATCCCCCTTCGGATTACCAACCAACAAATTAACGAATTTTGACTATCACCAGGAATCATTCCAGTCCTATTATCAAAAAAAATTATACCAGTCCTATTAGAGCAGGGAAAGACAGACGAGTTACTGCCGGCCGCTTTTTATGGCTTGAAACATGCATTAGATCGTGGCGATGGTTTCGAGCCTTTAATATTATTCTTGGAGGAGTTTTTAACCAAGCAGGGCCAAATGGTGTTTGGGCGCATGACGAACCTCAAGAGAAAATCAAAGTCGCCAAGTTCTGCGCCTTGTTGGACTACTTTCTTTTTGTCAACCCTTTTATCAACCGGAGGATCTTCAAGTTCATGCTGTGTTCCATCACTTTCGCAGAACCACAGTTCATTGATGCAGACCTAAACATCAACTATGTTTCAAGCCATGGTTCATTGTCAACCCCAGGAATAATTGGAAACCTGGTGTATACCAGTCCTATTCCAAAAGGCTCATGCCAATCCGTTCAATCTATGGAGCATGATATTCTGGTCTTCTGGGTTTCCATAAATTCCGTCAGCTTCTGGAATCAGTCCCTGTTCCAGCATCAATTCCTCATCTTACCCAAGAACTACTGAAACTGCCCATGCTATATCTACTGAGAGCCCATGATATATCTACCGAGAATATATTTGGATTTACTGAAAGTACCCTCAGGACCACCGAAAAATGCTATCAAACAGAAAATTCCTTTCATATCATTTCCCCAAGCTTCTTACCCAAATATCCTTATTATTCCAGGAAAGATCCTACCAGACTGCTATATTTCCATTTGCACATTAGCTTTTTCCAGCCGTCCAGTCATTCATTCAAGATTCAATCATCCATATTAATCAGCCAGTGACAAATTCAAAAACCAAAACCAAAATCAAACTATTCTTTTCAACTCCAGAATTCTATATTCATATTTATGGTCGACGACATAGCCATAATTTATCTACTCAAAAATAGTTCATCCACTATTCATGTTCATTGATGAGTTACCATTCCCATTCAGCATCACTAGAATTCTATAACAACATAAGGCCAGTTATAAATTCAAGAATGGTGTCCTTGTGATTCCAATACTCCTACAAAAATATTCCATTCAGTCAACCTTTTTTTTAATGGAAAACTATCAAATTCGATCATCACTGATTATCAGACTATTATCAGACACATGTCAATTTAAGATTATATGATGCAACGAACCCAGTATCAGATCTCTTAAAAATAAACCACCATTTGTCGATTCCAGACCTTCATTGAGACCATGAAAACTAATAAAAATCCAAATATGCACTCCCATTCGGTCCAGTCAAAAAATAAATTGCATTCCATTCCATCTCTAGCCCCGATACCAGGATGCATCCTGGTCCTGCTTTCACCAATCCAGAAACCAAAACCAATTACAAGTCAATACTGATAATTCGTTTTCATTTAAAAATTCTATTTCCGTTATCAACTGCTTGATATCCAAGGGCATCCACTTTATTTGGCCAATCAGATGAAGTTACGAGAATTCATGAATACAATATAATAACGTGGTACTAATCCAGGAAAAAATGGTCTTATTGAACCTAAAAATCTCATCAAGAGTCTACCAGTTTTCCAGGAAAATTGAGAAGGAAAAAGAAGAAGTACAGAAACTGAATGTGAAATGAATTAAGTCCTTGGGAAACGATTCCTCACATGGACTTATGAACTGAAAGACCATGTCCTCAAACAGGCCCAGAAAAAAAAATGCTCTCATGCTAAATAATCTAACAATGACTAAAAGGTCATGGACTTGCTCGGCAATTCACCAAATGTCCATCCTCAACTAGAGATCAACATCTCTACGTCTAGACAAACCATGAAATCAGCTAAAAAAGCAAATCATGACTTTGACTAGAGATAATCTCTCTTGGGACCGGAATGGAAACTTCCCTCTTTGTCGTGCTGCATCGACTTGAAGTTCTGGTATGCATTGGTTGAGTTACCCACAATTGTCGACGCAGGCTGTTGAGGTTCGTCTGCATCCAAGAACGATGACTTGGAAAACTCCCCATTCTTGTATGCTCCCTGGTATCCTTTATACTGATTAGAGGAATCTTCGTCGAGGGAGTCAGAGTCAACATACTGGGCATTCTGAGCGTTTTCATGGCCCTTCATGGCACTGGCACCCAAAGCAGCCAACTCGATATCATCAGCTCCTTCGAGGTTCTTCTTCTTTCCTCCCAAACGGGGCAAGAACGAAACACGGTCATCCTTCATGGGCTGGTACCGGGCATCGGGATTCTTGTATACCAATGCCAACACGCACGTGACAATGGTGAAGATAAGCAAGAACAACGCAAAGACGGCATTCAATACGAAATACACCACGGCCATCACCGACGAAACCACCTGTGGTTGTTTGAACACATAGGAGAAGAACATGAAGAACAAAGCATTGATGGTGTTGATCACAGCAATGGTGATGTTGAACGCATTGGTTCTCTTGTCCATGAAAGGTCTCTTCCAGCAAAGAGTCACACAATAAACAATCTCAATGATAAAGACAATCACCGACTGGGCCTTTCCATGCTGTTGCAAAACTGCAACAAACAAGCACTTGGAGAACACGTACAATAACGTGATGAGCACGAAAAAGTAGCAGTCGGCCCGGAACTGCACATAGATGAAGCCGAACTTGTTCAAAAAGACTCCATCGCCATACAAGAGGTAGGCGGGGTTCTTGTGGTCTCTAACGGACCGACGGCCAAACAGTAACACTCTTATGGCTGCATATCCCAACAATCCTATCACCACAAGGAACAAGAAAGCGGCCACCACCACCAAGCCTGCAGAATCATGAGTAGTGAATTCCCACAATGGAAAAACAACGAGTTGGGGCAATGCCACCAAAAGAAGTCTGTAAAGAGCACCTTTGATGATGCTCAGCCAATGTTGTCTATATTCATTGAACTTTCCAGTATGCATGATGTTGGACCGGATGCAGATCTCCACCAAAGCCTTGAAGAAGGTCATGCACACAATTAGGATAAACATGAAGAAAAGCAAGAACATGATAGAGGTCATGAACAAATCAGTGATCTCAATCTTTGCAAGGTATGCGATTCTCTGGATACCACGCAAAATAAGAATTCTAGTTCCATCCGTGGCCTCCTTCTCATTAGTGGTGTATAGGGTTGAATTCAAGTTATCATTTTGCAAGAAATCGTCATTGTCCACGGCAATAGACACTCTTTTCACGAGATTAGAAACAATGGTAGTCTTGGAAGGCGTACCGAAAACATTCGACAAAAATCCAAGGCCACGCTTGACTTTTTGCACGGAAACAGAGATCTGGGGGTTGGCCAAGATACTCGTGGGCACTCCGCCCGTAGCTTGCAAGTACCAGTTGGCGATTTTCTGGACAAAAGCCACCTTAATAACACCCAACGACCACTGGAAATTCTGGGACCAAGCAGCAGCAATAGGAGGAACACGGGCAACGGCCAACATGGAGGTGATGGCCAAAGACTGGAAGTACACGAACAACGACATGGAGTTGGACGAGATATGAGCAGCAGTACTGGAATGACCAATCACGGAAACAATTCCCGAAGTGACCAAACCCAAACCGGAAATGGCAGCAATAGGCCATGCTGCATACTTGGTCTGGACGGTTTTTCCGTTATCCACCACAGCCTCCACACAGGCCAAATCCTCATTAGTATCAGTGTCGAACATGACAAGCCTCACACGAGCATCCAAGTCTGGAATAGTATAAGCAATACCAGGGATCTGCTTGATGATGTCATCGGAAAGGGTGTGTTGGATTTTGAAGTCCAAGTGACCCGAGGTCAAGGGACAAAGCTCCGTGAAGCCGAAGTCACAGAGCTTGATGGACTTTTGAATCACGGTAAGACCATAGGCAATCAACTTGACATTAAGACCAATCTTAACGTTGTTGATGTTAGAAATGGCCTTGATGTTGAACGAGACGGAATTGTTGTTTTGGAGAAACTTGACATCAAGATTGGACGCCCAGAACTGTGAATTGTCCATACATGTTAATAGGGAATTTGCCTGGAGGTAATTCTGGGCATTGGAAAACGCCAAGAGGCAAAAAAGCGGGAGAAAAGAGAACTTCATGTTGGCAGACTGACTGGGATAAACAGTCTAATGGAAATCGCAACTGGAGCTGGCCTTAAACGGAACTGAAGCTGATCTGAAGCTGATCTGAAGCTGATCTGAAGCTGATCTGAAACTGATCTGACTGAAACCGAAAGATAACCAAAAGTTGACTGTTTCAAAAACCAGGATGGAAAATGTGTGCTAGTACCGACGAGGCTCGGAAGGTACAGAAGTGAAGATACAGCGGGAACTGGGAAGAAGTCTGGGAAGAGATTGGGAGAGCAGGGAGTAAGGTTGTGTTTTTTTAGCTCAGACGAGGCGCGGCGGCCTGCACATAGAGTCAAGAAAATGCTGGGGGCACTTGGCGCGTTATATGCAGGTACACGCCGCAGCACTTGCTGCATTCGTACAATGACCATCGTTGGATATAGGAGCTGCTTCTCGGTTGACGAGATGAGTGAAGGGTGCAGAGCTGTAATTATAACTAGGGTGTACGGGCCTGTATGAGATGCACGGGTCGGCGTTTGCTGTACGGGTTTCCAGTCCCCCGGCTAATTAGTCCTGCACCTTTTTGCCGGTTCCACTTTTGATCTCCTGGGTGTAAGCCAGGTCACGTTTCCCCTTTTAGAATTACCTACCGGGTTTGCCGACACCTTCTGCCGAAATTTTTTCCTGTATAGTCCCCAGCTAGAATATACGGGCTGAAATCCCCCCTCCAGTTTTTTTTAGGGACTAGATTCGTTTTTTTTTGGGTGCTTAATTGACATGGACGCTTAGATCTAAACCACGTCTTATATGCAGTCCCTTACAACTAGTCTATTTTTAGTACATTACCGACAAACAACATACTACCGCGACCTAAAGTTTCCAAAAGCATATAAAATCATTTACTAGAAATTTGTTTGGGGATCTATTTTTGACCATTTTTTATTGTTGTACTGCAGATAACGCGTCTGGCCCTGGTATGCACCACCAAAACTGCCGCACCCGTACACCATCAATCAAGCCAAAACCAATCTCTTATGAAAATCGTTCTAGTATCCCAGTGTTTTTTCCTATCGATGTGCTTGAAACGGTACCTGTTGAGTGGTGTGCGGTCACGTGACTCGTCTCACCCTATATACAGGATTTACAACATATTCATATTAAACTCATAATTCTTCACCAAAATTTCAAATGTATGGTCAAACAATAAATGGAATCAGAAAATCTATTCCGTAATCTATTGATCCTCTTCCAAAACCCGTACACCTCTTATCTTAAGTTTATAGCCAGGAATAAAGATATATACATATATATACGATGGCTTTACTTCATGCAGTACTGTTAATGTGTATTTGAAATATTTGATGAACGTCTTGTCACGTTCACCTCAATCCTGGCTTAATATGGAATTCCGTTGGTAAGCCTCTGGAACTCGTCGTAACCCGTCGTATAGAAACTTTCGTAGGATTTCCGAATCAAGCCCTTAAAAAACACGGCCGCATCCTTTTCGCTTTTGGTGGGCACAAACCGCTTGCGGAGCTTCTTGACCGTGGTTTCCTTGAAACACGGAAGCCCGCTCTCCAACATGGGGGTCACACACCGAACAATGGTTTCCATGTATGGCCGACACGCAAGGTAGCCCTTGATACAGAGCTCCTCGAACCGGCAGAACGCCTGGGTATTGTTGGAGCCTCCCAACACCATCACCATCTCCTTGGTGAGCTTAAACGGGGCCACTTCAAACTTGACTCCTCCGGGCACGATATCAAAGCAGAACCCAAAGTCAATGTGCAAGATATTACCATGCTCATCATACATGATGTTTCCGTTGTGTCTGTCCTTGAACTGGAGGATAAACGAGATGATGGAGTACGCGGCCAAAGACCGGATGAGGTTGTTGCGGGCCTGCTGGAACTCGATGGACGACTCCGGCCCGAACTTGGTGATGTAGTACTCATAAAGCCCGTTAACTGCTTCTCTTCCCAACATGTCACGGGACGTCAGATTGGGCAACACATCAATAACTCCACACCCCGGAGCCGTCGCCGTTACCCGATATGGAAACACGTAGAGATCCAAGCCTGCATTGAGCCAAATGGTCCGGAACACCGAGATCAACTGGAGGGCCAACACGTCTTGTCTGCAGTCGTCACCCACTTTGAAAATAGCACTCTGCCATTTCTCCTGTTGGAGTTTAAATGGCCGGCCATAATCGTCCACATGCTCCACGTCTTTTTTAATTTTGAACGTGGCCAAAAACGGAGCCTTGGCGTGCAGTTGCAACGGTTTGCCTGATTTGCGGTTGATATCCACCAAAACCCCATCCGGGTTACTGGGAAGGTACACGCCCTCCTCCAACATAATGGCGCTCATCTCCTGGTCAATCTTGACCTTCTTCTCCGCCTTGGATTTCTTGATGTACGGCTTAAGCTTGCCCGAAATGGAAGTCACCTTCTCAAAGAACCCAAATTCTCGATGGTAGAACAGCAAATCGTCTTCGCTCATATTGTGGAGCATCTGCTTCTGGATCCGGTCCAACGTTGGCTTCAACGCATCGGGTTCCGTGGAATCCTCATCCTTGTAGCTATTGGCCATCATGTTCCAGATGATCTGGTGAGCAAAAAGACTCAGGACTCGGGCGGTTTCGAGGATAAAACGCAGCACATAGCCCTTTATATCGTACCGGAGCAGCTGCACGATCTGGGGCACGTAAAAGAACGTAAGGTTGACGTCATGGTGCTCGAGCGACCGCATGGTATACTGGAGAACAAAGGCGTTTTTGCCGAAAGGAGGCAAGAAGAGCGAGATGGCGTCGATGGGGGGGAGAGGATCCCAGAAAAGCAAGTGGTACGACGGCATGGTGCTTCCACTATTGATGCCAATGAAATACTGGATTGCATCGGCATAGTGCATAGCCGGAACCGGGTTTTCACAGATCAACGCCTGGAGAGTCTCGTCCAAGTTGCGGATCTTGTAGCGATGGGCCAAGTTGACTGCCAATTGGGGGTCGATGTTGTATGCACTCCGGAGCAGTGATTCCTTGACTCCCAGAGCTCCATGCACGGCCTGGCCCTTGATAAATTGGCCCTTGGTATCGTGAGGATTATTGGGCTTGAGCCATACACTTATCTTGGAGATTTCGTCGTCCAAGAAAAAAAGAAGGAGCAGTTTCTTTTCTTCAAGTGCAGTCCGTCCAAACGTCAGTGTTTTCTTTACCAATTCAGCAACCTCTTCTAGAAGTTTATAATCTGCCTTGATCTTTAATAAATTGGACCCAAATGGGTAATGTGAGCCGGCCTTGAACCACGAAAGTGAGCTATCGAGAAGAACCTCGGTGATGCGGCCACAACTCCGGGACCCGATTTTCCCATGGTAATTCAAAAGGTCATAGCCAAAACGCACCAATTGAAACCTCACAAACCGGGCGTACGGGTGTAAGCTTCCATGGTACACGTTCTTCAAGCCCTTGACCACAAACCGCGTGAAAAGCTTCAAAAGATGGTCGCTCTGGTTCATGGTGGCCTCGAAATTGGACGTCATCAACTTGATGATTTCCAGATGGGGCTGGAACAACTTGTCCACGGCCTGGGCAAGCTTGGAAACCATTTCAAAATCGCTGGGGGCATACTCCATCTTGCTGAATGCAGGATCCACAAAGTCGTGTTCCCGAGAGAAAATCCCCACTCGGTCGTCGATGGAATGCTCCCAATGCTTGCATATTTCCGACATCACCAAAAGGGCCAAATGAGGTCTTTCCTCCATGACTGCACCCCAAATGGCCACGGCAGACACCATGCAGTCGGAGTCAAACACGGCAAATGGAATCTCCACCAAATACCGTACCAACTCCGCCAAGTTGCTGTCCTGCACCAAGGCATACCCTGCAAGTTCACTCATCACATCCAAGATTTTCTCCAAAGGCACGTGGCTATCCGGCACAGCAACCACGCCAAGAAGTTGGTGCACTTGGGTTCTCAACTGGTGAAAAGCCAGAGCAGCTTTTTCCTCGCTTTCAAAAGATACCCGTTCCATGACATCCGAAATGAAACTGGATCTCCACGTTAATTGGGTGATCACCGGAGGCATCAAGTTGTGCAGAGAGTCTCTGGAAGATCTGGGGAGATGGACTAATTCGCGGTCGGTGGGACCTATGGAACCGGCCATTTCCAACGCAAACGAAGTTCCGAATTTGACCGTGCTGGCCTGGAAGCGGTCCGAGCTTGCAATGTACGACTGGATCAAGCTTTTGGTGTCCAGATTGCACTTTAAAAGAAGGATTTTGAGCCACACTTTGCACTTATCGTGGAACCGAGTGAAGGTGTCGTGCCTCCAGGTGTTTGAATCGGGCAAACGCAACTTGACCCCCGTCAATTTGGCTGTGAAGATGAATGTGGGGTTGTATTGGTTGATTTCGGCATCCACCACACTATCATATAACAAGGTCAAAAGGTCAAAAAGAGCAAACAAACTGCGCTGGTGACAGAGCGACGATGGGATCTTCCGGATGATGTTATCGGCACACTGGAAAGCCGCCTGTTGCAAATCCGCCAAGCCATGACAACAAGAAGTCAAGATGTGGGTCAATTGTTCTGCTATATTTTTAGCTGAAAATTGTTTATCGGCCCCACAATTGACCAATCCAATATATTCATTGTTGATTTCGTATGCCACGGCCCCCAAGTACTTATCTATGCCACTGGTTTTGACCGAAGGGTCCAGGTAATAATCCAAAACCGTATGGCAGTCGCCCGATTTCACCCGTAAAGACTCCACAAACACTGCAGCAGCCAAAAACATCAACTTGGAGTACGACATTGTGCGGGGAACCTCAAAGATATCTCCAGCAATGTGACGGTGGTCCTTGACGTTATGATTGGACAGACCTCTTTTGAGCACAGTGTTCAAGTCCAAGGATGTTTCAGTTTTGTTCCAGGACGTTTCAGATGCCAACGGCGGCGTGCTATATGCAATCTTCAGCAATGCCGAATCATAAGTCTTGGCGTGGACGGAATTGGCCGAGTACCCGTGCACCACCATGTTGAACCAGATATTACGGAAGAGGTTCATCACGTGTCGGTCCTTGATCACCAAAGGTTTTTCGTCTGTTTTAACCTCAGGCAACAACTGCGCCAATGGCCGGAGGTAGAGGGCAATTTGTGCTCCAACAGCACTGATTTCGTTGTGAGACCGGTGGTGGTCCAATTCCTGCACATCACCCTGGCTGATTATGGCACTCAACATCTCCAGCAAGTACACGAAATAAAGCGGATGCATATCTTCCGACAGCAAATTGGTTTTCGTTTTGAGATCCAAAGCCAAGTCCACTCGAGAACTTTCAATCATGGCCAAAAGTTCCGGTTGTTTTGCATGGTGGGCCTCCATCGTCAACGAGTGAAGAATACGAACCATCACAATAAATTCCCGTTCAGGTAAGTAAGGCCCACAGGTGACCATACCTTTTAACAAAAACGGAGCCACCGTGGTGTTCATTTTGTTTGTTTTCTGCGACAAAATCGACACGGCCAAAGTACTCACACTTTCATCCTCACATGCTCCCACCACTTCAGTAATAGCAGTCACAGCATTTTCACAAACCTTGCTATACTCCAGCTCATTAAAGCTGGGCTTATTTTCTTTTTTGGAAATCACGCTATTTCTTCTCAGAACCGTATTATTGCGAATAAGCCGGTTTGGGTTGGCATCTTCCACGGTTTTCCCAAGTTGCTCTCGCGAAGTCCGGTTAGGAATCACGGTGCCTCTACGGGACCGAGCCTGCAATTGCAAACCATCGTTGCCCACAAAAAGAAGATTTGTCAATGCATAGATGGTGGTGACCACGGAATCCTGCGAAAGAGCCTTGCTGGCAAGCCCAAAACTCTTAGAAATGGAAGCACATTGCGCCGAAGCCAACGCAGGATTGGCCACCAACGAAGTAAAGGCTCGTGTCAACGACAGACCCACGGAGGAGTCCTTAAGGACCAAAATGGCACCCAATTGGATGAGGGTCGTGCCAAGGTGGAAATCTAACATGATATCATAGATTCCCACGCATCTGCAGAAGATATCGTGAATAATCAGAAGATCCACCACCTCGGAAAACACGCCACACGTGATCACCAGCAAGAACTGTGCTTTGGCCATGTACCCAAGGCGTAAGCGAGCCAAAGACGAGTACACCACATAGTCCTCGCCTGCATCCAAGTGCTGTAACTTCTTGAGTGCCAGTTTAGCGAGGTCCCTAATCAATTCGGAAGAGAAATCAGTCATTCCCCCAATAGGACGACTGTTTCCATTTGGAAAGCTTTTCCCATTCGAAAGAGTTTCCCCATTATAAAGGCTTTTCTTAATTGAAAGGTTTCCATTGGCATTTCCATTCAAAGCCGGACTTGTACTTTCCTCTTCTGGACTGACCTCTTCTGTATCCTTAGGAGTACATGAATCCATGAGCTTTTCCATAAGAGGAAGGTCATTCCCGGAAGCACCAAAGTAGGCCTGGCCAGTAACAGCAGCCAAAATGTCAGCAAGAAGCTTGACGTAGTAAATTGGAGCCAAATCCTGTGCTAAAACATGGTCGTGCATAAACCCAGGAATATTCATCAGATAGGACTGTAACGCCGTCAAAAAGTCCTCATTATCCACACACGAGTCCAAGAAATGAAGAACTTTGATGGAGGATTCGGCCACGGTGAAAAAATCGGACTTTTGGGCCAACACTTTCATGAAACCCATAAGTGCCAAGTAGTGCGAAGCTTCCAACGATGCCGAATTCATAAAGAAAGAGTTGAGGAAGTCAGAAAACGCAGAGATCACTTCGGAGCCAAGACCAGCTGTTTTGGCAAGGTTAATAAGCGCCAGGGTCAAATCGGAGCCCAAAACCAACCAAGGAAGCGTATTTTCGCCCACAGCAGCGTAAACAGCAGCGGAAAAACGCTGTTTGGGCAATTCAAGGAGGTAGACGCGGAATTTCAGAAGAAGGTCCATGGCGTAGGCTGCAAAACCCCTTCTTTGGGCCTCCAAAGGCTCCAGGGTAGCCTCACATAAGGCCTGTAACACCTCAAACTCGTCAAGAGACATGGCTACATCTTCAAGGCCAGATGGCTGCAAGTTTTGAGCCACGGTGGCAAACATCCGTTTTCTGGGGGTGTTGGGGGCGTAAAGATGGCTTTTGGGCGTGTTGGACTTGGATACGTGGTCGTTTCCGGCATATGGAGTGGAAAAGCCCATATTTTCATCGAAAGAGCCGGAAAAATCAGTGTTTTCATCGATCTTGCCACTAGAATCACGGTTTTCCGTGGCCAAATGAAGCCGGGCCAACCTTTTATAGGCGTCGCCTCGGATATTCAAGCCCGAGATCATTTGGAAGGAAGGATGTATAGTAGTAAGGTTGGAAAGGGACGATTTCTGGGGTCAATTTTAGGTCTTTTCGTGTGAAAATTACACCAATAGATAGCTAGAGGTTCGTAGATTCCAATGATGTGACCCGTTTGTAATTATCTTCAGTATGAAGAGATTTAATGAATGAAGGGTAGATTCCGAAACAAAACGATAGGGTGATGAAAATGAAAAGAGCGATGCAAGGGCCGAATTTCAGCAGGATGAAGGAGCCCGAAACGCTTCTGATTGGCTAATTATCAACACTCAAACCACGTTGAATTCCTATAGAAAGCTCTTGTGAGTGAAAATACTCTGCAGTGGTAGTCGAGAGAGAAATGCGAGCGGGCGCGCCGGCCTGCAGGACCACCGGGGTTTTAAAGTATCACATGAATTCCCCGAAATTCGTGAGTAGTCTGATTATGTGCAGGCCGGATCTCCACCTGCGATTTGGGCGCGAGCCTGTGCAACCTCGGAATGCCCTCGGTTCTCCCATCACAAGCCAAAATGATAAAGGGGGGTGATTGGTGGAAGTACTTTACAATTTTTCTTTTATTGTGATTTCGAATATATACAGTACTAGAGCACTTATGTGCAGGACAAAATTTTATCTGGAGTTTTCGAGCCTAAAATTGCCACCATTTCCTGAACTCCTTCGTCTTTCCCTACCGTGTATTCACAATAATTTCCAGTGGACTCGAGGTATTTTCCCACTGCAAGCAAAATTTTTATAGTAATTTAAAAATCTGCCAAATTCGTCCTACATACTGTTCAGTGCACGTGACATTTTTTTATGGGATCCACTCGATCAGATTTACTTATCCATTTTACTTCTTACGGTAGTGTATATAAAGGATTAGTAGTGTACATAAAATATTCGTAGTGTATATAAAGGTATAGTACTGTATATAGCGTTCAGAACCGTAGAGTATTGGAGTAGAATTGTTGGTTGGTTAAATTTTGCATTTCCGGGACGTAGAGTCAATGTTTGTGTCACGTGAAACCCTAAATGACTATCAACAAGGTCAACAGTTACAGAAGCCAGAGGAAATTCATGGTCCAGAATGTTTGCCAGTAAGAATCCCTTATATGCAGTCCATTAAGAGAAAGTATCAAAAGAGAAACTGTCTTGATCAACAGACATAAAAAATAGTGATACTTATAGAGTTCCAAGAGTAAAATTCTGCTGATTACTATGGCTAAGATTTCTGCACTGGTCCCTGCTACTGTGGATTCCATGGGTCTACATGGACACGTGATCCATAGTTTAGTGAGTTCCATGAATCAAGCTAATGAGTAGAAACATTGATTTTAATTATTGTGATATCTTTTATTGTTTCACAGTTGTTTCACAGTTGTTTCACAGTTGTTTCACAGTTGTTTCACAGTTGTTTCACAGTTGTTTCACAGTTGTTTCACAGTTGTTTCACAGTTGTTTCACAGTTGTTTCACAGTTGTTTCACAGTTGTTTCACAGTTGTTTCACAGTTGTTTCACAGTTGTTTCACAGTTGTTTCACAGTTGTTTCACAGTTGTTTCACGGCTGTTTCACGGTTTTGGTACAGGTATATCGTCGATTACTGCTGATAATAAATACGATGTAGTGATATTTTTAAACTCAAGGTCTAATTAATTAAAGATATAATTGGACTGAATGTAATTCTGGGGCCAAAATACGAGACAAGCATGTCCAGACTTTTATTGTGGTAGTGTTGACGGTTCTGATTGGGTCAGTTGAACACGACGGCTTTTCCAGGTTGCAGGGTCATGTCTAGAAGAATTTGGTACGTGGGATTTGTGATATCATGCAAAAAGAAAAAAGAATGGACGAGTCCGGATTTGAACCGGAGACCTTTCCCATGCTAAGGGAACGCGCTACCAACTGCGCCACACGCCCGAATCTGAAAAAAAAAAATGGGGGATAGATTACTCTACCAATATGCAGGTCTGCTCACGTTCATGCAGAATGCATACATGCCACCATATAAATTTCACCGATTGTACAACAGTCATGCTTTCTTCCCTTATTGACCAAATTACCCTCAGAGAAGAGATCCAAGTTTTAGTTTCTGTTCATACCTCCAACATGTCTAAAAAACATCCAATATGATTCCAAGCCTATTTATAATGATACACCTTTAAACTACGTGTGCAGTACACTACAAACTCATAGTGGGATGATTATTTTGCCTTTTAACGGCCAAATACAGGCCGATCCGGTATATAAACCAGGAGTCTACTACGGATCGGGTTTATAAAATTGAAATTGTTATTTGTCCATTAAATCTCTATCGTTTTTGTTGTATCTAGCTAATTGTTCCAATTTATTTAGTCCGTCAGGCAAAAAAAAAAAGCCTCAGGAACATAGTTTCTACACTCCTTCATTTGACCTTGAGAATTAGTGCTCATGAATCTACTACGAGTGTTCCATTAACTCCATCCTTCCAGATTCTATGCTACGAACTCTTATTCAGCTTCAATATTATCAAAGGGAGATCTAGCACATCCAGCTATACATCCTATAAATCATATTTTCGGTAAAGGGAATAAAGGTAATTCAACATACCTAGAAAAATTCATACTACCAGCAAATAAAATACATAATAATTTGTTAGTATTACTTTTAGTAGTTGTGCCATTGAACGTATGGATCCTACTAAACAATTTACTGCTGGCTGATCATCCAGCTGAAAATGTTCCAAATCCTCCTCAACTTGCATGTGTTATGACTCGTAAGGATACGACCTGTAGGATCAAAAATCAGGGATATAGACACCGTCATATTGATTTTAGGGTATTTTCTTTGATCTTGTTGGTCGTTTGGTTTTTTTAGGTTTTTTTCCGGTTGGTTTGGTGGAATTGGGACTGGTTGAAGAGGCCGGTATATATGCAGGATCTTGAGGATTGAAGGTTAGTTTCCAAGAGTATAGCCTCACTTTTTATATTTTCTAGTGGCTATAGTTTAGTAATATGAAAAAAAATATAAAAAATATCATTGATATGGTAAAAATTAGTATTTAGATACTTAATTCTCTAATTCTGCTCTAACCATTAATACACCGGTGGTAACATTTGCTTGTTCTTGATTTCTAGCCCAAACAATAAGGAGGCCCGATTTTTAGTTTGTCTCCTTGCTTTACTTAGGTTCTCCAATAGCTCACCATTACCTTCGATTACCTGAATTAATTTCGACTCATACTTGATCTCAGCGTACAATTTAGAAGGTAATTGAGCTCTCTCCGAGGAAAGTGAAACCCCGAAACAACCTTGTAAGGAGTTTGTTGTTTGCTAGCCTAACCGTATAAAGCTTAGCTCCGGAGGATTCTTTCAAAACAGTTTTCACATTTACTATTTTCCCGTTACTGTGATGCTTTACAAAATATATTAATAAGATCGAAATGATTGTAGCTAGATTTATTAATAACGAGGAGAACACCAATTAAACGGCGCACCGTTGAACACTTGATTATTTCCATTCAGTTATTGCGGGTTTGGTCCTGAAAGATCATTGGGTTGCGCGCTCATAACCACATTATGAGGGAATAAGCTTTACACAAGGCACCACATGTTATTCCGAAATAGGAAAATAATACGAGTCAGTTCCGTAATAACGTAATTGGTTAAAGTAATTGTTATAAATCAGACGTTTGGGTAGACGACTTTTGGGCAGACAAACCTCGCATAACCTGGTAATGAAGTGTTATTCTGGTGATAAACTCATATTCTGGTGGTGAAGCTGTGCTAGACTGTTCCTCCCACTACGTAAAAATTCAAATTTTCCTGACTTTAAAAGATGGAGTTTCAGGTGGGTTTCAGAATAGGTTCCGTCCCTTACATGCAGAAAGATCTTGTCTCATCCTGCATACATGGCTGCAACAATGCACCAGCTTTGACTATAATCACACCACATCTAGGCCTCCTTTACTTCTGCCATAAGCCCATTATCCCTGTAAACTCCATTCTCCAAAATTCCCCGAAATGGCCAAAAAAAAAAAAAAAAGAGTCATCAACATTATGAGATAATCCTACATTTGAGACTCTAAACTGTTATATCCTGGCCCTGCACTAGAATCTACACTGCATTTTTAAAACACTTTGAAACAGACGTAAGCCGTCGTATTTGTCGTATATAGTCGTAAATAGTCTTATCCGTCGTAACCGTCGTAAACCGTCGTAAATCGGTCTTAGAATACTGGCGTAGCTTGAAAGCCCCTCCTCAAACCACAGCCATTGTTCGATTGCGGGGTAAACATTTATCTCCGGAAGAAGCGTCAGATCACCCCATATCACTATCCCCTGCTTCATGCAAAATCCGGGGGAACCCTTGGTTGTTTCAGGAATATACAGGCCCGCATGAACGCTCGTCTATATAAGAGTCAGGATTCCCACTTTTCTCACTTTGGGGAGTTCCTCAATTACCAGGCCCACACGCAAAATGCCGTCCAGAATCACACGCCATTGCCGTCCAGGTTTCTGTCATAACACCAGTTTTTCTCAGTTTCTGGTTTCAAGAGTATGTCATTGACCAAATGCGGGCTGGCTCTCTCTCTCTCTCTCTAGTGTTTCCAGTGCCAAAACGATGCCGAGTCTAAAAGCTCCACTCATTTACCCATAGACTGGCAGTATTTATCATTTCTGGGCCTGGTAATGGGGTCTCCCCTCATTGAATTTTGCTACTTTGGTCACTGTTTGCTGAAATTTTGGTCACTGACTGTTGATACTTTGCTCACTGATTGAAACTTTGCTCACCGAAGGTCCTGGCGTTAAACCTATTGTTGGAAAATGGTATGTGCCGGGAACATGGCGTGGGGACTGCTGTACGGCTGGCTAGAGAAACTCATGAATTTTGGTTTTCGTTATTGATGTTATCAGTCGCCGTGAGCATTTCCATCCGCTACTATGAGCTTGTGGAGTTTTTCCAGGGGAATTTGAGGTCGTCAGGCGGCCGTTTATGGATTCTATGTTTTTAGTTGGAGCTCATTTATCTTTAAACGAATTTCATTTGGAAATTCCAACCAAGGGCAAATTGAACCTCGAAATAAATTCCTAGATTGATACGGGGATTAGGGAATCCCCAGAAAATTGCTCATTAATGTATCAACAAGAAATTCAACCTGAAATCAATGGATATCCCAGAAAATTCCATTGATAGAAGAGTCATTTATGGCAAATTCTTCCAAATGCAGTCTGCCAAATATACATTTTCCGTCTCAGCAAGGTCAGCATCTCATCAGTTTCAATGAGATCAGTACCGTTCATGAATCCAAGAACTTCTGAGCTACGATTTATGAATTTATGGATTTATGGATTTATGGATTTGGAAAGTAAGAATCCATGAGCGGAATCTACGAATTTATGAACGAATAGTCAAGTTAAAATCTGCAAAGACAGGTGAGCAAAGCAAAACATTAAAGTGGTTTCAAACCTCAGTACTCAATTCTCAGTGGGAAAAAGTCACCTAGAGTCACTAAAGTCACCTAGAGTCACTAAAGTCACCAAAAATCACCAGAAGTCACCAAAATCAAGCCCCAATAACGAATAACAATCAAAAGCGAAAAACAAGGGAACCCAAACCAAAAAAAAAGAAAAAAAAAAGAACAAAAAATTGTCTTTTATCCGGAAAGTAAAGTGGTTTTTCAGTCGAATAAGATAATTCTTTTTTTTTTCTTATCGTTTGCTGCCCTTGATTTTTTGCTCTATTAATGTGTACGAACCACCTTACTAATATATGTTATGACCTTTTAATTGTGTAGTACAGGTATTTGTAAGGATTCGAAAACCAATCCACCCCGGAAGTTGCCTCCCACACCCGTACACCAGACAACCTCAGCAGAAAAAGGCCCAACGCCAAGCCCCCTTTTTTTGGGCTATTGTGCTAAATTTGGCTTATCCGCTTTGCTGCAATTCCGGAGATCATGCAGGTGGAGTTTCAGTGTGGAATAATTACTGTGGCCGGTGTAATGATGGGGGCCAGATCTGAGGTGCAGTTCCGGGGGTCCCTATACCGAGGGTGCCACAGACCCTATAAATTTTCAATTCCAATTAAATCCAGCCCTTAGTATTACGCTATGATTGCTAAATTTATGCCAATTCTTCATAATGAAGTGCATTCAAGCCCCCACAAGAACTATGAAGTATATGTTGGCGTGCTTATATGCAGGGCCTCACTTTGAAGTTTCCATTTAGCCGTATTAAGACCCTGTTTGGACTTTTTTGGGCTATTTTGGTATTTGTTTGTTTGTAAAATGGCTCTAGAAATCCATATATATCCTGGGAAACCTCCCAAAACAATGACACTGGAAAGCATGCATATATGCAGGACTATTGTATTCTGAGGCCATTGTGGTACATAATGGTCTTTTAAAATCCACCAAATGTTTCATTTCATACACTCCAAAGGAATTTATGTCAGTGTCACTAGTTATGGGCTGTACACAGTGCTTCATGTAACCAGGTTTCATGTAAAAGTCTGATTCTTGTCTATTTTGTCTAATTTTGTGTCATTTGGCACTTTTTTGTAAATATTAGCAAATTTTGTCAATTTTTCTCCTTTTCACTCCACCGTTCCTTCGCCAAGTCAACCTCTCTTCAACATTTTCTTCACCCAAATTACTCTCACGGCGATTACTACCACAACTATTACTACTACAATTGACTAATATTTTTAAAGAATTTTAGTGAAAAAAAAAATTTACGGCGTTAGAAAAATAGATTAATAGAGAAATAGATAAATAGAGAACTAGAGAAATAGAGAAAAGAGAAAAGAGAAAAGAGAAAAGAGAATTAGTGGATTGGAGAATCAGAGAATTAGAGAATTAGAGAATTGGAGAATTGTAGAATTGGAGAATTGGAGAATTGGAGAATTGGGAATCAGAGAAGTGGAGAAATGAGAAAAGAGAATCGGAGAAAAGAGAAAAGGTAGAAGAGAAGAATCAAAATAAGTTTTTTTCAGTCCATGACTCAGCTCTTTGTTCATTTAGCTTTCTGGAAAATGTTCATTGGCTCATTGTCTACTTAGCTGTCGGTCTTTTTTGTCAGTCTTTTTTGTCAGTCTACTAAAAAATCATCCGGCTATACCTTATAGTTATCAGATATTTCCTACTTGAGCAACTTGCCTATGACCTACGATTCCTAATAGAACCAAAGAAGCAAATTAGACAAATTTTGGACAAAATACACCTGACAGAACTAATTCTGCATACAGCTATTCAAGACGAATTAGGAATATGCAGACCTAAAAGCTAGTCATAAATATAGTGTGTCATAGAGATGAAGATAAAGAGGAATTGTTGTTAAAGTCACGTGCCAAGTTTTCATAGGTGTCGCATTAATGGAAAGCCCTGCATATAAGCACCAATGGAAGATAAAGTCATAATGACTTCATGTACTCTAGATTAATGGTCGTACCCGACTTCGACTACATATTCGCTTCCATAGATTTATTTGCCCAGAGAGCCGTTTAATGTACAATGCTAAATCACGAGTAGGTCTCGATCAAGGTATCCCTCAAGTCGCCAGAAATGGCATCGGGTTGAGCATCCTGCAACTTGAAGATGGACTCCAACACCGACAATTCCGGAGCGGTCGTGTCCAAACCGGAAACAGCCACCCAATCATTCACCACCATTCCGGCGCCCACAACCGACGACCCCCGGTTCACCGTTCCGGCCACCAATGGCACCTGTAGCAACGACAGCAACTCCTCCTGGTCCTGTATGGAAGTCTGTGGGTGCACCAAGCCTCCCTGGTTGGACAACAGGCAGTACAGCCCCACCAAAACATTTCCGGCAATGGTCTGTCTAAACACCTCAACGCCCAAAACATCGGCAATCAACTCCTCGGTTTCACGCTCGATATCGGGGTGCACCAAAGCAACATAATCATTACAGCAAATCACATTTCCCAATGCAGACAATCTCTCCTCCACTCTCTGTATCTTGACCGAATCAGGCAAAGAGTTCCTCAAGTGCATGAGTTCTTGGTCCGTGGTCTGTGTAGGCACCAACAAGCCCCTTCTGTTTCCGGCAGTCATTCTGCCCACAATCCGGGTTCCTGCAATGGTGGTTCTGACAATGGGGACCACATCGCCCAACTCGGCCTCGAATGCCGAGTAAAAATTCTCGGAGCCTCCTACGGCGACCAAACAGTACAGGTTGGTCAATTTGGAGAAGACACCCACCTCGTTGGAGTTTTCAAATTGCGTTCTGCTCGCCATTTTGTAGTTGGAGAGGAGACTTTTGGGGCGAAAGTTTTTCTCAGTGATGATGTGTGCGCCGCTGTGTGCAGGCCCTCTCGATGGGTACAACTAGGAAACTTCAACTAAATCGGGGATTCTAATTAATGTAACCTTACTGATCGTTGGATTAGATAAAGGATGAAGAAAAAGATTGGATTTGGCTTTTTTTAGGGTGTACTGGTGAGGAGACTATGGTATTGGGTATTAGTATAACTGGTCACGTGCTGATTATCACGCGACCAGTCACACGTGACGCTTGCCTTTACTACCGTAAACCAGCCATTCCCGATTGATTGCTGCTAGCATAGTCCTTAAGTATACTCTACCGACCCTACTATTGGTTGCAAGTCTGTATACCGGACCAACCACTGTATTTTCTTACTATCGTCCTTATACACAGTCCCATTTCCCCAATTAAAGGTGTTCCTGCATACTGCAAACCTTTTCAATCGTCGGAGAAATCACTAAAAAAATTCATTACTGATAATGTGTATGCTGGGCTTGTATAGGAAAATTGTAGTGGCGTAGTAGTGACCGCGAACTCACCTGCCACTGTGGCCTGCATAAAAAACCCAAAGACTGTATATAGCACTCAATATATTCGCTTTTTACTGCTTAAGCCTACAAGAAAATATAAAAAAAAATTATAGCCCATGATATGCTAGCCTATGAGTAATTTTAGTCTCAGAGTATTTTTTACATGACTCGTGTACTGCATGAATTGGCTGTGTGGGAGTTGTGTGTTAAACTTGCGAGGTGAGTCACGATCATCCAACGTGAACATCATGTTTTGACAATTCGAGTACAAAAAAAAAATTGGGAGACGTATGGGCTTTAAATAAACTTGGGGCCTTGGTCTTGTGGCTTTGTGTTTGTGTTCCAAAAAATCACGTGCCTGGGTTTGGCCTTCCCCAGATGCAGTACTGTTCCATTCTGCGCCACGTCAGTTCCCTTCACAACATAAAATAAATTTCCAGTGTAACACCTTAAGACTATACGAGTTTTTTTATTACAGAAAATTCTACCACAAATTCTTTGCTGTTTTGTGTGTATCCTGTGTAGAGACCTTGAATGGTAGGTACACGCAGGATTGCTTCAGTATCGCCATCAACTTCACCATCCCTTCACCAAACTTCACTGTGCCTTTCAAATTAAGTAGGTATGGGCTATTTCATACAGTTGTATCAATTTGTCGCTGGCAATTTGTCCCTGTCCTGCATGTGGGACTTGTGGCCGTATATGCAGGACACAGAGAATTGGTGCAAAAAACACACGTTCTAAACAATTTCACAAGATTTATTCATTTTCCAATCTCTCGTAAAAGACTTCAATTTGAATCCCATTGAAGTGATCACTACACATTATCTTTATTCTAATTGTATTTTGTTTCTATTTGTCTTTCTTTAGTCGAGGTCATCCCTGTCCTCATCATCCCAGTCATCCATCTCTTCATCTTCCTGCTCGGGCTCGTGGTTGGGGAGAACCTGTAATCCATTGGTTGATCCGGTCACCTGCACCACCTCCTTGTCCTTGACTTGGCCCTTCAAGAGGAGAATGGCCAACTTGTTCAAGATCTCGCTCTGGATCAACCGGTTCAATGGCCGGGCTCCCAAGTCGGGCGAATACCCTTCTCTGCACAAGTACTCGATGGCATCGTCGTCCACCTTCAATGTCACCGATTTACCGTTGGCCTGGAACCGTTCCTGGATCTCCTCCAAGCGGATCCTCACAATGCGTGCAATGGCCTTGGGTGATAACCGGTTGAACACCACCGTCGACAGGATCCGGTTGAGGAATTCAGGCCGGAAATGATGTCTCACGGCGTCCATCACCTTCTCCTTGGTTTCCGACTCCACCTTGTAACCCTTGGCTGCGTTGATGTACTCTGCTCCAAGGTTGGATGTCATGATGATGATGGCATTGGAGCAGTTGATCACCTTTCCTTGAGAAGAGGTGACTCTTCCGTCATCGAGAATCTGCAATAACACCGTCAAGACTTCGGGCGCTGCCTTTTCCACCTCGTCAAATAAGATCACCGAGTATGGTCTGCGGAGAACTGCCTCCGTCAAAATTCCACCTTCTTCGTATCCAACGTAACCAGGTGCAGCTCCCAATAACTTGGAGGCAGACCACTTGTCGCCCAATTCCGAACAATCGATCCGAATGATGGCCCGTTCATCTGCAAACAAGAACCCGGCCACTTTCTTGGCCAACTCTGTTTTTCCCGATCCGGACAAACCCAAGAAGAGGAATGAAGCAGGTTGGTTGGGGTTGGCCAAACCAGACCGAGTCAATCTCACGGCATTGGAAACCGCCTTCACCGCCTCGTTCTGGCCCACCACTTCCGACGACAACACCTTCTCCATATTGATCAACTTGGTGTTTTCCGCTTGCGTTAACTTGGTGACTGGAATACCCGTGAGTCTGGCCGCAGTCTCGGCCACAGCTTCAGCACTCACCACATTGTTCAACATCGAACTGTTGGCATCCTCCTCGGCCACCTGAACCTCGACCTCTTTGATTTTGTTGAGCAAGTCAGGAATGGCAAAGTACCGCAAGTCGGCAGCAGCAGCATTGTCTCTTCTTCTCTCTGCGTCATGGGCCTTGATCTCAAGCTCGTCCAACTTCCTCTTCAATTCGGTGAGTTGGTCGTGGCCTTTTCTCTCCTGTTGGAACCGTTCTCTCAAAGGATTCAACTTCTCCTCCAAATCGGCTTTCCTCTTCTTGGCTTGCTCAAGACGTTCCTGTGACTCCAGGTCTGCATCCTTATCTCTCTCCAATGCATTGATCTCCACCTCTAGCAAGTGCAACTGCCTCTCCAAGCTGTCCAACTCTTCAGGCTTGGAGTCTCTCTGGACGGCCACAGTGGCAGCCGTTTCGTCCACCAAGTCCACGGCCGAATCAGGTAAGCTCCGGTACGTCAAGTACCGAGAGGCCAATTGAGCTGCAGACACCAAGGCGGAGTCGAGGATCCGTACACCGTGGTGGATCTCGTAACGGGGCTGTAAGCCACGCAAAATGGCCACGGTTTCAGGAGTGGTGGTGGCAGGAACGTCGATTTTCTGGAATCTTCTTTCAAAGGCTCCATCCTTCGAGATAAACTTGCGGTATTCCGAGAACGTGGTGGCTCCGATGCAGTGCAAGGCACCACGGGCCAACATAGGTTTCAACAAGTTGGCCGCATCGGATTTCCCGTCTCCCATTAACATGTGGATCTCGTCAATGAAGAGAATGATCATTTCCTTGGACTTCTCGATATCGTTGAGAACACCCTTAATCCTCTCCTCGAATTCACCCTTGTATTTTGCGCCTGCAGTCAAGGCACCCAAGTCCAAGGCAAAAAGACGGGAGTTGGCCAAAATGCTGGGCACATCACCATCCACAATTCTCTGAGCCACACCTTCCACAATGGAAGTCTTTCCCACACCAGCTTCACCAATGAGAACGGAATTGGACTTGGATCTCCGGGCCAAAACACGAATGACCCTTCTAATCTCCTCCTCACGTCCAATCACTGGGTCGATCTTACCCTCACGTGCCTGTTCGGTCAAGTCCTGACAATATTTATTCAAGAACTCGTAATTGGAGGACGAATCAGCTTGGCGAGAATCAATTCTCTGGTTTCCACGCAACTCAATCGCCTGCGTCTTGAGTGTTTCCGTATTGATCTGGGCCTCCTTGAACACATCCTTAATGGACGAGTCCTGCAACAATGCCAAAAGAATATGGTCTTGAGCAACATAATCATCCTTTTGTTGCTGTTTGATTTTGTTTGCGTTGGTCACAACCTGACTTCCTGCATAACCGAACGATACCTCCGCTGGGGGTGGGTTCTGCGATGGCATGCGTACAAGGTGGCGGTTGACGATCCGTTCAAAATCGGGCCATTGGTACCTTGCTTTTTGTATGAGGGTTTTGAGATATTGTGTGGAGTTCTCCTCATCGGTGGGGACCATGGCTGCTAAAAAGTGGAGGGGCACCACCTGGGAATGGCCTCCATCCTTTGCCAATTGGGTTGCTTTTTGAATAATTTGTAAAGCGTTATCTGTGAATTGAGTTTCATCCATTTTTATAAACTAGGAAAAAAGTTGATTATGTAATTGGATTGTAGTTTTAGAATTAGATTTGAAATGTGGGTTGGATGTTGTTGTGAGGAATTCCTGGGGTTTATATATCCCAGGGTACATATCGCGAAGGTTCCAGAATGCACCGGAACATGCGAGAATCTTCCAGCCGGCTCTTCCGGATCCGGCCCCACCCGCTAATTTTTGTGGGTCTAAAAATAAACCCGGCTTAATTCGGTCTTGAAAAATAACATCATCCCTTTTTTTGTTTTTTTGTGGGTGCTGTGGTTGTGGATTTAAGGTTTAAATTTTAGAGTGATTTGCGTCTTGCATATAAGAACCCACACCTCCCAAAATGGCCACTTTCTTCCCCGATCACACCACCAAGAAATGTCAAGACCAAGGGTTTCTTTTTGGGGACTCCGAAGGCTGGAGAAAGGATTCCCGTATGTTTTTTTTTGGTTTATGTACAGTACGTTTGGAGTTTATCTGTTCTTAGCATTTTATCTGTTTCGAGGACTTGCAGTAATTTGCTAATATTTCAAGAAGCTCCCGGTGGCCTAGCTGGTTAAGGCGCAAGACTGTAATGGAAAGAAATCTTGAGATCGGACGTTCGACTCGTCCCTGGGAGAATTTTTGCATTTATTCTGCTCCAAACTGCAGGTTTTATTTTTTGTTTGGAAGAATTGAAAAGGTGAATGTTCTGCAACGGACTGTATATAATGATATGGTACTGTATATAGAGAAACGAGTACTGCACACAGTCCATATTTACCAAGACTCCTGAATAAGATCTTCCCAAGGACGTAGTGCTTGAAAATATTTTCTCCTGTGATGTCCGAATCTCAACAGAATCAGCTCAATTTGGGAATGAAATATGACGACCTCCAAGTAATAGTTTAGAGAAACCAGAATTCAAAGACTGAGATCATCACTCAAGTGCCATACTTATTAGAGTTCTTAGAGAGCAAGTGCTTGAATTAAGTCGGAACTATTTTGAAATTACGCACATGATAAGATTTACTTGGGTCCAAAGCTCTAGAATGAAATACTGGTGTTATAATTAAGATATTACAATCTGATTGGTCAGTTTTATTGTTATATGCAGTTCAATTGTAATAATTTGGGCGTCTTTTAAGACAATACATTTCCATGAGTCTAGACATTTTAGGACATTTTGGGATATTTTAGGGAATCTGTACAACCAGTCCACCCTAAACTTGATTTTCGGAAAAATCAATTTCTTGAAGATTCATTTGGGTATATTGATTATACGGACTGTATATGGTGTACTGTATATAGACTAAACTTGGTTTCCTTGCCTAAAAACTCTACTGACTAAAAGTATTTTCCACGCCACTCCACGCCATGTGCACCCAAATCGGCCCAAATTGGTTTTAAGAGTATTTTTAAGAGAAAAAAAATCCAGAAAGCCAAGATATCTGCCACTTTTCCGCAAATATTAAAGTATTAGAGACTATTTTCACACACACTCCAAAAAATTTGGAAATTTATGATACCGTCCAAAACGTATCACCTCAGAATCATTTTTAATGACTTTGATTCACGAATTTTCATGGGTACAAATTATACTAGGTCCAGTGGAGGTATATGCAGTCTTTCAAAATCCACGTAAAGAGTAACTATAAGTTCTGTATGTAATTGTTGATCCTGTATATAATTGCCAATTCCTGCACACACACCCAATTTACGACCATTTTTTGTTTCATGATTTTTCCGCTGCATTTACGTATTGGAGCCGTGAGTTTTGCATTTGCAACAGCATACAAAATGGTCACTGCGCAATGCTTTTGCAGAAAAAAAATAACATACAAAGGACCAAAAAGCCCGCGCTCAATGCGACACCAAGCCAGTTTACTTTCGGGATTCCTAAATAGGAATGGGTATTTCCTAATTGGTATAGGTCCTAAAAAGGAATGTGGTTTTCCCAATCGGGTAGATTTTATGCCATAGCCATTTTAAAAAAGCAATGTGGCCTGATTACGTAATCCGCTTGAACATTTTGGATTTGGTGGTTTTTACGGAAACCATCAATTACTAACTGAAACGACTAATTTAAAGCCTTGTGATCTTTCGTTAACAATTTATTGAATATCTAATACATTGATTTACTACATATAGTCTGGATTCCCCGTTTGGGTAAGGTTTTGGTTTTGTTGAAGTGAAGTTGGTAAAGATTATTCTGGGCACGTGACGAATTCTGATGATTTCCTATTTCGGATTATTCTTCCATAATAAACTCATCTTTTGTATGTTTCAGACTTCTGGTAGGCCAAACTACGTTGCTGCACTCTTACAAAAATACATAAGGTTATTCTATCATCTATACATATTCTAAATGCGGGTCGACTTTAATCCCACATTATTCCATCAACTAAACCTCCACATTCAACCACCTCGTACCAACCGCATAAACAACACACCCAAACTAGCACCAGGCCATAAATCATCATTAGTATGGCCACTGGTACCAATGGATGGAGCCACCACATAAATCCACTGGGGTATCGTGGGACAATGTTTGACTAACATAACATCGTCCGGCGATCATCAATCTCTGTTGAACACTAGAAAACATTTGACCATTTTCTTCATCTAAACGCCTGGTATGGCTGGTTGTATTGTCCAAATCCAGTGGCTTGCTGTGGGAACCCGTATTGCTGAGGTTGAGGCTGTCCAGTCATCTGTCCATACATCTGAGGTTGCTGCATTTGAGGCTGCCCAAAAGATGCTGGATACTGTTGGCCTGTCTGCATTTGTCCCATCTGCATCTGTGGCATTTGACCTGTTTGCTGAATGCCCATTTGAGGTTGCCCCATTTGTCCTGTTTGCTGAATGCTCGTTTGAGACTGTCCCGTTTGGGTTTGTCCTGCTTGCTGAGACTGTCCCGTCTGTTGCGGCTGGTTGTAGAGGGACAAAATATTCAGCTTGGTGGCTTGCTGTTGCATATATTGTGGGTTGGTTTGCTGCATCAAAAGCTGCTGATGTTGCGGGTTGTTTGGATCCAAGTACTGCTGGCCATTGGCATCAACATATGAAACTTGCCCAGTGACTGGATCAGTGTACTGGAAGATCTGGGGCTGTGCCGGTTGAACCGCCGCTTGAAATTGGCCCGTTGGTTGTGCTCCTGCTGCTGCATATTGCCCCATTTGCGTTGCACTCTGTGGTTGGTTCCACCACTCGCTCCCCGAGCTTGTCGCTGGTGTTGTTGCTGTGGTTGCCGTTGTCGAGTTTCCTGCAGTGGCAGTCGCTGAAGCTTCCGAGCCCGCAGACTGCGTTGGACGTCTGGGCAAAGATGGAGGCACTTCTTGCAGCGAAGGGTTCACCTTGGAGTCATTATCCAAAATGTCCAAGGCAAAATTGGCGTCTCCCTTGGCCAATAGCAAACTCTCCAAAATGGCATCCATGTCCGAGTAGCCAAATCCCCGGATCTTCTGTGCCTGCAGTCGGTACTGCGTCAGTTCGAACGTAGTCAACTTCCGGTGGCTCAATCTGGGCACCGCTCCGTTGCGATTGCCTGCCGACGACTGCCGAGATTGGCTATTGTCATAGTCTGTTGGGCTCAGATAATCCGAACCACCATATTCCGACGCGTCAATGTTTTCGTCTCGGAATTTGCCATCCACGTATTTTTCCCTCAAGAACTCCTCAATAAGGAAATCCGAGTCATCGTCATGGGGGAAGGGCACTTTCTTGGGGTTCCACCGTTGCTTAGCGCGTTTATTGCCGATTTTCCTCATATTTTCTAGCTGTGGTTCCGACCATGTCTCCAACGTGAGTGACTTGACCATTGAAATGGGCCGCCCGTCAGGCCCTTCTCTGGAAAGCACCTTCCGATGGCAGTTGGCACATCTCCCGCAGAGTAAGATGCCAAGGTTGACAGATGCCCACGTAGGGTAATCGGACCCGCATTCGCCACACTTGTTCAGGTTGTTGCGCGAGTTGATGATCTCTATCATCTGCTTTTCAGCTCGTTTTTGGCTGTTCCGGAACATGGTATGGGATGTTGAACTAGTAGCGTTGGAAGATGCCGGCGCCCTAGAAACCGCGCCGCCAGGTACATGCGGCACGTGCCGCGACACATCACGTGTTCAAGCGGACGACTTCCCTGGGCGAGGTTATATGCCGGATACGACTATATCCCCCACTAGTTTCCTGAAAATCAACAGTTTTCCACGACAAGTATCATTTTTAAAGTTGAATACCGTTTATAGCCTCAAACATGGTATTGTATCGTTGACCTCAGATAAGTTTGATGCGTAGTATGTCGTCGTTGGTTTGGATCAACATCTGGTCGGCTTCAAGGGTAGTATCCTTTAAATGCTTGGATGGCAACTCCTGTAGTGCCGTGCGTACCTGCTTGATCTCCCACAGCTGAAGTTGCTTGGCCAAGGGCTTTGGTTCACACACCAAAAGAGTCAAGTGATAATCCATGAGCGAATCATCGTTGGCAATGTTTGGATTGGTTGAGAATTGCGCCCAATTGTAACTGTATTTCAAGAGTTTGGCTTGAGTTTCTATTGCCCGTGTGAGTGCCACGAGGTACTGGTGTTCTGGCAGTGGGGATGGAGATTTTTGGCTCGAGCCTTGCGTAGTTTCTTCCGTCATTGAGAGGTCGCGCGAGTCACTTGATTTTAGTTCTGGGTCTTTGTTTTCTGATTTGGGAGATTGGCTTTGTTCCTCCAGATTGTTCATAAACTTCCTCATTCTTATGCCCAAGAACACGGTTGCTGTTTTCGGCAGCTGAAAGAGGGTGATCTGTGGATCTAAGGCGAAACTCACCTTTTTCAATCCCAACAAGGCATCAAGTTTGGTTCCTTCATCCACAATTAAGCTTTGCGGAACCTCGATTGCTTTTGTTGCCCGCTCTAGGTTCTTGGTCATCTGCGGTAATAGATGGGCATGCCCGAATAGGTTGGGAAATAGCGTTGTGTGGAGCGCATTGACGGCATTTTTGTTGGTATGCCCAAACCTCCCATGAAACACGGCCGTATTGGAGAGATTGCTGTTCCATACGAAACGGTTTTCAAAGTTAGGCACTTTGTTCCGAAATGTCTGGATTGCCAGGGCACTGGCTTGGCGGAGTTTCTTCTGGGTGTGTTTATTTAGAAGCCACGGGATATACACGAATGCTCCCACTTTCTTGTGTCGATTCATACTGTATTCTTCGGAGTATGTGACGAAGGATTTGGAATCAAGAGGGGGTAAGGCCGGTGATGTGGTGGAGGTTGACGAGGGGATGTCCAGGTCCGCTAGACTGCCGGAATTCGAAGCGATTGACGAGGTGTGTGCAGGACGTTTAGCTTTTGGTAATTCAGACTCCTCTTTAAATCTTTCGTGATTATCGTTGTCTTCTTCTTCGCTGTCTGAGGAATAATCACGAAGAAATTGCATGCTCGTGATGGGATGAGTAGGCTGGCAAGCATGTCGCGCGCGAGACAATGCGGCTCACAACATTACCCCAAAAAAATTTCCACTCGGCCAAATGGTCTCCAGTTTTTCGGACTTTCTTCGCGTAAAACCAAACAGAATAGCACTCAATTAACCTTTTTTATTAGCTGATCACTCAATCCCATTATCACATGATCTATAAGTAACCCAATTTCATATGATACATAAGCCAGACTTAATCACAACACAGCTTGCTCTCATAATAGTATCACAACAAATTTCAGGGGTTCATTGGTGCAAATCAACACGGCAGCTTAATCGACGATCAAGAGTATGCGGAGACCTTTAGAATCTAACCGTTTCCGATGGACCAATTGAATCCTTTTCAAAGGTCAGGATGACTGACTTGTCTAGCCATAAAAGAGTAGTATTTGTAAATATTAATGATATTGAGAGTCGGGAGTGGGTATGTCCGTTTATACATTTAGTTTTGCGGCATTTCTTGAAACACTACCAAGCCGTGCATTTGAAACACGGCCATGTAAACGTGCATTTGAAACTACAGCATACGATGAAACATGGATACAGGTGTCACCTCATGCACGCACGTCGCATGGCGCAACCTGTAAGGGTTAAGAGTACGGCCGAAAATGGAACTGTGCTGGCCACAAAGTTGCAGTAAGTATATGGTTTAGACATTAGAAGTTTAAATAGTAGTCCAACATATGCGCTTGGAAAAAAACCGCAAATACCGAATCTTCTGGTACATTGGGGCGTTCTGAACTTGTAAGCAAGGGGTAACACCAGTGCCTCCGCGATTTGCAGCCACGCATCCGTTCGATGCCAACGCACCAATTGCATTTTCGGTCTCGCCGGCCTTAAGGTATACGCGACCAAGCACAAAAGGCTGCATACTTGTTTCAGATGTAGAAGTATATAAAGAGGCATCCCAATCCCCCTCTGGGTTCCCCTCCCTCATATTATTTTGCTAGAGCTAATGCTCAACCTTAATTTCTTTTTCAGGGGCACTTTTGATTCCAGGCCTCGGCGGCTTATACTAGGGTTGCTTTTTGGCAGGTCAAGATACGATGCTATTTAAGATACAAGGATATTAGCTTAGAATATCTAATGTGGGCTTAAAGGTTGTTTTTTTTTCAGGCAACAGGCGGTACAACGAGAGTGATAACTTGTGGCCCGATGATTGTTTAAATAAGCATCTCTTGTTTAAACCATATTATGGAAAATGTCATGTTACAATTTTTGACTTCACTACACAGAGGTTGCACCTCGTCATGAATACTTTTGTGATTTTTTACTGCCAGTATTATTTCCACAAGCTTATACTTACATGACAAACAATTGAACATTCATGACAAACTCAAATTTACTTTAAGTCTACGTATACTTACGAGGCAAATGACAAAAAAGAACTAACCTTCCAATCCTATTACCCTCCAATCCGATTGCCATCCAAGACTTCCGGTTACCACTCAAACCTTCCAATAGCACAACCGCGTGGAACTATCCAAAATTTAATTACGGCCCTTTGAACTAGTTGCTTTGCCATTAATAAAGGGTCTGGGGTAAAACGTGACGGGAGTTATTTAGGTGTGCATATAAGCGCACGCAGATAATTAGTCATCGCCTGCGCCCGCTAGGCCGGCCAACACTAGTTTCTCCACATTGCGCCCTCCCCCGCCCCGCCTTTCGCTTAGAAATGCACCGATATGATGGATCATAAAGGGGGAAATAATATAACGACGCCGTTAAAAATATTGAAACCCCTAGTCCTTGAATATTTTTCGGAGGATCACATGAAGGATATTTTTTTGCAACAATTGCATCCCGGCCGGCATACAAACGAGCCCGGAATTGCGCCGGAAATCCCAACAAGGCCCATTCAGAACTTACCAGATCCATTCAATCCAAAAAACAAAGACTAAGGTGGCTTCATACGAAGTATTCTTTCGGGGATTTATGCCTGTTTGCCCAATTTGCCGTTTTTTTGTCGCCCCTCTGCAGGTGGTATTATTATGGGTGTCTCAAGCTGCATGACATCTCGTCAGAGAAAGTACGCGAGCATTTTTCATGCTGCGAGTACAGATCCCTATCTTCACCAGATTTTTTTCAGGCGCCAACTCTATTTTTCCTTAAAATACTTTCCGTCCCCGGCATATACTTACCATCCCAGAAAATAAGCAAGCTGGTCTTCTGCTAATAACTCCTATTTAATATTGTGACATATCTACACGATAATGCTTCGAAGTATTCGCCGTGGACATATTCCCGAGCCCGAATCAACCGACTCGCTTGAAAAGCCTAAATTTGCCGTGGATATCCCCGACGCCATCTACAACCGTCGTATAGTGTTGATTGCACTTACGGCGGCGTCTGCAGCCGTGATTATTGGATATGATTCCGGCTTCATTGGCGGAACCGTCTCTTTAGCATCTTTCCAAACCGAGTTTGGCCTCGACAAGATGTCTGCGGGAGCCAAAGCAACCGTGGAAGCAAATGTTGTTTCTGTCTTTCAGGCAGGGGCCTACTTTGGGTGTCTTTCATTTTATCCCGTCGGAGAGGTTTTCGGGCGGAAAGTGGGCTTGATCATCCTGGGCTTTTTGTTGACTTTAGGGGCAGCAATCTCGCTCATTTCCAACTCGAAAAAAGGCCTAGCGGCCATTTACGCTGGCCGTGTGTTGACCGGCTTTGGGATCGGAGGATGCTCGTCGTTGGCGCCAATCTACGTGTCGGAAATCTCTCCTGCTGCCATAAGAGGCAAACTCGTGGGGTGCTGGGAGCTCTCATGGCAAGTGGGCGGCATTATTGGGTACTGGATCAACTACGGAGTGCTCCAGAACGTGCCCGCAGGACGCGAGCAGTGGCTCATTCCATTTGCCATTCAGTTGGTGCCAAGTGGGATTTTCTGGGCGCTCTGTTGCTTCATTCCCGAGTCCCCTCGGTACCTTGTGGCCAAGGGAAAGTTGGATCAAGCCCGGCGCAACTTGGCGTTCATCCGGAATATCGATGAAGACCATCCTTATCTGGTGCACGAGATGAATAACATCTGCAAGTCGATCGAGGAGAACTTCAACGAGACCGGCCGAGGGTTTTTCGACCCGTTGAAGGCGCTTTTCTTCAGCAAGAAGCTTGTGTACCGGCTCTTTTTATCTACGTCGTTGTTCATGATGCAAAATGGGTTTGGAATCAATGCCATCACTTACTATTCCCCTACAATCTTCAAGTCGTTGGGCGTTCAAGGCGCCAACGCAGGGCTTCTTTCCACGGGGATCTTTGGCATTTTGAAAGGCGCAGCGTCGTTGTTTTGGATTTTCTTCTTGGTTGATAAATTGGGCCGTCGCTTCTGCCTCTGCTACCTCTCCATTCCATGTTCGCTTTGTTTATGGTACATTGGAGCATATGTGAAGATTGCAGACCCTACACTGCGTTTAGCGAGCGGAGATTCAGGTTCTACCGCATCGGGAAAAACGGCCCAGGGGCTTCTCTACATTTGGACGGTCTTTTATGGTATGACATGGAACGGAACAGTGTGGGTGATTTGTGCGGAGATTTTCCCCCAATCCGTCCGGACGGTGGCGCAATCAATCAATGCCTCTTCCAATTGGTTCTGGGCGTTCATGATTGGCCATTTCACGGGCCAAGCGCTTGCGGGGATCGGCTACGGGTACTACTTCCTTTTTGCCGCGTGCTCGCTAGTGTTTCCCATTGCGGTGTGGTTTGTTTACCCGGAAACAAAGGGAATTCCCTTGGACGGAATCGACAGCTTGTTTGAGGTTCGGCCCTGGAGAGCTCACGAATATGCCTTGAGAAAGTACGAGGCCAATTTCGTGAGATCTGCAAACGGGTTGGACGAGATTGTTGGCGGGCCTCAAACGGGGGTTTCCGTGGAAGCTTCTGGCGAATCCGACCAAGAAGAGAAGTGAAGAGTGGTGAAAGGATGGAAGGGTAAAAAAAGAGGAAATGGATGAAAAAGAGGGGAGAAGGAAAAAAAGGAGAAAGGGAATAACGGAATAAGGATTGAAGGAATCAAGGAATGACTATGGGGGACATGTCCTGTATGGGGACTTGGGACGTTATGGTTACTATTTTATTCTACTGATGATTATATAGTGATCAACAGCCACGTGCATTATCAATACATGAACAAACCCGGAATGAGGCGATCTAGGAATGGGAATAGGATGATACAGTAAAAGAATAGGGTGATTGGGGAATAGGAATAGGTGGAGTGATTTCCGGGGCACGTGACCGGTGCATGTGACAGTGCATGTGAAAGGTGCATAGGGTGCACTGAACAACGGGAAACGGTGGCGGATTTGTTTAAAATGCACATCTTTGGGCCCATTCAACGCCGCTTCACTCAATAGATATCCCTAAGAACAATGAGCTTGAGTTAAGGAGGTTGGAGGACGAAGATTGGGAGCCGGACGCACGAAGCGGCGATAGGGCGGCGATAGTGGTTATGTGCAGTTCCGAACCCCGTTACCTGCACTCTCCTCGTTCTATCTGCAAAACGCGCTTTTCACAGGCGTCTCAAGAATGTGGGGACGCATTGATAAAAGGCCGCAAACCCGCAAACCTCCGGGCCCATACATCATTCTTCTTGACAATGTGGATTCCCGTGCAGGTTCAAGAAAGCCATCTCGATCTCTTCCTCGCCATAGCCGATGGCTTCATCCTGCAAGTGTCCCCTCAGACGCTCAAGTCATACGTCCCCCATCTCTCGGACGAAGAGCTCCAGCAATACTGTCAGCAAGTGCAAAAACCGTCGGATTACTCCTCCATCCGAGACTTTCTCCGCGACTCGCTTAACCAATCGTCCAGCCAATCGTGTCGACTTTTCTATGTGGTGATGACCATTCTCTCCAACCGAACGCTTGCTTATGCGCTTACACGGTCCACCAAATTGGTGGTGGAAATGACGCAGGACGAAAAACGCCAGCTCTTTCTTTCGTGGCGTGACTCTCCGATCGAAACGAAAAATAAGGTTTTTGCGCTTTTTTCCCGCTTGTCGCTTACGGCTTTTACACTTGGCGCACCAAGTCTTCATTTCAAGGCCCTTGATCATCCACAACATGAATCTCGAGATCTGATTTATGAGGGGTACAAGGCGCCAAAGGGCGGGTTAACCATGTCCCAGATCCAGGATCAGGAGAAAACTCTGGATCAGGATCAGGAAAAAACTCAGGGTCAGGACCAGGAAAAAGCTTTAAACCACGGTCTAAAGCGAGGTCTAGGCGTAAGACTGCAGCTAGAACTGGGGCTGGGCCTGCAGCCGTGCTTGGAGGTACTGGTGGATGTTGTGATCATTGGTTCCGGGTCTGGGGCTGGTGTGGTGGCCCATACTCTTGCCAGAGAAGGCCACAGCGTATTGGTACTTGAAAAAGGCAAATACTTCCGGCCCGAAGAGTTGGTGTTTGATGATGCCGAGGGCATGAAGAACTTGTATGAAAAAGGAGGCATCATCACCACGGAAAACTCCCAGACGGTGTTATTGGCTGGTCTGACGTTTGGAGGAGGTTCCACGGTCAACTGGTCCGCATGTTTGAAGCCTCCTTTTAAAGTCCGCCAAGAATGGTATACGGACCATGGAGTGGAATTTGTGGCCACGGAAGATTACGATTCTTGCCTTGATTACGTCATGCAACAAATGGGAGCTTCCACGGAACACATTGTGCACTCCAAACTGAACCAGGTACTTCTTGATGGAGCTGCCAAATTGGGTTATAAACATAAGGAGATTGCTCAGAATACCGGAGGCCATAAAGACCATCTGTGTGGCTTTTGTCATTTGGGATGCAAATGGGGAATCAAACAAGGATCCATGGATTTATGGCTTAAAGATGCGGCCGAACATGGAGCTCAATTTATGGACCAGGTTTTGGTGGAGAAAATCGTTCGGAATAAGCTGAACATAGCTACGGGTTTACAGTGTGTGGATGGCCGGACCGGAACCCGTTTTTTCCTTAAGGGAGCCAAGAAGTACGTTTTAAGTGGAGGATCTCTTAATACGCCAATGGTCTTACAAAAAAGTGGGTTCAAAAATAAACACATTGGACAGAACTTAAAGCTCCACCCCATGACCACGTTTTTTGCCGTTTGGGATGAGCCCAAAACTGACCCTTTTAACCATTCCATCATGACGGCAGTTTGTTCCGAAGTTGAAGATTTGGATGGCCGTGCTCATGGGTGTAAAGTGGAAACGTTGGTTCACTCTCCAGCCATAGAAGCAGCTTTTCTTCCTTGGGATTCCAGTGACCAGATTCGCCAAGACTTGGTCAAGTACCAGCGCACGTCTGCCTTTATTCTCTTGACCAGAGATACGTCCTCGGGGTCCGTCACGGTCGATAAGGTCAAGGACTCGTTAAAGGTGGATTACGTCATCAACAAGTTCGACCGCGAGTGCATGAACAAAGCCATTTTGATTGCAATGGACGTGGCTTATATCGAAGGAGCCGTGGAACTTATCCATCCATACTGGAAGGCCGGGCGTTTTGCCAGTGTGAAGCCGAAAAATGAACGGCTGATTGCTGATGCTGATTACCAGGAATATAGGCGTCATTGTGCCGAGACGCCCTTGACCAGTTATGGAGCAGGCTACGGCTCAGCACACCAGATGAGTTCGTGCCGCATGAGCGGAAAGGGTTCTTCCGATGGTGCCTGTGATGTTCGTGGCCGGCTTTACGAATGTGACAATTTGTATGTTGCCGATGCTAGTGTCATGCCTACTGCTCTGGGCTCCAATCCTATGATCAGTACCATGGCTTTTGCTCGACACATTGCCAAGGGAATCTGCCAAGACTTGACCCAGCCCAAGATCTAAGCAACGTCTGGCACAAGTAACTTAGAGACAATATGATTAATGACTATGCAATACCTTTAGAGAAGTAGAGTCGTCAGAGGAGTAGAGTCGTTCAGAGTAGAATTGGGTGGTTTTAGGGTACTGTACTTGACGTTGGTGGTTTTTCACGTGACTATACCCATCACAATAATCTGTAAGCTTTCACAACTTGTCTAGTCGGTTTATAAGTCGACAACTTAATGTATACCGAGAATATAAGCCATTGTTGTGGATCAATGGGTGTGGTACTGTATACAGGCTACAATCCTGTATATAGATGCGGGTTTAGTTCACGTGACTCATACTACTATGCACGCTTTTCATCTTGAATACTTTATGCTGGCACTTAGTTTCGCGTTAAGTGTCTACTGTGCGTTCTGGTGTCGCTCCTACTAGCTTTTGATTATGAATTTGTCTCGGAGCTGTCATAATATTGATGACCTGCTGTGTACAGGTATGTTCTTATATGCAGATCTGCGTCATCACCATAGAAAACCCTAGCCATGTACAAGTCTCGATCTCTGATTCATTTATTTTGGTTCAATTACTGTAAAGAACTGTACCAAGTGTTACACCTTTAATAGATCCGAATCCTTTTTGGTGATATGCAGGACTGCATATTAGTAGACAGGGTCGTGTAGTCCCGATACTTCTTTCCTAATTGGGCCAATTGCCCAATGGGTCTAGCTAAATCGATTACCTAAATGAGCGTAAGAGTATTTCAGCTGTTTCTTTCTCAACTGTTTAGTAGATGCGGGGCCGGATTTGTTGTTTCAGGCACGTGAGAAATATGTTGCAGTGCGTCAGGAGGTGTTTCAGAAATGTTTCAGATTTTTGGCTCGTTCGAGACCATTTCTCATAAAAACTTCGTGCCACATTTCTACAAATTCTTTGGAAGATCTTTGTGTATTTGATGAATGCCAATATGTATGTTAAGATACGTTAAGAGATCCTCCACATGATAATGCAGGGGAAACGTCGCCGGCAAACTCCCTGGTTCAGCGGTGAGTGGCGGGTTCGGGGATCGAACTCGCGGATATGAAAAGTGTTATATAATAGGCCGATACTCCATAATGGGTACTGGTGAAATGTTAGGAATTAATTTATGAGCACTAGTATGCAGTACTCAGTGGCTCTAGATCCTAATAGCATTCAAGTTCCCTTGAATACTATGCGCCGAGCATTACGCACGTCGCCAAGCAATATGCTTGCCATCCGGCCAGTCGGGTAACACGAATCTGTTAAGTTCTAACATGAAATGTTAGAATAATCCTACGAGTACTGGGAATTCCTACGAGCACACAATTGAATATTTGTGGCGTTGAATTTTACGAGCGACACTAAGATTAGAATCAGCCTCAAATCATCTAATCATACGTATGAGAGGCTGTTAGAAATAACTCCTGATACGGAATTTCCGGGCCAAAGCTACCCATTGTAGTGTTGCACATCCTGAGGCCGGCTTTTGAGGAATTTCTCAAGGGTCTAACTATACAGGAAATTATGAAATTTATACTAGAACCGTGACCGTTTTACTGGAATAGTCAAGAACTTACTTGAAATTGTTATTGCTTGGACTTGGGGGGGGGGGGGATATTGTTATTATGTCTAATGCACGCCAGAAACTTATCTACAGGATTCGGCTATGTGCAGGTCCGCTTGAGGTCAGTTTTCAGGGTTCCAGTAGCCGCTGCATATCCAGTTTTGTAATGAAGCTTGTTACAATGTTCCGCATGATTTTAACCAAGTTTCAACCAGTTTCGTTCGGTGTGTGGTCAGAAACCTAGACGTTTCTTGTGCACTGCTTCATGCACCTGCACATAGTCTACCACAGCCTTCCATCAATCTCTATCTCCACCTCCATTTTTCTATATTTATATCATTTCCACATCGCAAGGGGTATAAAACCTAGCCGTTTTGCCTGATTAGATAAATCTCCAGGAATCCAGAGATCCTAGGGTTCCTCTAAGACATTTTATCGTATTCAAAAATACAACTGATACAAAATTTCACTTTATAAATCCCAAGATCTGCTTAAGCTCTAAAGGGATTAGTAGGAATTATCCTACGAGCACTAAAATTGAAATTTAGTGCTGTTGACGTGGAGAGTGTTGTGTAAATTTGTAGAGTTTGGCCAGTTTCTGAGCTTTTTTGCTTCATAAAAGTCAATTTTTTAGCCTGAATTTCAGGCACTTTATCCAGAAAGATGCTTGGAAACCATGTGTAGCTTTTGGACTTTGGATCCACGCCAATATGCACTCCTCACCAAGCCTCCACCCCATTACTCACTTGTTCCACCACTGAAATGATCTACTAAATTTATTAGAAACACGTATCCAGAAAAAGCATTTTTGCCATTCAATTAGCTGTTTTTTTCACTTACTACGCCCGTTTTGGCACTTCCTGTCCACGGATTTCTTTTAACACAAGACCTCGTCCTGCAGATAACAAAGAAATGGCCTGCATATAGTCTAATTAGTGTCGAATAGTGCACATTGTGGAAAAAAAGGGTGGTTTCAGAATAGTAGTAATAGACGTATTTAGAAGCTAAATCGTTTGCTTGAACATCGTTAATTTTGCTACTTTGAAAGCGGCTTCTTTACATTGGAAAGGTTTACTTTTGTCCAGATTTTTTGACCTTTTTGAGTAAATCAGTCGTTTTTCTTTTTGACTTTTTGGTTTAGATTCTTAAATTTTTCTTCCAAACCTTTAAATTTTTTTCTTGTTCCTGAACTTCATCTGACGAAATACGCACCTCGGATTAGCATTGTACACCACGTGACTTAGACTTTACCTCCGGTATGTACCCATCCACTTTAGATCCCAGGTTCCAATTTACGTATATTTTTCTTGGCCTGACCAAGAATTCAAATCCGCTCGAAAATGTTCAATTCTTGTTTTTTTGTGGAGGCGGAAACAACCCAAGTCAATAGGTCGGAACTGGATATAAGCCTCGGAACTGGGTATACCCTCGGAACTGCCGGTGAGGCCCGGTATTGTCACTCAAAATTGCCTCTCACAACTGATCTACTCTATCTATGAATAATTATATATGTATTCCTGTATTCTACAGTTCTACTATTCCTAGCCTTGTACTATCCATAATAATATACCGTCCGTGACTGTATACACCCCGATTTTCTACTGCCGTTGTTGCCTAATCAGCTCGAGTATTCACCAAAAAACCTTGGCATGACCCTGGAAATACTCCGCCTGAATTTACATCCTATCAAAAGGTTCGTGAAAAAAATATAGGCTTTGGTGGCCCAATCCTGGGTTTATGGTTGTTCTTGGCAGATGCTAGATTCAGTACATTTCTTGGCCAATTGAAAA
Source organism: Metschnikowia mauinuiana (assembly GCA_002374555.1). Taxonomy (NCBI): domain Eukaryota; kingdom Fungi; phylum Ascomycota; class Pichiomycetes; order Serinales; family Metschnikowiaceae; genus Metschnikowia; species Metschnikowia mauinuiana. The sequence goes on along the minus strand of NKZY01000788.1, from coordinate 67,611 downwards.
CTGTATATTAGCAAAACATTTAATTTAAGCCTATTGTACGTGCGGTTCTTTTAAAAATCTTGCTATTGTTAGTGAGACCTGCATATAAACTATTGTCTTTGTTCTTAGATCAAAACTTTAAATTCTTGGCAACCCAGTCCGCCAAATCAGCTCATGATTCTCGTAGTCAGCTATAGGCTGTTATGACATTTATAGGCTGTTATGTCGTGAAAAGGCCATGGAGAGCCGCTGGGGAAAGTCGTGGAATCCTGCAGATAGTCCAGGCCATGAGGTTGGACCAAGTACCGTTGATCGATCTCGGCCATGTGCAGAACAAGGTCAAGCGTCTTGGTTACGTGCTCAAGCGGTTCTCGTTACATTGGCATTTTTTTTGTCAATTGAAGTGGCGGTGTCCAAACAATGATAATACCATTATCGCTTATATGCAGTCGTGTTGTCATATGCACACACCCTGAGCGGAATACTTGTTTATCAACTTCCCATTGCTTGGTACCAAAGAACCTTCATCTTTTTCATGGTACGGGCGCAGCTCCTTGTTCTGGACAATGCTATGTAGTTTTTTGCCAAATAATGTCTTCAGTTTGGAGCCAACTGGAGCTGACATTTTGCACTATATAAGAACATGAGTCCAACACGTCTATGTTCACTTTTGAAACATCGGTTTTTTAGCCTTCCAACTCTCTAACCAACTCATCTTTAATTTCACCATCATGCAATACTAGTCTGTTCTTGCCCTTGCTCTTGGAGCCAATGCTATTTACATTGATAACAGATTCGTGAATTTCGATCTCCTGAGATTCAATGACAGACCCTCCACTTACCCTACGGCTCCTTGGGATATCAAGGGCGACTCGTGCCTGTTCTACAACAATCGTGCTGACGTGGATGACATTCCTCATGAGTGTTTGTACAACGTTCTCTGCCACAGACCCGTTGAAAACCCACCCACCAACTGTTTTGCTCCCGGACAAGAGCCTAGAGGAACGATTGCATACATTGAATTCCGTAAATTGGAATTGGGCTGTCAAAAAGAAGCCATTTGTGGTGTGAAGCCGGTGGTTGGTGATAAGTCAGAGCCGGTAACTGAGGGTGAGGGACCATGGGAGAAAGCTGAATGGTAAATTCTATAAGACGGGAGAATCCAATACCCTTTTTTCTTAAGGATTAATCACGAGTTCCTGAATTTTTTTTGGATGGAATTCTGAATTCTAGGACGGCTTTTTGAGTTGACGGCTTGAGATGTTTGCGAATGTTCCAAAAAAACGCAGTAGATGAGAAAAAGGAGTGAAGAGAGGAGAAAAAAAGAAAAAAAAAGCAGAATAAAGGGACGGACCCTCGCAATATAAATATCTTGGCTTTCACTCAAAACCTTGTTTTTAAATATGTCGGTTTTTCAATATAAACCTTCTTCTTTAATTCCTGTATATATCCACTTGTACATCTCAGCCGCGCGTTTTAACGTGTCGCGCATTATTTAAGTGTAGACTTTGGCGGAAAATGGAACACTTTTCTCGTTATTCTCGAAAAAACTGCAAAAAATATGGCACTTCAATAAGTTTCAATCATTCATAATTTGGTTTCTTTAACCAATACCTGGAATTTTTTTACGAGGAATAATTAATGCTACGGATGATGAGTTCATTTCTTGAAGGTATAGAATAACAGGGTGAGTGGCGTATTATAGGTGTAGCGATAATTTACAAAATGAGTGTTTGTACGGGTGTTTTGGCTAGTGTTTCAATTTTTTATAGGGACCTTTTTAATGCGATTTTGTGAGGGCAGTTTAGTTTATAGAAGTATGGAGCAAAAATTTGGTTTGTTAAGATTAATATAAGTGTTGATCAAAAGAGTTATGTTAAGCTGATACTGCATAAAATCTACTTATAGTAATTATATTTTGATGGGGACTCCTTTTTAACGAGGCTTTTCTATGGGGGATATAAGGAAAGCAGAAAAAAAGATTCTGTATAACAAAACGTCTGCAGCCTATTTTTCAATGTTTCAAAGCTTGTTTTAGGATGGGATTTTGCAGTTATTGAAGAAAACAGAAAGATTTGATTATGTGATATAAAATTGGTTTTCAAATTTAGAAATCAAATGTATTTTAGAAACAAAAATTGGTTTTTCTTACTTTAATAAGGAAAGCAGAAGAAAGATACCGTATATTGAAGCGTTTACAGCTTTTTTTCCAAGTTTGAAAGCCTAATTTATGATGTAATTTTGAAGTTATTGAAAAACTCAAAAGGATTCAATTTTGCGATGATAAAATTAATTTTCTATTAATTTTGGGAATTATTTTACAAAGAATTAGTTACCATGCTACAATTAATTTGAGAATACAATAAATGTCTAGGAGAGATTCCTGTGGATTCATCTAATGAGGAGAGCCTCCTAATTCTTTCTACCTCTTTCTATGTGAAAATCGATAAAGATAAAGATATAGAGATATGGAGATGGAGATGGAGATAGATGCACAGGGCAGACTATGTGCAGGAGCATGCAGCAGAGCACGAGGGAACGATAGTTTACTGGCCTCACACTGGTTGGATTTGGCTGAAATCGGGTTATATCTATAATTGTTTTTAGCACGCAGTACTGTCTCAATTTGGCTCGATTGGCATTGCTGGAACCCGAAAAAGTGACCCCAAGGGGACCTGCACATAGAGTGTAGTCTGCACACAATCCTCTCGGTCTAACGTACCCCAGCAAAAGGAGGTAGGTTCTACTGATTAAGAAGAGAAATTCAAGGCTTTGTTTTAATTCATTACATGCGCTCAACCCAGTTTTTAGTCAATTTAATCCAATGGTTGGCCAGAAAACTACCCTTCTCTCGTCCACTGCTGAATGATCCTGCACAGAGGCTGCCTCGCCCAGCTACATCTATATTCATAATCAAATCTTTAGCTAAAGCTATATTTCCCTATTCCTATAGCTCTCAATATCTATATCTTTTTTAAAGTACAAGAGGTAATAAACTGGCAGGTTTGCCTGATTCGATGAATCTCCAGAAATGCTTGGGAGCCCCGGAAATCGCTATTTCGTCCCGATTCCCTCACTGAAAATTGCCTAATAACAATTGATCTCCTGTAATTATAAAATGTCTTTATGTAATCCTGTATTCTACGATTCTACTACCCCCAATCTTGTATTATCCATAATCCTGTACCGTCCGTGACTCTATGCACTCCGATTTAATCCTACCTTCGTCGCCAATTCAGCTCAATTATTCACCAAAAGAGCTTGGCATCAGCCTGAAAAAAGCACTCCGCCCGTTTTTAATTCGATTCCAAAGTTCGGTAAAAATAAAGGTTTTGGTGGCCAATTCCGGGCGTATGGATATTCTTGGAAAATATAAGAGTCAGATGATTCTTGGAGAATGCTAAACTCGGACAATACTCGGCGAACCTTAATTTGTATAACTAAGCGCGTTATGCGTGCGGTTCTTGTGGAAATTCTTCCTATTGTCCGCGGGGCCTGCATATAAACCAGCTCTTTCGTTTCAGATTTTAACTTTACCTTCTTGGCAATCCAGTCTGTTATTGAGGCAATACGAGGCAGCTACGAACTACTTATGAGTCAGTTAGTAATATGTCATGAAAAGGCTCTGGACCGCCTGAGGAGCCTGCAGATGGTCCAGGAGATAAGGATGGCCGAAGCAGCGTTGATCGAGGCCGGCCATGTGCAGGCAAAGAATAAGCTTCTTAGCTTCAGGGCCCAAGGTAAGTTCGTTAAATTGGCAGCCTATACAATTGCAGTGTCCCTGACGAAAACAATGGCACAGCTAAGCCCATCTGGCTTGTGTGCAGTCGCCGGGGTTTATATGCACCCCTCCTGGGCTTAATTACTTCTGTTAAACGTGAGCGCCGTGCGACTCCTGCACGTTTTGCATGGGCATGGAACGCACATGTAGTTTGTCCAGATGAGGACATCTCTGTCCAGATGACGACATCTTTGACATAGCTACGGAAGGATATCAGGAAATGTGTGTCGTCGTGACAACACATTTGGGCCACTTGTGGTTACGGACTCCCTGGCTGAGGGAACTATATAAGAGGCAACTCCGTCGCCTCCTTTGTCATGAAAAAGAACAGACATTCACTCTAGTATAAGTAGAACAAACCACTACTTCCAGTACTGAATTATAAGACAAGTTAAGATTACACATGAGTCAACCAACCACTACCTCCTCTCACTTAAGAGAGTTATTGGAGTCTAATGAGGTAGTCATTCCGAAACACGAAGCCGTATATGAAACAGCGCATCAACTTCTTCCTCACCAATTAATTGCTTGGTAGTGAACCGACAATCGTCCGTTTTTTTTGGATAATGGTATCCAGCTCAAATTGCCAATATTTACAGTAAGCTGCGGCCAAGTGGAGCTGAGAATTTTGCACTATATAAGAACATGGGTCCGCGCCGTTAATATTCACTTTTAAAACATCGGTTTTTAGCCTTCCATCTCTCCAACCAACTCTTCTTTAATTTCACCATCATGCAAAACTTGTCTGTTCTTGCCCTCCTTGTTCTTGGAGCCAATGCTCTTATTGCCCTGGACCAAGACAAGAAAAGCTATTGGCAGTCTTTGAAGGATAGACCCACCGATTACCCTGAATCGTTCAAGAGCTCCAAGGGCGAATTATGCGGGAGCTTCATGTACCACGGAAATATTGATGATATTCCTCATGAGTGTTTGTACTACGCTCTCTGCTACGGCGAATACACTGAATACCCGGGCCAGATCTGTTATTCCGACGAAGATCACCCTAAAGGCCGGTTGCCATATATTGAATTCCGCAGATTAGATCTTGTTTGCCAAAAGGAAGCCATTTGTGGCTACGGTCAGCCTGAAGATGCAGTCTGGGAACCTGAGTACAAACTCAAAAATACAAAACCAAAAACCGATTCCGATGTTCCTCCTTCTTAAGGATTAATCACGAGTTCGTGAAATTTTTTGGGTGGAATTCTAGGACGGGGTTTTGAATTGAAGGCTTGAGATTTTGGTGAGTGTTCCAGATAAAGCAGAAAAAAGGAGAAGGAAAAGAAAAAAAAAAAGAAAAAAAAAAAAAAAAAAAAAAAAAAAAAAAAAGTAAGAGATCGGAACCTCTTAAAATAAATATCTTGGCCTTCACTCAAAGCCTTGTTTTTGAATATGTCGGTTTTTCAATATAAGCCTGCCTCTTCAATTCCTGTATGTTTCCTGTATGTTTCCTGTATATTTCCTGTATTTCCTGTATATTTCCACTTGTACATATCAACCGCGTCAAACGTGCTGCGCGGTATTGAATACTTTCGCGTAAGATGGAACACGTATCTCGTTGTTCTCTAATAACTCTAACAAATATTCCAGTTTGGTGACTATCTTACGGTGTACTGGTCTATCTTACGGTGTACTGGTCTATCTCTAAACTAATACTAGGAATTGGTGATTCCTTGTCTTCAAACTGAACTGATAATTCTTCTCCTTGACAAAAGAGGCCACGAGGTCGCCTCATATATATTTCCTCGGCCAGAAAATACGTAGGGAAAATTAAGCCAAGTGTGGCAGAACGTATAAGAACGCAATGTGTTCACGTATAAAGCCTGAAGTTGTTTCAGCTGGGAATACTGCATATAGAACTGCATATCAAGTATGCAGTATATGTAAGGCCTCGCAAGCCCTACGTTCAACAAACCGCGTCAAACGCACCAGATAGATTATTATTTCTGTTATTCTTTATTACATATCTCTATTATTATTTAGACCATATTATTATAGTATATTTAATCTAGTTATTATTTTTATTAATGGTAGATGTATAATAATTATCTAAATTGACTGAATCGTTTGTATACCTAAAGAATCATATCGCGATAAAAATGGTATATATAGATAGATATTATAAATAAGGGATAATAATCTAGTGAAAATAAAAATCAAAATTAGATATATATATATAATAAATAGAAATAATAAAAATAAAATAGAAATGATATATAGATTATATAAATTATAAGACTTCATAGATTATGTAGATTATAAAGATTGATAAGAATTTTTGGTTTTTATAGAATGTATAGAATGTATAGAAATCATAAGGATTTATAGAATATATAGAATATATAGAATATATAGAATATATAGAATATATAGAATATATAGAATATATAGAATATATAGAATATATCGGATATATAGAATTCATAAGAACATTTAGAACGTAGAACAGATTATGGAAGAGAATATATGGAAAATATAGAATTGAATAGAGTATATAGATATCATAAGAATATAATGTATGGAATAAATAAAAATCATATGGATTTATAGTGTATATAAAACATGGAATAGATTGTAGAATAGAATATAGAATAGAATATAGAATAGAATATAGAATAAAATATAGAATAAAATATAGAATAGAATATAAAATAGAATAGAATAGAATATAGAGTGGAATAGAATAGAATCTAGAATAGAACAGACTAGAATATAGAATATAGAATATAAGAAACCTCATGTTTGTCGACTCCGTCGTCTTCAACAGTCAGACCTTCACCTCCAGTTACATCATCATCTGAGACTTCCTGTTCCCCTTCACTCCAGCCTCACTTTGTTGATGAGATTTCTTCTGAGATTCGCGTATGTAGAGTTCTTTTTCTCTTTAAGCGTTTCCGAGAAGTGTGGGTTCGGTTCGGCATAGTAATGTGACAAACTCTCTAGGACGAGGAAATTGATGTTGATCCAACTTTAGGGGGGCCAGTAGTTTTCACCTGTACGGTGACCGGATCCCGTACTGGGACCACAACTCCTCGGGGTTGGCAAGTATTTCCACAATATGCTTGAGCTTGTCCAGGCTCTCTGACAAAACGAACCGCGTGACGAACGGGAACAATGACATGTATCACTTAAAACAACCCAGTATAAGCCCATGTCCAGTGAAACGTGTTCTGTGTGCCTTCCAAATGAGTCGAAGTATACTTGTCCTGCGTGGGAAGCAATGACATGCTCTTTAGATTGTGTCAAGAGACATAAGCTCCGAACAGAATGCACAGGCAAGGTGGACCCCACAAAGTTCATATCCAAAAAAGATCTCAGTGCCAAAGAAAGCTTGGTCAACCGGGACGGACTACAACTACCTTTTGAGCTTCGAGAGGAAAATCGCCAATGGCGTTTATCCCAAACGTCAGAAGCAAGGCGAGAATAGTGAGGATCCCAGGCTTGTATCCATACAAAAATGTTTTCCTAATGCCAAGGAGACCAGCATAAAAAGAGAAAATACTTTGATCATCCACCTACCGCCTTGACCAGGCCAAAAGCATCCAAAAAAAGACGTGGTTTGACAAGAAGTCCAGCAGTTTCACCTGGACAATCGAGTGGGCACCTCTTGCAGAAGGCATGGAGTCATTGCCATCATTCTTGAGCTATAGAATCAAAGAAACAACACCCCTTAAAGACTCTGTGCCTCTCACTGTCCTTGCCAAGTCCTTTGCGTTGGAGGGGGTCGAGAAGGACAAATTGAGCTTTTACCTCGAGAACTGCGTCAAGACTTCAAGCGCAAAACACTCTCTTATAGCCTTGGATTCAGATGAACCGATCTCCTTGGCTTTAAAGGATGCCATTGTTCTCGAGTACCCCAAAATACATGTCTTTAGAGGGGACAAATGGCCTGAGGCTTGGCAGGACCGTGTTGAAAGCAAAGACAAAGCGTACGGCCTTGAAGTTGAGGATCTGGACTCCGATTCCCATTCCGATTCTGACCTGGACTCAAGCTCCAGTCTGGACTCCAGCAAATCATCCAGTGAGGACTCTGACGACGAAGAAGGACCTGGAAAATTCTCTTCAAAGCCTCTAGTGTCGGAAAACCTTGAAATTTAAGAAAACTACAAACAATTTACACCCTAATTCAGTATGTAACCTCATCTTGTAGAGCCAGGAAGACATGTCGCGCACTGATTATCTGCGCAGACAAACTTCCTCAGTTCTTCCATTTTCTTCAGAAGTTCCATTTTCTTTTGAAGTTCCGTCTTCTTCAGAAGTTCCATTTTAAGGTGTACTGGTCTATCTTAGGGTCTATCTTCTTCTGTGGTTACTTCTTCTTCTGCTTTGACTTTGTCTTCTGCATTGACTTTCTCGCTGCTTTTTCATCTTCCAGTCCATCTCCAGTGGCTCCTTCTTCAAGTCCAGTTGTTTCTTCAAGTCCATTAGAATAGAAAATACAGATTCATGAATTTTTGTAATTTCAAGAAAGTAGAAGAATATAGAATAAAATATAGAATAGAGTATAGAATGAGTATAGAATGAGTATAGAATGAGTATAGAATGAGTATACATAATTATGGGATTTCGAATATGAAAGAATAAAGCATAGAATACGAATTAGAAGTTTCTATTGTTTGTTATCGTTGTATGGCGAGATATCATTATATGAAAGGGCTGAAGAAATTATTGTCTTTCTCGTAAGATACAGTGTGGTCATTTGCATAAATCATGTGTGTGTGATCACTGTCTTGTAGGTCATTATTTGATTTGATGAAGAAATTCAAAAGCCCACCTTCCTTTTTAGAGAGTCACCTTCCTTTTTAGGAAGCTACCTTCCCTTTTAAGAAAGTCACCTTCTTTTTTAAGTAAGCCACCTTGCCTTTATCAGCCCATATCCACCATACATTTCGTATCTCCGTGATTCATTCCACCGCTAATCTCCCGTTCTTTGCAGTACCATACTATATCAAGGTGTACAGGTCGAAGGGAGACTAGGGGTTTTTTCAGACACAATCTTTTCCTCAGACACAATCTATTCCTCAGACACAATCTTTTCCTCAGGAACTGTCTTTGCCAGAAACTGGCTTTTCCAGAAACTGTGTTTTCCAGGAACTATTTTTGCCAGAAACTGTCTTTTCCAGGAACTGTCTTTTTTAGGGACTATTTTTGCCAGAAACTGTCTATTTGTCAGACACACTCTTCTGCCAAGTAACACTTCCTCTTCCTTTGCCTTTTCTTGCTTGGAGTGTTCCTCTGTCTTTCGTTGTTTTTCCCCCGCTTCCTTCGTTTCCAGATTTTGTCCGTCCTTTTTTTACCCTGCCTTTCCTTAATTGACTTGTACGCTTTCTCGGCAGGCCCGTCTTCTGCAGGAACACAGGGCTCCCTCTCTTAAGGCAAAAGAATAGAAACCAACCCATGCACCCAAAAAAGAACATGTGTTTCTCTGTCTAACCACTTCATGTGTAGACTCATTTTTGTAATTGAATTTTTGCCATATGTGCCAACTTTATCACCGGCAAGAGTTGATGTCGTTTTTTCCACAGTCACAACTCTAGGTTTTCTTTCTTAGTCCCGCTCGAAATGTACTTTGTGGAAGAAATGGCTGCAACCCGCGGAATAGGCCGCGGCCCACCCGTGCACCAGGCAAGGTCAGCAGAAAAAGGCCCAACGCAAACGAAGCTTTTTCCGTCGAAGTCATATGTATGTGGATTGGTTGGACTACCAAAATTCCGGACATTGCAGTGGATATTTCAATGTAAAATCCTATAGCGTGTGTGCCTGGTTACACCACCTAGGCTGGTAATCCGACCGCACTCTCGTATCTTCCCAACTCAGTACAACATAAGCACTCTGCATAAGTAGCGTACTATCATTCCAGATAGAAATCCATCCCGTAGAGTGTAAATTAAAATTATTTGTCTGGCTCTAATACTCCGTCGAAATGTCAAAAAATATCCCCTGCACGACTCTCTTCTTTTGGAAGGCAATTTGTCTCATCTCCAAGAACTCTAACTTGGCCTCGTCACCATTAATGTCACTTTAGAATGTTAATTCAAATCAACTCCAACAACTTAAGAAAAATATCAGCTCAAACAACTTAAAAAATAATGTGGACACTAATAAGTAAAAAAAAAAACGGGGGAAATTGAGACGGGGGTTGCCCTGTTATATATTCGCAGCTGATGCAGGTGTGCACATTAGAAAGGGGGGTTTCATCTTTTGCAACCATGCGAATATATAAAAAACACGCCCGCACTCCCTCAAAAAAGCACTAATTTTTTTACTCTACTATATTTGAGCACAATTCACATTTTTATATGCCAACTATAACTCAAGAGCATTGATCGTTTAGGTGCATGCTTCAGCCGTGGGAACTCAATGACAGGATCAGATTAGTCGAAAATGTCTTCATTGCGGTGAAGTGACGTCCTCAAAACACCTCCATACGAATTGGTCTCCTTCTTGCTGCATACAAGCGTTTCAGGCTTAATGAAAGGGGCAAAGTCCGGGTTTCCCCGTGCAGAAAGGTAATTGGAAAACCCCTGGGGTAATGCCTTGACGGTATTGTGCCCGTGTTTCATCACAAACATCTGCCACGAGCAAGTCTGGCTGCACACCATCAACTCAAGCTCAATGTCTTCAGAACCTTTACTGTTGAACTGCAAATTAAGTACGATTCAATCACGGAATGGTTTTTTATGAGCATTGCTCATTTATGGGCATTGATCGTTTATGAGCATAATGTCAATCCATACTGTCAAATACTGGCAACCCAACGACCATGTTCAAGTGATTTAGACCCATGGACAAATATTCAATTTTTTACTACAGAATCTCCCAAATCTGAAATTGATATCGTCAATATTTGGTGGATTCCAGATTTTTCGAAAGATATTAAAATTTCAGAGGATACCGTTTTTATTTGAACTACAACTATCTGTTCCCTGTCCCAGTTCATCCGTTTCCACAGACTTGTCTTACTGTTCAGCCATTTCCTGGATTCCTGGTTACGTGATAATTTCCGGTTTCCAGTTTATTCCTCATTATTTCTTCGTTAATTCTTGGTTATTCCTGGATATTCCCCATTAAACCTGAATATACCTGATTTTTCCTGGACATTCCTGGTTATTCCTTATTACTGGAGTCTTGGATATTTTCCTGGACATTCCTGGATTCCTGATTATTCCTAGCTATTTCCGGTTATTCCTGCATATCAAACATTTTCCTCAGCCAACAGGTCGGAAATGAATATGAGCCGTGGAACTCGGTACAAGCCCGGAAACTGGCCGTTCCGGCCATCGACCTTTTTAATAGGGCCACGTTGTAGACACAAAAAGGATCAGGGAAAGTACCACGAACTACAATTATACTTATACACAACTCTTCACTACAGTTCCTACTGGACTACAACTACTACCGACCATGTAATAAACAATTTAAAAATCTTACTTTCGGTTGCGGCCATACCAAGTGGAAAATACTGTTTCCCGTCCGATCAACGTTAGTCAAGCCACTTAGGGCCACAGTGAGTAATGCAGTGGGAGACCATGTGTGAAATTGTGGTGCTGCAATCTTTTTGCCATTTTTGTGAAAGAAATCCATTATTTAACGAACAGAGAATAAAGCTGTTTTTAAAGATAATCAGAGAGTATTCAAGGATTTCCATTGGCTGGTTCTCCGAAGTATTGTGAATCGAACATGGGACAGGTGCTGCACATAGCTGGGTTCCGGTACATAACTGGATCCCGTATTGCGTTCCCCCCAAAAACCACTGCCGATTAAAAAAAAGAACTGGACAGACAAACTCGTCATAGCAAAAACTCAATAAATCATCGAGGCAATTTTTTCAAACTCCACGATCTTAAGTGGTGCGTGCCGACAGAAAAACCGACCGACCCGAAAAGGGCATACCAGATTCGCAGCCAGTCAAGCGAAGTATAAATACCGGGCATCCCCCTCTCCATTCCCTCCTCCAACAACTTTTCCAAACATAATCAGAAAGACAAAAGACAGACAGAAAGACAAAAGACAGACAAAAAGACAGACAAAAAGACAGACAAAAAGACAGACAAAAAGACAGACAAAAAGACAGACAAAAAGACAGACAGAGACAAAAAGACAGAGTTAAAAGACAAAAGAGCCTGGAATCGTACTGTTCAACAAAATGAATTCTTTCCCTTCACCGACTGCCGCCAGGCTAGCGAGTAAAATCACTCTTGAAACTTGTCATGGACCAGGACCTCCCAGAACCAAAAAAAGACAAAAGAGAAAAATGCAAATGGATTCTGGAAAGCTAAATATGGTACAGGAAAGTAAAGACGTGGAAGGAATTGGATAAATGGAGGAATTGGATAATTGGATAATTGGAAGATATGGATAAATGCAAGAAATGCAAGAAATGGAAAAAATGGAAAAAATGAAAAAATGACAAAAATGACGAAAATGGGCAGAAATGGGCAGAAATGGATACAGAGACTACATTTCATGGATGTAAATCTCCTCCTCTTGGCTCCTATTGATGCAGACTGGTGAAGAAATAAATATTGAAATGGCTATAATAAAAAAAAGTAATAAAAAAAAAAGGATTATAGAAAAAATATAATAATAGAAATAAATTGACAAGACTGATTTCGATTCTTTAGATTCAAGATAAGAAAAAAGAGGAGCTTCTTATATAAAACAAAAAAACATTTTCCTGGTTATTCCTGAAGATTTCGATGAGATTTCGTTGAGATTTCGTTGAGATTTCCTCATGTTTTCCTGGTTTTATCTGGTTTCTTGGTTATTTCCTGATAATTTCCTGGGTATACCTGATTCCTAGATATTCCTGCATTTATCCAGGCTATTTTCTTATTAGTTGGAGATTCCTGATGACTGGATTTTCTGGTCATTTCCTGGTTTCCAGATTATACCTGGATATACCAGGTTATTTCCTTATTCCCGATTATTTCCTTATTCCCGATTATTTCCTTATTCCCGATTATACTTGTATATTCCAATAATTGGATATTTTCTTTTTGCTTGGTTCTTGAAAGAGATTCCAGATTAGACCTGGATATACCAGATTCTTATTGGATATTCCTGGATATTCCTGGTTCTTCCTGAACATTTCTTGTTTATTGCCTGAATATAACTGGATAATTCCTTATTACTTGGATTTCTGGTTTCTTGATAATTCCCTGGTAAGCCCTGGTTATTCCAGATTAAACTTGGATATTCCAGGTCATTTCCTTATTTCTGATTATTTCTGGTTATTTCTGGTTATTGGCTGGGAGGGTCCTGGATCTTCCTGGATATCCCAGAATTTTGCTGGATATTCCAGATTATTCGAGGTTATTCCTGGTTATTCCTGGTTACACCTGGTTATTCCTGGTTATTCCACATTATTTCTTGGATATTTCCTGATTCTTTCTTGGTTTCCTATTGTCCTGGTTTCCTGACTATTTCTTGGTTTCCTGGAAATCCCTGATTATACCTGGATATTCCTGGTTACTTCCTTTTTGCCTGAATATTGCCTGAATATTGCCTGGATATTTTCTTGTTTTCTGGTTATTCCACATCATTGCCTGGCTATTTTCTTTTTGCCTGGTTTTCCTGGGTATTTCTTGGTCATTCCTGGATATTCCTCAATGAACCTGAAAATTTCCTGGATATTCCTAAATAATCCTGGTTTCCTGGTTATTCCTGATAACAGCATATTCCTAATTAAACTCGGATATTCCGATTAGACCCGGATATTCCTTACTAAACCCGGATATCCTTATTCCTGGCTAATTCCTTATTGCTTGGTTACTGGAAGAGGATCCAATTTAACGGAGTCCAAGGCCAAGTAGTAGTAGAGATCCTGCACGTCAGAGCCCGAGCCCTTGGTGAAGCCTGCAAACCCCAATGGGCCACGGTCACAATCACTACACACCAAAAGCCGTTGCACCGACTCCAACTCCCCCACCTTCACTCCCCGATTTTCCAACTCCTTTCCTAAACCGTCACTTTCTAAACCGTCATTTCCTAAACCATCATTTTCCCCGTTTTCCCCGTTTTCCCCATTTTCCCCGTTTTCCTCAACCCCGTCCCCGTTTTTCCCGTTTTTCTCGTCCCTTTTCCCGTTTTTCTCGTCCGTTTCCTCATTTTTCTCCTGCGAAGATGCGAATTCCGCACACGCTTTTGATACTCCAATATTATCAAAATCCCACACATCCTTAATACCGTAAAAGTGGTTTCCTGGAGAAATCATCCTGGGGGCGTTGGAGATGGAGATACTATGGTCTAGGAATCCTGCATGGAGTTTGATGAGGCGGGCGTTGCATTCGGGAAACGGACACCGGATAATACTTCCGTTTTGGGATGCTTGTAGTGGGGTGGGGTTTTCTATGCTTGGGGGGTTGCTCATGGTGACTGCGATTGGTTTAGGAGGACTTTTGAGTTTCTGTTTTTTTTTTGAGACTCGTGAGACTCGTGACACTCTTGGTCACACACGACACCCGTACATCTTAGAACGTCACTGTTATGTCCATCCAATTCCAAAAAACAAGAAAAAAAATAAAAAATATCAACCATACGGTTACCAAGGGAAAGAAGGAAACTTATGTATTGATTGGTAGGGTAGTGTGTGTACGGTTCATTTGCTATAACAATGCTTACATGCAGGCCAGGCCATACTTTAAATACAAACGTTACGAAATTCCCTTTTGCAGATGACTTCATTATCTAGACACAATCGACTATTCTAAAGTATTTACGCCGGCAGGCACTGGTACTGTACAGGACAAGCACCAGTCAGCACCAAGTACTCAACACATGACCATACTGACTCAGCACAGACCAAGTCCAGGAGAAGTCCAAATACCTTAGACAAGTACTTAAGGTGTACTTGCTTTGGATCACAACTTGGAGGACTCCTCCATCAATTCCTTGGCCAACTCACTCAATGGAAAGTAAAGACCCCCCACAAATTCGGCAGATGCAGAACTGGCAGTTCCGTTTTTACTCCGCATAGCCACACCTTGTGAAATCACACAGATGCGTAGAAGGCCAAACACCGAGCCCATGCGCCATAAATCAATGGGATTATTCTTTGGGTCGTGCTCACGCCATTCGTGCCCCAACTTTTTCTGGTAGAGCTCCAAAGCCTGGCGTAACTCCTGCACGGAGTTTGGGTTGTCCGAGCCGATTGCCGTATCGGGAAACATCATCTTGTTCATGTCGCTGGAAAACACGTACATCTGGAGAAAGTTGGCGAGGTCAAACATCGGATGGCCCAACGTACACAACTCCCAATCCAACACCGCCAAAACCTTAGGTTCTGTTGGGTGGAAGAGAAAATTGTCGATCTTGCAGTCGCCGTGAACAAGCGTCACGAGCTGCGGGTCACGTGGGGCCCGCTCCAAGATCCACAGGCAGATTCTTTCAAAGTCCGGAATCGCCTCCACCACACGTGCCTGCGATGCCTGCACCGCACTCAACGTCTTGATTTGCCGCTGGAAATAGGACGGTGGGTTGGGCTGCACGGGTTTTTTGAACTGGGGAAAGTGTTTCGAGGGAAGATGCTCGAGGAGCTGTGTGCAGTCCACCAGATGAATTGAGCTAATGGTATCCATAATAGCACCCCAGTATTTCCCCTTTTCAGACTCGGGGATCTTGGGCATATCGGGCCGTTTGATGGGCCGGCCCTGGATATACTCCATGATGTAAAATACCGCCCCCGTGACCAGTTCATCTTCACACAAAACGTATACTTCCGGAACCGGCACTTTCTTGCCTTTTTCGGCCCGTTCGTTGCACAACGAAATGCCGTTCAACATGTAAAATTCCCGCTCAATGGCATGCGCTGATTTGGAAACCAATTGCGAGTTGCTCATTGGTTTTCGGCGCAAAACAAATTTGCTGCCATCTTCACTGGTGAGCAAGTATGTGGGGTTGGACTGGCCAAAGGTGAATTGCTTGGCAGTGAAGGGGCCACGGAAGGAAGGTACGGATTTTCCCAAGATGGCCGAATTGGGAAGTTTGGCCAAGTACCGGCCCACGTTTTCAGTATTCAAGGGGTTTCTAATGTCGGAGAACTCGGGCATTGTAGTGGATAGGAAAAGCGAGCAGATGCCGAGGTGTGCACCCCGCAGTTTGCTTCCAGGCCGGTGCGCGGAGCACATGAACCGAGCCAAATCACCACGTGAGCGGTAACACGTGAGCAAATGACGTGAGCAAATCATCACGTGACTACACATCACGTGACACACTTAACCCATCACCACCAACACACTTCTGATTGACTCTCACTTCTGATTGACTTACTTGACGTTAAGTGAGTAGTAATTGTAGATACCCCGTTGACTGAACTCCACGGGCCACACGCTCTCCAGAAGCTCGCCCTGCAAGTACTTCTTCATCTTGGTGGTGTTCATGTTAAAGTAACCAATGGAACAATTGATTTTCCGAGACGCATAGCGGAGAAAATCGGGCTTGGCCACCTTGGTTTCCATCTTGGCTCCGGTCTCCAAATCATAGTACACCATATTGGAAATCCCAGCATTGTTGCCCGGTTTGCCCGAGATCAAGGTATCGTACGATGCATCCGAGGACTCGATCTTATAAATCCACGCCCTTCTGCCTTCGTTATCAAAAAATTTCCAGATCACAGGAAGATAACTTTTGCTGCGGATCAGGAAATCCGTCTGCACGGGTTGAATAGTAAAGTGTTCTCCCGAAGTCAAGTCGTAAAGAGTCTTATAGTCAAACTCTATCGCCAAGAGCCCGGAATCAAAGCTCTTTTTAAGAAACGACAGGAGGTTTCGCCGGTCAAGACCCTTGCAGTTAGTAATATCGAGATACCGGAGTGTATCGTTTTCATTCAAAAGATGAAGAAGATCGGCCATTTCGATTTTTGAATGGGGAATGGCCAAGCTCTCCAAGCCAGGAAACCGGCTTTTAAGCACCGAAATCACTTGTTTATTGACCGGCATGCCTCCCACATTAAGGTACCGTAAATTGGGAGCCTTTAAGTTGTTGATGGTGAAAAGAAGGTACTGGTCGCTCAAAGGAGAAACCACATTGGAGTCGATCTGGAGGTTAAGCCATTCGAGCGAGTCGTTGCAGACTGCAGGATGACGAGTAAGAAACTGGATCAAGTCTTTGGTGGTCAATTTCAGACACCGGGCCAAAGAGAGATGGGTCAACCTGCAGGACTCGGGGAGTTGGTGCAACAACACCAGCGACGTAATGGAGGTATGGGTCAAATCCAATCTTCGGAGATGGGAGAAATGAGGAAGTAATTTTTCAAACACTCGGAGTGGGAGATTCGAGCAATCATGAAACGAAAGCTTGAACAAATGGTTCAAGGAATCGGAATTCGGGTCAATGACCAATTCATCAAAGGCCTGGGCAAATTGTTGGGATGAAGCCCCACAGAAATCAAGGGCCTGGATTTTCCGCATGCAATTGAAAAGCTTCAGCAACACTGACGAGTCCATATCGTCCTGGATATTCTCCGAGGCCTGGAACTCAATCAAATTGGGACATAGCAGAAGTGCCAATTGGATGGTGGCCGAAGTGACCATCTGGATTTCCTGGTTCATTCGACCCGTACGTCCCAAACCAATCGAAGTAAAAGTCTGGAAATCCATAAATTCCACGTATTGTCCGATATCCGGTTGTTTGATGATATTCAGAAGAAACCGTTCAAACGAATTGGGCCGGTTAAAAATGGCATACTTATAAAGAAATCGGATAGCAAGCTGGTTGAACGTTTTCAGAAGAACCGGGATTGTTTTCAGGAACTTCTCCAAATTGGCCGGGATGGAAGCGGAATTTCCGTCATAGTACACGATCTCAATGATCTGATGGAGAATTTCCATGGGCAACGAAAGCAACGGCGAGAAGTTCTGCGTCTGGGTCAAGTTGACCAGCGGGTCTTTGAGCGTATAGTTTTCCGTGATGGAAGAGGCCGAAAACGCTCCGGAGTCCTGGGAATCTTGCGACATCACCGGCAGCAAAAAAAGCCCTGCTCTATCGGTGGCAGGAAACGACATGGACGCTTTGAGGACATTTTGGATGGATGTATCGAGGACGTTGGGGAGATCGTTTTGGTGGAGGACGCTTTGGATGGAGTCGAGGTTTTGAGCCGGAGCAAAAACGAATATCGGTTTGTCGTTTGTATAGGGAAGATTTCCGGGGGTTTCACTTTCATGGGTTTGAATTTCGGGGGGTTGACCAAATTCTTGGCTTTGACTGGTTCCACGATCTTGGCTATTTTCACGGTTTTGACCAAATTCTTGGATTCCATGGTCTTGAAATTCCTGGGGAAGACCAAATTCCTGGGTTCCATGAAATTCCTGGGGTTGGGTGTGGTGATGGGTGGAAGAACTCAGGGGCTGGGACGAAGACGCATTGAGCACAGTTTGAATGGAAGGGTATTTCCGCTTATCATTGGGAGAGGTGCCTGCATACACGTGGCGGAGCTGGTCCTGGCTTAGTGGCTTCAGACCCGAGTGTCCCATAAACGCAGGAAGAGACTCGATGGAATGCGGTAACTGCGATGTGGTTTGTGCGGAATGGTCCCGGTAGATATCCTGCGAGGCCAACATGCAGGATGCGGTATTCTTTCCTCTTTCGTCTTTTCGTTTTTTAGTCCGTTCGTTTCCGTTCCGTCAAAAGACTTTCTTTTTTTTTGGTCTGTTCGTTTCCGTTCGTTTCCGGTCGGTCGGTTCGAAAGGCTTGTTTATTTTGTTTTTGGTTTTCCCTTTTTTTGCCAATGACTTTGGCTTGGGCTGCTTGGTGATTGGTTTGTAAGGAACGACGCACAAAACGAAAGGGAGACAAGGGAAAAAAGGAAGGAAGGGAAAAACGGAATGGCTGGATAAAAAGGAGGGAATCAAAAGGAAGGGAGTCAAAAGGAAGAAATGGAAAGAATAGAAAAAATTGAAAGGATGAAAGGGTCAAAGGACGCGGAGTTTAAAAGAAAATCCTGTATAGGGTATTGGATTTGGGTGTCCACTTAGTCTCAGCCTTTTCGCAGTCTCAGCTTCCGCACTCTGGGTCTCAGTCTCAGTCTCAGTCTCAGACGAAAATTTCCACTTTGAAATTTAAAGAAGCGGAACGAGTGTTTTTGGTTTTTGGAGTTTAGAGTCTGATGAAATTTAGACTTGCTGGATTTCGTGTAAATAAGGACGATGGCTCGTTTGCTGTGTTGGTTCCACGAATGTCGCTTTCTCTGTCTTTCACTTCGTCTAATTTGTGAGCCGATAGCTTTGGATTTAGTCCCTTAATCGGTCACTCACTAATATGTCTGTCTCAGTTTCTGTTTCGTCTGACACTCTGCCTGACTGTTTTTCTCTTTGTCTGTTTAGTGACCAAGACTCGTTTAGTCTTGGTTTCTGCCTTGGTCTCTGGTCACTTAAAGAACCAGAAAAAGTCCGACCTCACAAAAGAGACAACCAAAAAACTAGACTCGAAGATTCGGATCTCTTATCAGCCTCAGTTACAGCCACACTAATCTCACCAGTCCGACTATGAGTAAGAAGTCTGGAATGGAAAGTTGGAAATCTGGAAACTCCACTCACAATATTTATTTGCTTCACCTTCCAGAACTATCTGCGTCTCTGCACTCAAGACAGTACCAATCTCGACACTTCAGTATCACGAACTTGTATTTTCGGCCTGTACCAAGCCTTTTTCCGTCTCAAACTTTAGTTCAGTCAGTCTCGATTCTGTGGATAGTTCAGTTACGCTCTTTTCACGTACACTCTTTGAACACCCACGATTCAACTCCGAAAAACTCCGAAAAACTCTGGTTCACACTAGTTCACACTATTTCACACTGATTCAGCGCGAACCTGAACCCAACTTGAACCGAATTAACAGCCAATCCTTTATAGACCAAGAACCAAGCTTCAAGAAGTCAATGTTGTAATTCGCCAACCAACACTAAAGATCACTCCTTCTGGAACTACCAGCTTGATTTCTCAGCTCAACTGATTTCCTGAAACGAAATGGCGGTGGCCCGCTGTAAGAATGAAATGTAGGGCTGACCAAAGGAGGTGGGGGCTGTAGGAGGAAATCTGGGGGCGAGGGAAACGGGGTTCTTTTATACCTCAGAGGAATTCTCGCCACTGTTGCCACAAAAACGAAAGTTACAGCCAAATCCGTTTCAGGCCGATGGAACACGTGGGAAGTGGGGGAAAGAGGAGGTGACGTGGAGAGGTGGGGTGCGGAGAAGTGAGATTTGCGGCCGATGCTGCGAAATGCCGTTCAGGCCGGACTCGGGCTTCTGCTCGGGAAGAGACGTGCGCTGGGGCTCTGGGCCGCACACGACCTTGGTCCACTTATCTTGGTGCACGTATTAATGCTTTTGGAAGGGCCACATTAATATGTCTTTTTTTTTTCTTTTTTTTTTTGGAGCGTTTGTGCTTGAATTCCGGAAAGACTGGATGTAAACCGCTTCTCTGCTCGCATAATTGCTTATATGCAGGATCCACACAATTATATTCCGGCCGCGTTTGACTGCAAACTCCTGCACACACCACTAGCCTTAAACAATAGATGTTTCAGTACACTACACTCTATAAAGGGACTGCATATCGATGGCACGAGACTAGATACTTACATTATGGTATATGAGACGGGTCCAATATGCAGGACTCACAACATACTACACGTTCCACCATCACCATCATGCAACCGCATTAATTTTATCTTTAGAATAACCAATCAATTACACTCTCGGATTCTAAAAGAAGAGTATTATGGAGGATTCACTCAGTATAAGAGGCGTGCTTTTCAAAAAGTCCGTTTAGTGGCTCCTTGTCAGGTGACTGCGCGACTTGCTTCATAAGAACGCTTGCCTAATTGGGCAAATTAATTGCCTAGTTGGGCAAGTCATTTGCCTAGTTGGGATAGCCACCTAATTATACCATGCAGTGGCCCAACTAGGTAAGATCATTCCCCAATGAGGAAGTCACACATTCACCCTCGCAATTATTCAACTGTGCACTGAGGACGTATCTAAAAAAACCCAGCCAAGTGTGAGCCATAATAACCCAAGAACTCATCGTTTAAATGTTTCCAATGGCTAGTATTACCAATACCTGAGTGGTGCAATTACGTCAGTTGCCGTTGCCAACACGTGCTTATCTGCAGTCTTGGGAAAGAAGTATTATATGCAAGACATCTTTTCATACCGCGTATATGCACTCCATGACACATGCGCACCTCATTTCCCCGGATATCCAACCGCAACCTCCGTGACTCACATCAAATCCCCCATCGTTTGGATCCCCAATTAAGCCAGTACAACACCCAATGAAAG
The DNA here is from genome assembly GCA_002374555.1 of Metschnikowia mauinuiana. NCBI lineage: Eukaryota > Fungi > Ascomycota > Pichiomycetes > Serinales > Metschnikowiaceae > Metschnikowia > Metschnikowia mauinuiana. Next base: position 46,576 of record NKZY01000788.1, on the reverse strand, counting down.
AGTATTCCCCCATGCAGGACCTGGAGTCCATTGACGAGTTCGAGCGTCTCGAGTCCACGCTCCCCGACCCCCTCCGTCGCTCAGCCTCTTCGCTCTTGGAAAAACTCTCTGTTTCCGACCTGTCCCGGGCTCAATTAACGCCCACACACACCAATCCGCTTCAGAAAAGCAAGGAGCATTCCAATGCACTTTCTAGGCTTTCCAAGTCCGCCAATGGCCGGGCCAGCTCGCCTATTCCCGTGCCCAGACCCGACTTCAACGATGAAATCCATAAACCTGCACTCAACACCCACCAATCATCCACGGGGGTTTTGTGGGTGACGGAACGGGCTGGTGAATACGGGTTCAAGGGCAATGGCGATGAAGAATGGGCCAATTTGGGCCAGGGCGCCCCGGAACACGGAGATACGGTGCCGGGCTCTTTTAAAAGACCCACGTCCATTCCCATTTCCGATGTCAGCAAGGAGTATGCACCCACGGCCGGAATCAAGGAATTGCGTGAAGCCGTGGCAAATTACTACAACGAGACGTACCGTCAGAACCAGGAATCCAAGTACACGTGGAAAAACGTGTGTATTGTGCCTGGAGGCCGTGCCGGCTTGATCCGAATTGCTTCGATCATCTCCGATTGTTACCTTTCGTTTTTTTTGCCGGATTATACTGCATATGCCGAGATGCTTGCACTTTTCAAGAGTTTTGTTCCGATTCCGGTTCCTTTGGATGAAGCTGATAATTATGAGATCCATTTGAGTCATATTGCTTTGGAATTGCAGCGTGGAGTGTCTGCTTTTTTGACCTCTAACCCAAGAAACCCCACTGGTAAAAACATGACACGTGACCAGCTTTCGAGACTCCACGCTATGTGCAGGCTGAAGTGTCTTTTGATCATGGACGAGTTTTATTCCCATTACTACTATGATGACGGGTGCACGGGCCTGTCGATCCTGTCGCTGGAGTTTGTGCAGGACGTCAACAAGGATCCAGTGCTTATTCTTAATGGTCTCACCAAATCGTTCCGGTTACCCGGATGGAGAATCTGCTGGATTGTGGGTCCTGAAGAGTATATCAACAGTTTGAGCTCTGCAGGCTCGTTTTTGGATGGAGGCTCCAATGCTCCGTTCCAATATGCGGCCGTGGACTTTTTGGAGCCCTTAAAAGTCCGGCGCGAGATGAAAGCTCTTCAGTTACACTTTAAGATGAAACGGGACTACGTGATTGGCCGGTTATCGTCCATGGGTTTCAAGTTTAATGAACGGAATACGCCCAACTCCACGTTTTACCTTTGGTTGAACTTATCCCATCTTCCAGGGAAGTTGAGCAACTGCCTTGGATTTTTCCACGAGTGTCTCCATGAAAAGGTGATTGTGGTGCCGGGCTTTTTCTTCCTTATCAACCCGGAGAACTTGAGCAGACTTGAGGATGTGATTTGGTACAATTTCGTGCGGATCAGTTATGGGCCTGAACTCCATCAGTTGGAGAAGGGAATGGACGGAATCGAGAGAGTCTTGAGGAAATTTGGCCTTGAATAAACGGGTGGTTTTCACGTTAAGGAATGGCTTTTTTTGGAAATGTTTGGCAATTGGACTTAGGGCTGTATTTGTATGCAGTCAGATCCTATTGATAGATAAGAGTGTTTTTCATTTGTTTAGCTGATACAATTTTATTCTGAAGTTATTAGCTACAAAGTAGATACAGACCAAGAGGTACAGAGAAAAGAGGTACAGACCAATGATTTTCCTGCATATAATCAGTGCTCGTGTTACGAGCCTTGTCCCAGTCCAGTATCTCTATTCATTGGCTTATAGAGTAATTTACTACTTCAAAAGAACCGCAATTACGGAATGTGTTATTCGTATCTTTGAAGGCGAATAAGCTTTTTTATCTACTCTAGTGAACCTAAATGATTTGCTTTTTAAAAGGCGTGGTACTGCATACAACCCGGGCGTCTTGTCTCTTGTCTAAAGTACAGTGATAAGTCTTTGTTTATAATTTCCTAAAGCAGTAGTTTTAGCCGTGATAGGAGTGCATAGTATGGCTTAGATTGGTTTGTATAACTCTTGTACACAGGAATCGTGGTCACGTTACTTGGTAGGCCCAAAGTTCAAGGAAAAGCAAATACAATACAGTGGACATCCTGCATATAAGTAGAAGAAAAAAATTGGTGTAATTGGGGTTGGGTAACCGAATCATACAATTCATAATGAATGGGAATTTTGGCAATTGCAAATTTTTAGGGTGTTTGCGTTGGTCCCATTTTCTGCTGACCTTTTCTGGTGCACGGGTGTGCGTTGTGCGCGGAGCAATACTAATAGCAATTCCGGGGGTTGCAGCCATTTCCTCTACACCCAACCTTTTACAAAAAAAAAAAAAAAACTCCTCTCTTATTTCCTTAATCATCATTTTTATTTAAGGTTTAAGTGATTTTATGTTTTTATAATTCCATAATAAAATTCCATGCTCCTAGCCCTTGGCTCCTGCGCGTTGCACGTGGCTCTCTGAGATCCACACAATACTGGCTACTCATGGCTGCTTTTATAGGGTGACCCACCCGGTATGCACCTGCATCAACTTCTACTAATTGTAAAGGCTCATTCTAGCAACCTTCTTTAAAACATCTCTGTTTGTTGCAGTTTAGTAGTGATTGACCCGACTTACTTTTCATTATTGCTGGACTGTATATTATACCAGAAATAATATATGTTTAATTTAAGTTATAATAGTTTAAATTTATACCTGATATATAGATATACCACAAAGTTCAATATTAACTTATATTTATTGGATTTATTCTTTATTCATATTTAAGAGTATTTTGATTATAAAAAATCCTATAAGATATTTCATTTTATTCATTTTTATATCTCTTTACCTATATACACATCTTCATCTTTATATAAAATCATTCCATATCATAATATATCCCTTAACCCCCTAAAATAGAAATTTCTATTTTAGGTGGGACTTAGATCATATTTATAACATATATCTATCTACATATTATTCTTATTTAGACCTTATTTCTTTTTTTTTATAGTATTTATACCTTTATATAATTTATACTTTCCGCGCATCCACAGATACTTTCCGCGCATCCATGAGATGGCCCATGACGCGGCCATAAGTGCATGTCAACGGGCCTGGCCATCCAAAACGTTCGTACCGGTTCAACATTATATCATGCAAAGTCCAGATTCGACTGCTGCCTGCAGGGCATTGTTAGGTTAAGCACTGACTTTTAAATTCGCAGATCTGGACACTCCAATTGATCATGAAACGTTTTCTGGGGCCAAGAAACAGTCCAAACGATACCAGGAGCCTAAGACAGGTAATCGGATGTTTGGGTTTTTTTTAAGGTTAATGACAATGTGGAAAACGCCCACAACAAAAAATCTACAAAAAAATCCACAACAAAATCTTCACCAAAATCTTTACCAAAAATGGTACACTTTGCATATGTTTCAGATTTGTTTTATTTTGGGTACGGTGATGCGCGCCGGAATTTCGCACCCAGCCTGGACACTTTCAAACGTTTCCAAGAACGACATTTTTGCGTTTTTCGTCTTAAGAATTTATTCTTCAATTGGACATTTTTTATTTGGAATTTTTTATTTGGAATTTTTTATTTGGAATTTTTTATTTGGAATTTTTATTTGGAATTTTTATTTGGACTTTTTCATTTTTTATTCTTTCCTTATGCTTGCCTGCTCAGTGCTTGGCCTTTCCGGCTTGAAATTTCGGTCGTTCCACTCCTTTTTTTTTTTTTTGTGGATTGCTTCTTTCCATGCTCTTCAATAACCACGAGCTTTTGTTAATGCCTTTCGCCTCAAAACCACGTTTTTTGTTTTTTTTTTCACAATGAATTTTGCACCTTGGTAAGAGAAAAAACGAGCCAATTAAAACCGTCAAAATAAATAAGCAGATCATTCCATTCCCATTGCATTTCCTATAAGCAGGACGTTAAATATTTAATTCTTACCGTTCAAGTATTATGGGTCAGGCCCAAATAACTCCATTCTTATTATTTGACATTCCTAGCTACCATTGCTGATATTAAGGAATAATCAAACCTAAGGAATGAAACTTAGTAGTAAAAGCAGGCAAAAAAGAATTTAAAAATAACATTATCACCGAAGGTGGTTTATAGGCTTAATTTCAAAATAAAAGATATAAAAAAAACGGTTGTAGTCCCAAAAAACGCAGGGGAACATTTCAAAATTGTTCAAAAACTGGTCATAGTCAATCAAAGACAGTCAAACGCTGTCAAGAACTGTCAAGAACTGTCCAAAATCTGTCAAAATCTGTCAAACTCTGTCAAATTCTGTCCGAAATGTGTCAAAGTGTCCAAAACTGTCCCAAACTGTCCCAAACTGTCAGAAAACGGTCAAACTTTGTCCAAAGTCTGTCAAAATCTGTCAAATTCTCCCGATTCTTTGCTAATTCCCATGACTAGACCTTCTCGACATGCTTAGAAGTTAATTGGATGATCCTCCAAAAACCTTACCATTTCTTGTCTAATTTAAAGGCGTTACATTGTTGTCTTCAGTTCATGCCGTGAGGTTCAATATTAAGTAGTTGAATGAACGTAACCCTTTTTCCAATAAAGATAAGTATAATTGTAAAACTATAGGAAGTAGAGGTTTGAAGACTATCCGCGATTAGCTCAGTGCTGCGAACCGCACTTGAATTCAATGCCAGTTATATTCATAGGAAATCTTTTTATAGTTATACCATTTTTTTCTTCGGATAAATCATAACTCTTTTGGGATGTTTTCATTTTTTCATCGATATAGCTCCTATGGCAGGTGCATCAATATGAAGGGATTGTTTTCTATCCACATTGAATTCTTCTATTGATAAAATGTTCTTTTTACCACAAGTCAGTGGACAACCCAGGAAACAACTTGATAGTTATCCACTTGATCCGGCCACCCCAAAACATAACTGTGGAAACCGTTACTGGTGATATTCCATTCCCACCAGATTAACCAGACTATCTCGGTCACCTTGCATTTATGTAACAAAGATAGGGAGAAAGAGAATGCTCGAGAAAGCAATGGAAATAAAAATTAGGATCGATATTTTTATAGGGGGAGCCCCCCTTTATATATGTACATGTTTGTGGCTGCAAATGTAAAATGCGCAGTGCATGATTGTACGTTTGGAGGGCGCATTGCTGTTGGTTTGAGGGTGCATGGTTGTAAGTTTGATGTACGTTTGAGGGGGGCATGGCTGTAAATCTATATGGTGCATGAAGTCTATATAAGGGGCCTCTCCCCCCGCAAAAACGGACCCGGAGGCAAAAATACAAGAAGGCAAAAATACAAGAAGGCAAGAATGAACAGAAAACGAGAATCACAGAAAAACGAGAATCGTTTCCGCTCACGACTTTTCATTGTGCAAAACCTTTTCCATAACGTCATTCATGATTGGGCATAGGTTGGAGGATTTATAAAGCTCTGGTAAATTCAGATAGTGACACCCCAAAAATAACTTCATATTATCCAGTTGATCCGGTCATATGCTTGTCTCAAGATTAAACCATTCTTGTCCAAGTATAGCATGATACAGTGTATTTGCAGATGGCTCATTGAATCAGTTAGCGTTTAGAACATAATTTTGTGCTACAATTATTTATGATTATTTATGATTATTCAGAATTCTGCTCTATAATTATTCTATTATTATTCTATTATTCTATGTTTAGTGGTTTGTGCGTTGGAAATAGTGGATTACAGTAGGAGGGATAATGCGCTTTCAATGATGAATTCTGTGGAGATTCTGGTGGTTCGCACTAATTTTACAATCTCACCAAAAACTCACTTCTTTTATACTAAACACTTGGAAAAAGAATATACAGGATTACAACAATAAATCAGACACAAACAGAAATAAATATACAAATATGTATACACCCTAAGACTCGAGTAAAAGAAGTTGCCTTCTTTCCGGGCTTTTTTGGACTTTTTCCGGGTTTCTTTGCACCACACTATCTACTACCACGATACCATCTTTGATCCTGCACAGTGGATGTTTCTGGACTCCAAGTTCCAAAGATTGAGAAATCACCTTCTTTGTCAGTATAAAAATTAGATGTAAATATTAAATAATTAATTGATATTTCAGTACTTTTTTTTTAAAAAAATTATATTTTTCGCTAATATTATTTTCTAATTAACAGGTTGTTCGGTTTTATTTTCGCAAGTACCTGTTATTTCTACAATTGAAAATATATTATTTTTCATAGGAAATAAAACATAAAACATAAATATATTCATATATTTAAATAAGAAGGGTATTATAAGTGAATATTTTTATAATATTTAAAATTAAACTTATTACTAAGTATTAATCTATTTATACCAGTACACCCTAAGATTCTGTTAATTCATTTAAACCACCGAATAATACAGGTCTTCTCCTATAATTATTTAATAATTGATCGTAATAAATACGTTGATTAAAGAAATGATTAACTTTATTTGATACATATATTGATATATATATATTAATGATAAAGATAATGATAAACCTAAAATCATTGGTAAATATTTAAATATAGATAAATGTATTTGTATGTAGTAAACCTATATTTAGCTGTCACCGTATTAGCTTTTACTTCTGAACCCTAAGTGTGGTGCACTGCCATTTGTCCCAATTAAAAACCAAGAACGGGAAATACAAAATTAATAGATTAAAATTCCCTTCAAATTACCATTCGTTTTTTTTTTTCCGAGAATTTTGGGTGCATGGGAAACCAAAAAAAAAACGGAAGGGAAAAAAAGTATGATCCTGCATACAAGCGTATAACTGGGGCCAGAGTCGCAATCTTCTCTTACAACTTCACCTCCACACCCCACTAAAAACTAAATCCACGTCCACCCCAAACTTTTAGACCTCCACTGCTCCAAGAAGTAGACTTTTTTTTTTTCTAGAACATAGACTATATGCACTCCCCCTAATAAAATTACTAGAATCCATTTTCCTCCCCGCTCAATTCGTTCTATTGCATTTTCCACTATTCGATTTCTTCATCTATGGACAGCGCCTTATATGCAGCACCGCATGTTCCCAGCACCGGAACCTCTTCAATTCTAGGAGCCGTGATTTCCTTGGTCTTCAGGGTAACGTTCGTGTTGATGCACCAGCTTTTGGTCGTTTTCCCCGCCAAAATCGTCCGCTTGTTGCTGCACCAGTTCATGATCCGCATGTCGCTCCTGCTGTTGATTTTCACGCTAGCAGGAACCCTTGGGTTCATGTACTACATTGTCCGCCAGCGATATCTCCGCAAGTACCTGGAAGAAACGACGCCGAAGCAGAACAAATTCGACCATACGAAAACAAATGGCCAGATCGACTACCTCACGGCCAAAGAGCGCAAAGGCGCAAGAGACTCGCTGCCCAATTACTTGGACGAGTTTCTCCAGGCCATCAAGGTCTTTGGGTACCTTGAAAGGCCTGTTTTCCATGAACTCACGAAAAACATGACCACGCAAAAACTCGTGGATGACGAGATCTTATGTTTGGATGAAACCCTTGGGTTTTCCATTGTGGTGGAAGGTGTTGTGCAGGTTTTCAGTAAGGCCCAGGAAGCCGGTGAGACGAGTGCTTTTGACCGGAAAAGCGAATATGATAATGGCGAGTTTATCATGGTTCGTAATCAACGGTACCAGCTTTTGAACGAGGTGAAAAGTGGTGCTCCATTGTCTTCTCTTCTTAGTACGGTGGATTTGTTCCGATCAAAACCGAAAAAGAGGTCTACGAGACATGTGTCCGAGCTTAAAACATCCCATTTGAATATGGATCTGAACTTGAATTCAAACCTGAACTTGAATTTGGACGGACTGGGCTTCGAAGACCCAGATGTTCTGAAAAAATCGGACATTCCAGACTCAAGTATATCTAGAATGGAAGAAATTCATCCTAAAATGGATGATAATGACCCGAAATTGGGCCTGAACGACCCGAAATTAGGACACCTTGAAATCGACCCGTTTTCAAATAGTTTGTCGGCCTACTTCCAGGATCCAGCGTCCCCCGGCCCCGAATGGCCTGAATCTCGGGCTACCCTGGAAGAACCTCAAGATGAACTTCCCCAGATTATAGCCAAACCAAAACGACTGTCGAAATCGGGACTGTCCTACACGGCCACCATTGCCATTATTCCTGCTCTGGCTTTCCAAAGAGTATATTCGAAATACCCAAAGGCCACTTCGCATATTGTGACCATGGTATTGACCCGGCTCTATAAGGTGACGCAGAATGCCGTCCACAACTATTTTGGGCTTACTGGTGAAATCATTGAAAGCGAGATTTCTCTCAATTCAGAAGTATCTCTGTGCAAACTCCCCAGCTACTTATCGGAGTCAGTGTTGGAGAGTTTCCGGGATCTGTACAATGCTGGGTCTGCGCATACGCAGAATGCTATTAATGTGATGGAGAAATCCACCAAAAAACCCCGCAAACTCCACCGGGAAAACTCGTCTCGGTATGTTGTTCTTGGTCTGCGTCAGAAACTGTCACATCCAGGAGATCTTCTTTCGTCGGTACCGTTATCGAGAAAGTCGAATTTGTCTCAGAGTAGCCTCCGGAGTCCCGTGGATTCAGCTACGAGACCTCTGCCGATGACACGTGCCAGTTCCGGGGTCAAGATCAAGACGAATGGCGTGCCGGTTTCGGGAAATATCCAAAAACAGCGTTTTTCCGGCGAAGGACCGGCCAATGTCGACCAGCACTTCTCGGACGAAAGAGAAGAAACGGAAGAAACGTCGTTAAGGACTGCTATTGCCGAAAACGTCTTTAAACTCCTCGGAATAGAAGACGATTTGGGCAGACTGACTTCCGAGGGCTTTCTTTCCGGTACGAGCTCGGCCAATTCGTCTCGAATAGGACTCAATTACTTGGCTGATCCACAAGTTTCTGAACGGTACTTCTACAGCTCTTTTCAGGACTCGGCTAGTGGTTTGTTCCTGCCTCATCCCCATAAAGTGTATCCTACTATACACACCGATGGAGGCCAAAACGAACGTGGTCCCAAAACGGAAGAACGGTTGCCTAAACGGGACAAGTCCAAGGTGGACTATAGCTTGGCCGCAGCCAAAAGTGCATTCAGCAAAAACATCGAAGTCAAGTATTTTGCCCCGGGCACGACACTTGTTTCCCAAGACTCTTTTGAAACCGGGCTCTATTATGTGATTCATGGAACTTTAAACGTGACTACTCGAAAACAAAAAAATGAAAACCCCGATTCCCAGACCGGACCAAATGGTCATGGGTGTGAACATCACAAAAAACACCTATACACAGTACAATCCGGGGGCGTGGCGGGGTATTTAAGTTCATTGGTTGGGTTCAAGTCGTTGGTTTCAATTGTGGCCGGAGAAACAAGCAGTTCCGAGGGAGCCATCGTGGCGTACGTTTCCAAAGACGATTTTTCTCGGTTCATGGACAAGTTTTACTTTTTGCAGCTTCCGGTTGCAGCCAAACTCAAGAGTCTCTTGCCCGATTTGATCAAAATCATTGATTTTGCTTTAGAATGGTGCCACATTCCTGCAGGCGGCATTCTAGCCTCGCAAGGCGATTGGGCCAATGGGTTCCATATTGTTTTAAGTGGACGTTTCAGGGTGGTTAGGAATAATCTCCATAAGATGCAGGCTTCCAAAGAGTGTCTTGTGGACGAGTCCAACTTCAGCAAAAACAACGAAAAAGAAGATGAATATGAGGTTTTGGGCGAGTATGGCCATGGTCAGTCCATTGGAGAGGCCGAGGTGTTGACAGCATCCCGAAGAACCAATACGTTGATTGCTGTTCGGGACTCGGAAACGGCCCGAATCCCAAGAACTCTCTTTGAGATGCTCTCGCTCCAAAACCCTTCCATTATGGTCAAGGTTTCCCGGATCGTGGCCAACCGGGTGTTGGAAACCAATAATCGGGAAACGATTATGCATGCCGGAGTGGGTCCCCGGGTACAACATGGCTCTGAAATCAACCGCAATTACAAGACCATCACCATTTTACCCTCGGTCAGCGGTCTTCCGGTCAAGGAATTTGCCGAACAACTTCTCCAGGCACTTAAAGCCATTGGAAGAGATGTCATTGCGTTGGACCGTACCTCCACACTTACCCATTTGGGAAGACACGCGTTTGACGAGCGGCTCTCCCATCTCAAGCTCTCCGGCTACTTCGCCTACCTCGAGGAAAAATACGAGACCATCTTGTACGTTTGTGACACTCCGCTCCGGTCCAGCTGGACGGCCACGTGCATTTCCCAGGGCGACTGCATCTTGCTCTTGGCCGATGCCGAGGATGACGAGTGTGCTACCAATATCGGCGACTACGAGCGGCTTTTGGTCAAGTTGAAAACCACCGCTCGCACGGACTTGTGTCTTCTCCATAGTGAGAAGTCGGTGATGCCTGGATCTACCAGTATCTGGCTTAAGAACCGCATGTGGATCCAGGACCACCACCATATCCAGATGGCTGTTTCTCGTGACACGCTTGTTAAGAGACACATCAAGAAACGGAAAAACATTCTCTTTGACTTGGCCTTGAAGCTCAGCAGCAAGGCAAACCCCAACATTAAACTTAAGCTTGAAAACGTCACGTCACGTGCCATGGCTTCCCTCATCAAGCTCAACGAAAGGGTCAACAAGAGGCAGGAACTCTTGCCGGCAGCACATAAAAACGATTTCATGCGGCTTGCCCGGATCTTATCGAATGAAGCTGTGGGGTTGGTATTGGGCGGTGGAGGATCCCGAGGCATCTCGCACGTGGGCGTGGTCACGGCCCTTGAAAAGCACGGCATCCCCGTGGATATAATTGGCGGCACGCTGATTGGCTCATTTGTGGGCGGTCTCTATGCCAAGGAAAACAATATTGTGTCGATTTATGGCATGAGCAAGAAGTTTTCCAGCCGAGTGGGGTCCATTTGGCGCAATATCTTTGACTTGACGTATCCCGTGACGTCATACATTACCGGATACGAATTTAACCGGGGAATCTGGAAGGTGTTTGGGTACTCGGAGATAGAGGACTTCTGGATCAAGTATTTCTGCAACTCCACCAACATCACCAACTCCAATATGGAGATCCACGAGAGTGGCTATGCATGGCGGTTTATCCGGGCATCTATGTCGTTGGCAGGGCTTCTTCCCCCCATTGCCTATAATGGAAGCATGCTTTTGGACGGAGGGTACTTGGATAATCTTCCTGTTTCGGAGATGAAGAGCAGGGGAGCCAAGTACATTTTTGCCGTGGACGTGGGTTCCGTGGACGACAAAACGCCCATGACGTATGGAGACACGCTCAGTGGGTTCTGGGTGCTTTTCAACCGCATCAATCCGTTTTCCAAGCATCCCAATGTGCCCAACATGATGGATATCCAGCTCCGCTTGGCGTACGTGGCCAGTGTATCGGCTTTGGAGCTCGCCAAAAAGACCCCCGGGGTGATTTATCTCCGCCCGCCGATCGATGACTATGCCACGCTTGATTTCTTGAAATTCGACGAAATCTATAATGTGGGCTTGGCTTATGCGGACCTGGTGTTGACCAGGTGGCAGGAGAGGGGAGAGTTTCCCAAGATTGCTGGCATGTCCAAAATCGGCCATCAGATTAGCCAAAGAAAGAGTATCTACCGCAGAAACTCTATATGATCTCCTCGTTTTCAGCCAATGCCTCTACGGTTTACTACTGAGAATCTGTCTTTCAGAAGATATCTACAATAAGTCACGGATTTTATTAAAGAGCATTCCAAGAAGAAGAGGGCAGGCTGACTAAAATTCAATTCCATATGTTTGGAAACAAAAACTCACCTCTGAAAATTTAATTGGGTGAAGATTTCTCAAACGGAATCCATGACATAAATTCAAACGTCTATCTTAGACTGTTTGTCCTGTAAATAGGTTTACAGAAAACAACATCGAAGTGGCTATATACACTCTGGACAACACGAGCAATTTTTACCGAACGGAATGGATTTTAAGCCAAATTAGGCAAAAGCCGAACAGTGCAGCCACATTAGATAGACACATTACTGCATTGACTTACGAGTTTCATAAACGTTTCCTGCACATAGAGGCACCACATACAAATACAAATGTTCAAAACTAAATTCACTACACCTACTCTCTTTAAAAGATTTACGACGATCTCTATTATTAATATCTGTCTGAGTTAAATCGATTAAAACTTTACTCTAAAAATTAATGACATTTTTGATACTCTCACGTGATTTTCATCCTCTAAATACGATTTTTAACCTTATTCCTAATTTCATTGTAGGAGCACTGTTCATCTTAGTTCTGTTTATTTTAGTACTGTTTTTAGTACTGTTTTTTAATTACTATTTATTTTGTACTTTGTTTTTTAGTACTGTTTTTTGTACTGTTTTTTTTTAGGGAAAAGAGGTATTTATATATGATAGCAATGTAATAGCTGGTCTGTTTAATGAAATGGAGGAGGACAATTTGGGGCATAACAAATATGTAAAAATGTAGATTTTAGTCGTTAAAGTTTAGACTGTTCTTGTAAAAGTGTGGTTTTTCATCGTAAATTTGTGGTTTTTTATCGTAAATTTGTAGTTTTTCTCGTAAAATTGTACTTTTTTCTCGTAAAATTGTTGATTCTTTGTAAAAGTGCAGTTTACGATCGTAAAATCACAGGATTCGCTTATAAATATGTACTTTTTTCGTAAAGGTGTAGAATCCATGGACCTAATAAATGATATTGTGAATTTATAGACCTGGAAAGGACAAACTGGACAATGAAATGTCGAAAATGTGGGGAAAAAGAAAATGGAAAATACAGGGAGTTTCCAGTTAGGATTAAGATCCATGATTACATCCTAGACCTATAAATTCCCATGCCTGTTCAAAAACTTTATACCAGCAAATTCCCGTTTATTTCAAATATATACAGTCTTTTTCTACAAATCCTTCTATAATTTACTCTATACTAAGTCTATACTCTTCTTTGGACTGTCTACTCAATACCTGTACTCTATGCAGTATACTACCATACACTGTACACCACAATTATACTCTGATCTGTTTACCCTATAATTCGAGTCTATACTTCTACCCTATAATTATGCTCTACACATCTTCTAATACTTGAAGCTCCGATTTCTATCACTTCCGTAACTTGATTGTCTACTTGATTCTGTAGGGCACTTGACCTGGCTACCTGCAGTCGCGCTCGGTGATCACTCCACGCAGGATCATTTACTATAATAGACTCTACTATAATATACTCTACTATAATAGACTCTACTCTATTTCCTGTATATACTCTACTATAATATACTTATTTTTACGATTACTCAACTGTACTAGTACTTCTACTCTACTCTGCTCCATTTCCTACATATAACGTGCATGAATATTCGGGTGGATTCTATTTCTCGAGTCACTTCTCCATGACCGGCTGGGCATTACTTTTAAAGGTTAAGAATCCAAATGAAAAACATTCTAGGTTATATTTTATTGGTTTTTTTGTACTATTTGCAAATAAGTTTTGAGTTGAATTATTAGATGGATCATTTGAGAAAAAAAAATTTACAATATAGATTAGTTATTAAAAATCTTTGACAATGGTCTAACAACTGATCAATTTATCTACAAGAAAAATATTAAAAAAAAAAGAATTGATAAAGGATAAACTATAAATTTCTAAATAATAGTAATAAAAAAGTCTTAAAGTAAAATAAATCCGAACATGCCAAATATAAATAATATAAACATATAAGTAATGATAAGTTTATGTAAATATAAGTTATATATAAACGGTCAATAATACAAGTTCGGCTTCGAAGATTGGAGCCTTCTCATGTTACTTAAGGGAGTATTTGAGATGCAATTTCGAGACGACTGTTAGGCATACCCAACGAGCAATTTTAAAAAAGCCGTCACGATCTCAAGTGATACAGCGCAACCAGCAGACAATCTTCTAGATTTGGCCAAGAAGTATCACTCACAGTATGGTCATCCAATAAATAATATGAATTACAATGGAGAGTGATTAAAAAAATTGATGGGTTGAAACAGGATATTCCACATGTGAAAGCACAAGACTACTTGGTGGGTGCCACAATAAAAGCAGTACATCACAAACCAAAGTAATCCACATTGAAAACAAATTTCACTCTTCCCTTACAAGTGATACATGTGGATTTATTTGGACCAATAGGTGTGTACCAACACATGACGGTTCGAATTACTTTCTTACAATTGTGGATCAATTCACGAGATAGGTGAGAAAAGATATTACCTACGGTAGTGATACGTGCTTAACGTTGAACAAGCTCGGGTTCCACACCAATGTTATACAACAACTTGACCGGGCCTGATGGCTTAGATATTGATAATACCAAGAAATATACGAACAATACAATCCTCTAATCTTCAAAAATGCATTTAAGAATTTAATCACCCAAATGTTTGAAAAAAAAACACTTTCACTGTATTGTCAATTACGTTATTGAGAACTATACTCAAATGGTACCGGCCTCGGTCTTGGCACTGGCCTCAGTATATGGCTGCGCGTTTTCTAATACTCCAACTGTACTCGTAATGATTCTGGTGTGTTTTCTAAGGGTCCATGTCTCTTCTTCATTACCAGGGACGCAAAAAGATACCAGGAGGATTCTTAGATTGGCCTCTGAACAATGTTGGGAGGGAGGAGGGGAATCGGTGGAAGATTCACATCCATGAAATGTTTGTCCCTTCCTTTGTCCCTTGAGTCCTCACAATGAATCCTGTAGGCCCAGCACCCAGTATTCCAGGAATCTTGAACCCTAATCTTCGCTAGTAGGATCCAGAGTCACAGATACTCAACCATAGTGTTCATAGGATGATTCCCATGATATAGACCAATGAGCACATTTTGGTTTCACTTCATAGACTGGGCGTAAATGGCCCATAATGTTGAAGAGCCCATTCACTAGGCACACCAGAAATAGATAAATGCTTTTTTTATCTGCAAATATTAGTAAAAGGTATCAGTTGAATAGTTAGTTGAATAGTTAGTTGAATAGTTAGTTAAATAGTTAGTTGGATGGCATTAGTCATTATAGTTATAATGTATAACATCTTATCTGAAGAAAGTAATATTTGATATGCACTCAACATGTAAGGGCTCTCAGAAACTTGGCTGGTGTCCTCGCACATAGGCAGTGGATCTGAGTAGAGGTTTCCGGGGTTAATTTCAATCGGGGAAAATGCCTCAACGAAGGGCGGAGGCTGCATGACCCCCCAACCCAACTTACTGACCCTATTACACCAAAGAATTGAGATCAGACAATTGTGGAGAGTTCAAATGTCAGTAACTTATGGATTCTTGTGAAGAACTGGGCAAAAAACATTTATTCACCATTCCTTACTCCTCACAACAAAATGGACTAGCTTATAGAATGCATCGAACGCTTCAAGGCAAAAAAAAAAAAAAATAAAACCAGATGCCCCTTTATAGATGCATAACCACCAAGTACGTTTTGGCCCGAAGCACTCTTTACTGCCACGAATTGTATCCGTGGCCGCAGCCTCAATCTCCAAAGACCAAATGACTTTTGGATCGAGTACGAATAACCTCCTCCATCTGTGAAACAAGAAGGTACCCTTTGTCCGGCACATTGAGGTATTTTGGAGGCTTATTGTACTTATTGTTGGCAATATCGTCCCCGATTAAGCTTTGGGCGAAATCAATAATGTGTACCTTGATGCTGGCTACTCTGATTGGTGCAGATCCATCGTACATCAACAAAACTGAAGACCCATACATCCTGTACCCATTCAAGTTCTCAAACGACTTATAAAGGTTTCTAAGCTGCTCTATAATATGCGGAATCTCCGTGAAAATCGAGAACGTTGACATGCCGTCGTAGAGTACCATATTTCTCTTGCTATTAATAATGATATCATCTTATTTTGACTTATATAAAACGTTAAGAAAGTTTTTAAAATTGCAATCACTTCATTTATTGTTTTTTTGTAATTTGGAATTTATCGAAATCGAACAGAGATTGTTCAAATGCAAAGCGAAAGATTTACCAATTAATCTCGAACACGTATCAAATGTATATGGCTCTTAAGTGTGCAGATAAAGGCTGGGCCCAAGTGTCAAAAAGTTGATATCTTATAGTGGTAGAGCAGTATCAATGGGGCCAACCCAGAACCACGTGGAACTAGAAATATAGGCTATTTATACTGTGTTCACCTTCTACACCTCAGTTACGACGAGGTCTGTCACCCAGTTTTATCAATAGAAATATTAAACAGAAGCTAGCAACATGTAAATTGCAATTATGAGCATTCGTATTCTGCTAAATTTCCGGTGGTTCTAGTCTCGGGAAAATCTTTCACTTCTATCAGTTGCTACAATTAATGATATGTTCCAAGAAATAAAAAGAAGTAGAAAAATATAAAAAAGTCTAAAAATAAAGTGTTTGGGTGTAAGCAAAGA
Source organism: Metschnikowia mauinuiana (assembly GCA_002374555.1). NCBI lineage: Eukaryota > Fungi > Ascomycota > Pichiomycetes > Serinales > Metschnikowiaceae > Metschnikowia > Metschnikowia mauinuiana. The sequence goes on along the minus strand of NKZY01000788.1, from coordinate 30,124 downwards.
TGGTTGAAATCAAAATGTTTAGACAAAAAAAAGTATCTATGAATCCTGAAAAATGAAAATGGAAAATATAAAAGAACAATAAGTCAATAACGTTTAATAAATTCATATTTTTATAACTTTGTATTTTTAGAAAATATGGTTTATCTTTTTTTCTCTGTTTTATGTCCTGATTTGGTGTACAGTATATGACATATAAAGGTTTCGAGTGGCCATCCAATTTACTCATGCTTTTTATTGGAAGCACCACAGTTTAACCAATTAACTTATTATTATGTGAGAAATATAAATTTCGTATTTTACAATTGGGCATGTTCAGCTATTTTGCCCTCTAAAAAGCTACTTTTCTCTAAAACTATGGAAGAAGAAGTTACTTTATTGACCATTTTCACGAATTTACAGCTTTTTTAGTGGGCCATTTTAATTCCACAGATGCTGTGTGAAGACCATAACAAAAACCTATACTTCTATTCCATGGAAGTTGATTCACTGAAAAACCGGTTTTGTCCAGATTTGTGAGTCGTTGATCGTTCCACCAAAAGGCTTTTCTTATACGCCGGCTCGCCGTTAATGTAAATGTCACATTGGCCATTATAATAACGCAAGTACTGGTCAAGGTGTTCACGTGCATGATCGCCCAAATAATTAAAGTGACAAGATGTATGGAACCAAGGCGGGGAGTGGGTTTCCAAGGTGGATTTTTGGGGGGTTTGGGAAAACTTGACGGGCGTCACAATGGATTTGGTCTCCTTATCATAAGTCAAGAAATAGATATCCACCGGGAAACAATTGGTAAATTCTTTGGCCAGACGTTCACTCATGATGGCACGTGCAGGCCCATCGAACAAGTCACACGAGTAAAGTTGATCGGTGATAAGTTTCCAATTTTCATCAAATGTCAAATCTCCCCACAAGTCACCCGGCCGGAACGCCAAATTGCCGTGGATAAATCGGGCATAATATTTGCCGTAGGTTCTCATAGAAAACGCCCAATTGTCTTCGTACTCAAATTCCACCGGAGGTCCGTAGATGCCTCCGTAAACAAACCCGCTCGAATGGCCAAATTTGTCCCGTAGGTATGCGCCCGAAAGTGGCTGCATAGTATCGTTGAAACTAGCAAAGAATAACCATGGGAGTTTGGCCCAAACAGTGGCCGTGAGTTTGGAAAACAAAAGGACTTGACTGAATTTCATAAGGACTGATGATCTCATAAAGCAAAACCGGTCATTTATATAGAAATTTGGGGGTGGAGCAAATTGATCAAATAATAGGAGCAACCTGATCAAACAATAGAACCATTTTGTGGTCACGCGTCGGTGAAGTCCTTTTTATAAGCAACTTTAGCCTTGGTTCTGCCTCTTCTTAACACGTCCACAGTCTGCTGCTACTTGTTGCATGAAGCAGTCATCACCATGGAAACGTATGCACACTGGAATCCATTTAAATCCAGCCACGTTGCAGAAAGCTGGGAAAGCAAAGAAGGAATTGTCCACGACAAACCCCCAGTTGAAAGACTATAATTCATAGTCTATGAATCACGTTTTCTAATCAAGTAATCTTGTGATACTTTGAAAACGGACCGAAACCACCATAGAACAAAACCACAATAGACCGAAAAAAAGGAACAAAACCACAATAGACCAAAAAAAAATGAGTCTGGGCCAATTGAATCTTTCCACAGAAGGAACAGAGCGTGCAACAGAATAAAGGGATCTGGAGAAGTCAGTGGAGACGATTGGTGGATCTTTGCCGGTGGATCTTTGCTGGTCAGCGTAATTAGCAGTAGAAGCCATACCCACAGTAATACATCTTTTAGTATAGGTTCAGGTCCCAGGAAGGCAGCGTTTTTCTGCTTGGAAAAAGCAAAGAAGATGTAAAGGATGGAGAAAACCACGGGGTAAGATGGTGGCTGGTCTCCAAAATTCCAGCATCACCATAGAACCGTATGCACACTGGTACCCATTTTGGATTGAACAGTATACTTTTAGGCACCGAGTATTGATAACTTCACATCCAATAGCTTTTCAGGTTAATAGTTTAATTCAAAATCAACCTCCAAACTTTTCCCACTAACACTCTGTTAGTACTGGTTGAATATCCACTCCACGCTTTCAAGTTATTGTTGTAATCCCAATTTGTATGATTTTAGATCTTGCTGAATGACTTGAAGTCAGCACTTTCGAGAGCACTTTCAGGAATGGTTCTTCCATCATGAGAATAGAGCTCAAGCGTTGCCTGCCTTTGCTTCTGATTAAACATCGCAAAGACTTTGTATCTAGTAACCGACTATGGTTTTCGGGCAGCCTCGATATCCTCGGTTGTTCTTAGCGTGCGGTAGAAGTTCTCCACGGTTTGGTGGCACCGGACCCGTTGTTTCCGGAAATTAATCACCTGGAGACCTTCTCTGGACGAAGCCCGGGAAAGAGCCACGTACGCCTGGCCATTTTCAAAGATCCGCGAGAGATCCACCTTCACCAAAGAAAGTGTCTGGCCCTGTGACTTATGGATGGAAAGGGCCCACGCTAGCATGAGTGGAAATTGCACCCGGAAAACATGCACTTCGCCGGTGACTTCATCGGTGATCTCCCATCGTTCGGGCTCCACCAATACATCTCGCGTGGTGACTCCATCAAGACACTTGAAACGTACCAAGGGGTGTTTCTGGCCCTGCGACGATGACTCCAACTTATCGAGGAAATCGAGTTTGCGCTTCTTGTTGTTTTCAAACGCCTCACCGGAATCTCCCATTTCATAGAGACTCTCGGAGCTCTCGTCTGCACTGTCAACCACAGTGTCGGTCTGAGAGTCAAACTCTTGGCTTCGAGACTTGTTCATGAAACTGAACACATTATCAAGAGACTCCTGCAGCTGGCGGAGCAAGGAGCCATGTTCCTTTTCGTTGATGTCGTGGCTGGTGATGTTTTTGCCCAATTTTTTGCTCAAAATCCCGGCCACTTTCTCTTTACTGATGCGCTTGACCATCTCGTCAAACGTAAGTTCGGGATGCAGTTTAATCAATTGACGCCCATGGTAAACGTCTCGGTCGTAGAACCCAATCACCCGGCCCACAGACCCATTGACCAAAGTATCGTCGAAATTCTTGATACACATGACCTGGGCATTTTCCTTAAGGAACAACCTGGGCGGTGCCAAGAAGTTGCGCAAAAGCTTTTCCCGGGCGAAATCGGGAAGAGACCCGCCATCTTTGGCCGAATACATCATGGAAGTCCCCTTGAGCTTGGCCAACTTGGAATTGTTGGCCTTGTCCACCTCAAACCGCGTGGCATATAATTCCGTGGGCACGATTCCGTCGGAGGGGTCCAACGGCCGGGAGAGCCGAGTAAACTCTTTCTCGGACTCATCCGTAACCACGCCGTGTCGCATATCGTTGAGCATATCAATGAACTGGTCATCGCCCTTTTGCCGGAAAACTTCCCGGAGAACGATGCTCTCGGAAATGGTCTGCCCCCAAGCCACACTTTCAAAGGCGAAAAGAGCAATGTCCTTGGTTTCAGTGCCGTCTTTGTTGATTTCCCTCTTGTTCACGGGAGGAAGCTGGTAGAAATCGCCACATAACACAACCTGGATTCCTCCAAATGGCACATCACTTTTCCGGCGGATTGAGCGGGCCACGTAATCGAGTTTATCGAAAAGCCGGCCGTCAATCATACTGATTTCATCCACAACCAAGACTTTGGTGGACTTCCACCTCGCCACAGCCTTCCGATTGCGGCGCACCATTTTGAGTGTAGCTCTCTGATCTCCATCACCAATGCCAATTCCGGCAAAACTGTGTAATGTCATGCCCCCAATATGGACCCCGGCAAGGCCCGTGGATGCAGTCACGGCCACGTCGCCCGGAGGGTATTTCCGCTTAAGGGCCTTGATCATTTCCCGGAGAAGAACCGATTTTCCTGTACCTGCCGACCCGGTAAAGAAAAGAGATTTTCCTTGGAGTGCCATGTCGATGACGTGCTGTTGCTCGTTGGAAAGAATCATGGGACGTACTCTTTTTTGTTCCGAGTCGGCCATCTCCGATTCCAAATCATGGTTTCCACGTCCATAGTCGTTTTGTTCCGCATTGGGAAGTCGATTGTTTCCGAGGGCTTCTGCTTGCGTAGCTAATTGGATGGTCGGATAAGCAAAGCGGGGTTTTTTGGCCGGCCGTTCTTTGGCCACAGTATTGAACCCCCGGATCTGTTCTTGGGAAAAGTACGACCGGACTTGGGGCGAAGTCGACGAGTCGGATAATCCGGGGTAATTAAACCGGGGTTTTTTGAAGGGGGATCTGGTACCATGCAGTCCGCTCTGGAAACTTCTATCGGGGCTTCGTTTTAAAAGTCCTGGGCCAACTGGGCCAACTGGGGACTGCATATTCTCCAGCCCAGCCATGGGTCTTGAAAATTGGCCATTTATGGGGGATCCCCTCCCAGAAATTCCTGAAGCCGGGGATTTCGAAAAATCCAGAGACTTGGATACATCCGGAGATTTAAATAAATCAAGTCTTTCCCGAATTGCTCCACAACTCCTTTCTGATTTATGGCTAAATTCTGCTCTTAAACTTTCTGGAGACATTCTTTGAGACCTCACTCTATCAGTTTGTGGGATTTTTTGGAATAGCTCTGTCCCAATGAAATCAGGTTCTGTTTTGATTCTGGATGCGGCTGAATCACTTTGTAGTTTCAATTTTGAATTGTTCACCAGGAGATTTTCTAAATTAGGCAATTTTGCCAACTTCACGGGCTCCAATTTCACGGGCTGTAACTTTGTACTTGAGCATGAAGTTGTTTGTGGATTCAAATTTGGATGTAAATGTGGGGATTTCTGCGGACTGCACATAGCCCTCGGCCCCAGCTCTAGAGACTTTTCCACTGTTCCTCCACCAAAACCTTCCGAATTACCCTGATTGTCGAAATTGCTTAATCCAATTTCTCTATTTTTGAATGCTGTCTTTGTAATTGGACGATCGGGGCTTGGGTTTTGCTGTGGCTTGGTTTCAGTTAAATGTGGTCCTGCATACAGCCCCGCCTTTCCTGAACACCCTAAAGAATCAGATTTCAACCTCTTCTCAACCACTCTTTTTCCAACCACTTCTTTTTCCCCGCCTTCTAATTTGACGACCGTGGCCTTTTCGACATTTTCGGCCGTTTGCACCCGTGCATCCGGGCCAGAGCTCCCCACAGGCACTAGAAAATTCTCCGTCTTCACCTTGTTACCACCAAAAATGGCCGCCTGGGGTTTTCGACAGGGGGAACTTTGGGCTAGGGGGGAACTTGGAACCATGGCAGGAGCCTGCATGGACGCCGGGAGCCCGACCAAATCGAGTGGGTCGAAAGGGTCTTCGGAATCCGAATACTTGTCTTTCGCTGAATCCTGCAGAGAGTCTGAAAAGGAGGCCAAGTCGATGTACTGGAGGGTTTGGAGCTTGTCGGGGGCGGGCACGAGCAGATGTGGTTTGCGAGCCTGTGATCCTGACATGGCTCGGAGTGCACACACGAAGCTGACGTGGGGGGGACGAAGGGTGCACTTGCCTCGAAGAATCATGGGCTCTCCGTACTGGGGGCAGCTGATATGCGCTTCGATGTGTCCCACGCGCATCGAACGTGTTACACCAGTACACCAGCGCAGGTCATTACATCAATACACCCGACATTTCGAGAAAAACCTCGACACCAGGGATCCAAAACATCAGTACACCCGACATGACATTTCCACCCTAACCCCCCAAATTCAATGTCCCGGGTTTCTCAGACCCCTCATAGAGCTAATGTATTAGTGTAGTCATGTGTAAGGGAGGCCACTGAGGCCATGTCGTTAAATGTCGCTAAATGTCGCACCACAATGTCGCAATCCCCGGAAACACCTTAATCAAGCTCAAATCACATATTCAAAACCTTGGCAAGTGCAATTCACACTCACTGAAGATCAGTTTCGTAAATAATATTTCGACACCGTAGGGGTTCGAACCCACGACTTATGATTTGGGGACCTGCACATAAAACGCGCCCCCGTAGCCCCTCTTGTCTACTACAAACAGCTCCCCACTAACACCAACATTTCACCACCACCACAATGACCGACGCCAAGGTGTTTGCCTCGGCCGTCTATGCAGTCGTGAACCACCCACAGGATTTTGCCGACATTTTTACCCCCTTGGCCCGCCTCGCCCACCCTTCAAACCCTTACACCACGCCCCAGAATATACTCCTGGCACTAGTGGTCCACACAAACCCCGTGTCGACGCCTATTCCAGCCATTCTATTGTTGGCCGTTGAAATCTGCCAGGAATTTGAAACCAAAGGTTTTGGAGACTTTTCTTCCCATTCGGGGTCTTATGTGCCGGACACCGCCAAACTTGATGCTTTTCTTTCGGAATTGGTCTCAGATTATTCGCTAGCCAATGACGATTCTCCCCTGGCTATTTTCATCTCTTCAGACCCAGCGGCGGTCGAGATATCCAACGCTTTTGTTGAAGATCTCCGGTCACGTGCGCACCGTTTAGGGTTCAATGCTTCCATGCCGGCAAATCCAAGCCTGGACCTGGGGTTTTCGGACCAAATCTTGGTTCTGTTTGTTAAGGCCAAGTGTCTTCATACGCTGCAGTTTTTCCCCGAAATTTCGGCCTTTTTTGATGGTTTCACCGCTCTTGATCACGTGTCCTCATACATTTCGTGGGTCCACGGGGTCATTTTCCCCTACAATTTCTTTTCGCTGAACTATAAAGTTCCCAACGATATATGCACGCCAGCAGGAGATTTTTTGCAGCTTCAAAGTCACCATGACCAATTTAAATACTTGGTGGAACCGCTTATGCAGGGCTCAAAACCCATGGACATTTCCGCAGCCCGATACTTAGCCGGAACTGTTCTCCCATTGGCTATTTACTACGATGGAGATTTGCTGGAACTTTCCAAATGGGCCATTCTGAATTATACGCTGGGGCTGCTAGGCGATTTCCGGTTCTGGCACGACCTTCTCCTGGTGCTCATGCAGTACATGGCGTATGCCGGAACCAGTGTACCGATGGAGTCATGTGCCGTCCTCATAAGACAATACAGTGGGTTGTGTCTTTTCTTCGGGCTTGGCAATTCCAAGTTGGGGCCACTCGAATACACCCATGTGCAGGACCAGATCCTCTCCACACTCCAGTACCTTTTGCAAAAGCTCCAAGTGCAGGAAAAACCCAGTGGAATCTTGGTGGTCAATTCCAAAGACGTTTCGGTGCCGGAACACTTCTCCGAGTTTTTGGGCTCGGCACACCCCTTGATTTCGACCCTCTTACACTCAAATCTCCCCCAAATCCTTTCAGACCTCCAGGAAGTCGTCAGCACGTGCTGCACATTGTACCCCTTGAATGAACTCACCATCAAAAAGTATTTCCACTTAAAGTCGGAAAGTGCCGGGAATTGGGTGCAAAAAGAAACGCTTTCCATTCTCTCCAAGGTGGAAACGGCTCCTTACGAGCGTATGACGTCAGCCATTGAAGGACTCAAAAATTCTTTTGTTTCCAATCCTTCTTCTGCAGAAGAAATTGACCAGGTTGTTTTTGAACGGCTCCTTCAGCTCGATTCTTATGATCAAGCACTCAAATTCCTTCAAACATCATCGGTGTCCTGCACAGTGACCTTCCCGTTGGCCCGGTCCCGATTCTGGGAACTTTTGGAAAGTGCTTCCAATTTGGATAACCGTATTGGCAAGTTAAAACTCGCCCAAAACTGTCTTGAAACCATGGCCCACTTAGCTCAAACAGAAGACCATCAGGATCAGGTGATCCGCATCCGGCACTTGTTCAAGGCCCTCCATAACCTTAAAAACTTCAAGTTGGTGTTGCACAAGAACCAGCCCATTACTCCAAAACATATTTTGGAAAAGCTCACCATGATCAGCAGCGAAGATAAGTTCCCACCCATTTCGCTCATTGCCATCATTTTGGAGCAAAACCCAAAGTCGTATTTGGCATATGAAAAGCTCTATAAGGTGGTCAACGACTTGGCCATCTATTTGGACCTCAACCTTGGCCAAATCAGCTTCCCAAAAGTCCAGAGTGCTTGTGTGGAGTCTGCTTTGATCGACAGCAACTTCCCCTTTGCATACAAGCATGCCAAGGAGTTGCTTGATTATTATGTGGAAAGCAACCGGACTGCCGAGCTCAGTGATCTCTGGCTCATGTTTTACCAGGTGGGAAAGTATATCCTGGCAGACTGGTTCAACGATTATAATGAAAAAGTGCAAAAGGACAAGATTGCAGTTTTATACCAGCAACGAGAAATCATCTCCAAGGCAATCAAGCACAGCACTCCACACAGGGAATCCGTGGACAATAGCCGGTTATTGGTGGGGCAATTCAAGCACATCAACAGCGAGATCCAGAAATGGCACCATGACGCCAAGCAACATCGCAGTGAAAACCTCAATCGGGCAGTCAAAACCACGCAGATGCAGATCCATGAAAATCTCAGTGGCATTTTGAGCGAGGCCTCCAATTCAAAGAGGCAGGCGGGCGAGAAGTTGACCAATCTCTTGACCTCGGGGCTCGGCTGGGCAATTGGTGCGGACAGATCCTAAGGATTGGATAATGTACCGGATTCTAGAAAGACTTGTTCAAGGAAGACTTGCGGCTGAAGGGCAGAAGAAGAAAAGGTCAAAGGCTGACGGAAAATTCAGAAAAGTCTGGGCATGGCGATGCTATTGAAGACGATAATCCTGAAAGAGTGGATTATACGGACTTCCTCTGATCAGCTTCTCCTCTTGTCTGTTCTCCAAGACATTAGTCATTGTTGGTGACTCCAAGTCATTCTATGAATCGTACCACTTGGTGACTATAAGTGTTCCTGTGGCTAGTAACTCATCACTTATCGGCTTTCACTCATGGCTAATTGGTTGGTTTCATCTTCATAAACGGTCGACATTTATCTGTATATCCGTATTCATGATCCTTGTCACTTGGTATTAATCGGTACGAGACATTTGATGAGTTCTAATTGGACAGGAATTCAAGAGACTCATTTGGATATATGCACAGGTGCAGAGACGGAGATTCTGAGCTAGACATGAGCAGACTGTAGACTGTATACAGTACCGGATAGACCAGACAGAATCAGACACTAGACAGAACGACTAGACCAGACAAATTGGACAAATTGGCCAAATTAGACAATATAAAACCACGGTAAAGTCAAAAAGCCAAGTGGACAGTAGGAACTCAGTTGGTCATGTTGAGGTACGTCTAGAAGTATCCTCATGGGGTTCGTGCCACTATTTGAGTAGTGCACCCAAAAAGCGCGGGTCTTATATGTAAAACCAACGGCTGCAAAACGCTCAAATTATAATCGTTAGTTCTTAAATCACCCATTTCTCCAAAATATTCAATGATGGATATGTTTGTTATGCTGAAGTTATCCTTTATGTTTTCCAGATTTCATTGTATGTTTAGATAGCGTCAGGTAAACATTGTAACCAACTTTAAGATTGCTTGCTTTTATGAAAGGGGCCGTTTTCAAGCTATTCAAACGTCATCGCCACGTTCATTCAAAACATAATTTTTTCATTTCCCCAAATTCAAAAACGTCCTCTTCCTTTTGAGGTTGTAGCACACGGCTGCTGGGTGCAGGTCACGGATGGATATATAGAAGGGAACCAATGACCTGAATTGTTCCTGGCCTGCAGTGTACTATTCAGTAGGTGAACCACATCATCGTCACTTTTTTATTGACCGTTTCAAAAACACTCAGAAACATGAAGTGTATAAAATGTTATGGATTCTCCTTTTTTGTGCGGGGGAACCCCCCCTTTATATATTCGACCCCGGGCGTTTCAGGTTTCGCAGCAGTGCCACAAAAGCAAACCTATAAAGCCGCGATCCCCCACACCCCAGTCTTTTTGTCTTTTTTTATCGAATAATTGAATCCCTACAAATACAAGTGACTGAACAATGCTAGCTATAAAAGAATACTGATTGATTATAAATATTTCTGAATACTTGGAAATTTACAACACTTTAATGAAGAAAAAAAACATTTGGTTTTGCAGCCAGGACATGTCTTCAAACCATCGTCACTAATGATGAACTGCTTCCACTTTTTGGTGGTCTGTGGCCACGTGTCGCGCTTCCCATTCATTTTAACTTGTGGACATTGGCTTTAAACTGTGCTGTACGTTGTTGTGGCACCCCGTGTTCTACTTTTGTTTGGCAAGGTTGTTCGCCATCCAATACAACTTGCAGAACCATATTTCTTTCGGTGTGGAATCGTGTGTTGCTTTCTACATTTGGGCTTGAAAATATCCGTGACATTTTGTGCAGATAATCAAGCTCTTGACCAACGGTCCAAGATCTTGAAGAAGTGGTGAAGAAGCTGGAGTAAGGTAATGGTGATCAGGCGCTTCTAGAACTCCTTATGGCCCATTTTGACCCATTTTGACACATTTTGACTCTAGATCTGGCCTGGCTTCGGGACTAGACTCTGGACTGGCATTTTTAGAGCGGTGTCTCTACATCCGAGAAAATAAGCATTTGTGCTTTCCATTTTGAAATACAAAGCATAAAAAGTCCATGTCGGTTGTGGATCATGTTGGGAACAATACTAACCTTAGGAGCAACAAAGGGTGCACTCGGAGCCTATTAACAATTCGATCAAGAACCTTCTTTCGCTTAAGTTTCTATACTGGTGGCCTCCAAGAATGAATTACCTGGGACTGTGGTACACTAGCGCACTGAGCCGTGATTCATACTGCAAACAAGGAAGATCTGGTTTCCTGGTGGAACAAGTTTACCATGACATTCTTAGTGGATTTCTTCTTGAATTGGGAAATTTTAGTGATTTTCAAAACGGTACAATGTGTTCGTCGACAATTTGGCAAAGCTTTTACTACTACGTGACATCGAATATATTTTAAGTGCTCTCCTGGCGTTGTTTCGTGGGTTTACGGTCCGATAGCTTCTTAAAGCTTGAGCAACAATTCTATGGCTGTTACTTCACTCCCAAACCGTCATATCATCCGAAACGTTTCAGAAGTATATTTCCTTCTGGATAAGACTTTAATACCCATTAAGAATGGTGACAGGAAACTCCTAGTGGTTTGGTCGTGGCCTACTCATAAGAACGGTGAGGGATTGCCTACATACTATTCCATGGGCAGCCAATTCATCCACCATGAATGACCAGAATACCAAGCTAATGATACATTCAAAATCAAATGATGTATTCAAAAAAAAAGTTCAGAAAATTACCAAAAGAATTTTTCAAAAATGAACTAATGTGGCTACAAGTGGAATATGAAACCATACGGAATGCGGTGGTGCACGGGTGCATGCGTCTCACACCATCTCCCCAAATACTCCACATTTTTCCATCTTCCCATTCTCCACCTTTCCATTCGCTGCATTTCCATACTCCACATTTCCATTCACTAATTTCTACTCCATGGCCATGAGCGAGCAGAAACTCACGGATTTGGCCATTTCCAATTTCCTCAAGACCAACGATGCGTGTGCACGGCAATACCAGATCCATCGGCGAAACGCGTTGGAAATCAGCCAGGTGGTGCAGGCGGAAATGGCCAGCGGGGGCCAGATCCTGGCGGCCACCAAAGCCCGGCTCCAGCAGGTGCAGTACGAAAACATGAAGATGAATGTTCAGTACAAGGCGCACGTGCACAGATTACAACGGAACATGGGAGTATTCGAGCAATCGGACCAGGGCCCCGATTTGGACGGGCAGATCCGGGACATTTCCTGGAAAAACGAGGCCATTTCCAGGGAGGTACAACGCATGGACTCGATGCACCGGCCCGTGGTGGAGAAATTGAGCCGATTGGTCAAAAGTTTCCAGACTCGTGTGACCATAAAGGACAGCAAGAGCAGCCGGGGCAGAGTGGTGGCTGAAAAGGGCAACAAGCCCTTGGAAAAAGCATTGCTACTGTACGATGCATCGGTGTTTTCCCGAGCAGAACTCGAGGCATTATTTGCTCCGGTAACAAAACGTCTAGCGAATCTCAAGACCGTGGATGAGATCAGCAATCAGCCTGCAGGAAACGGACCAAATCCAGAAAGTCTGAATCAAGAAAACAGCGAAAACAGTTTGAATCAAGAAAACAGTGAAAACAGTTTGATTGACGATGGAGAAACGAGTGCCGAAAACAATATTGATGTGGTTAAACATCTTGCGGAACATCTCCAGAATAGCAGAGCTTACACGCGACTTGAGGACGGACTGTACAGCTACGACATTTCCAAGTCGTCATCGGTGGACATTGGAACGGTCTCGATGAGTATACAGGAATACGCCCAGGCCATCGATGGGTTGGTTTGTGATATCCAGGACTTGGTGGTTCGGGGCACCAAGGCCAAGGAGCGGTGGGTGCTCAATGCCCGGAAAATCGAGATGATGCAATCGCTTTTAGACGACTCCGTGGTTTGATCGACTGTCAGGTTGGATTGACTGTCTACAGGTTGGATCGACTGTCTACAGGTTGGATTGACGGGTTGTTTAATTGATTTGGTATTTCGGGGAGATGGGCATGTTATATGCCGGACACTGTTGAAAATCCAAACTAACATCGTGGTTGCCAACCGAACATCATGGCTGCTTGGACTAAATGCAGTCTACACCTAAAGAATGTGGATCTACTGCTTTTTTCCTTGCTGTTTCTTCTCATAAAGCTTTTAAACTGTGCTTTTAAACTTTTATATTAACACATCTCTGAGAATGACTCCTCTCAACTTCCTTCGGACTCCCCAGGACATTAGACTAGCAATTAAGAATCAGAGAACCTTATAATATGACAATTGACAATCTGATAATATGACAATCTGACAATTGATTAACTGGAAACATAAACTGGAAACCGGAATTGGCACTGATCCTGTATGTACCCAACAAGTAATGACCTTGACTGAAACTGACCTATTGTTTATAGAATGCAATGGTTTCTTGTGCAGTCCTTGACCTCCAAAGCGGCCACGGACAAGACCAGGACAGTACAGGACAAGAAACCAGATTTGTTTTGCCCAGTCCTGTACTGTCCCCTGTCTCGTCTTCTGTCCTGTCCTGTCCTGTCCTGTCCTGTCCTGTCCTGTCCTGTCCTGTCTTCTGTTCTGTCAAATACTGTCCTGACTTCTGTCCAGTCCTGTCTTGTCCAGAATTGTCCAGTCCTGTCTAGTCCAGACTTCTGTCTTGTCCTGTCCTGTCCTGTTCTCTCTTCTGTCTCCTCTGTCTCGTCTTTTGTCCCTTCTTCTATCCTGTCTCGTCTTCGGCCTTGTCTTGTCCTCTTCTGTCTGTCTTCTGTCTCCTCTTCTGTCTCCTCTTCTGTCTCGTCTACTCGACAGGACTAATCAAAATCACGGAATCACCACGCACAAAGACCATTTCCGTCTTCTTGACGACCACGTCGCCTTCCTTTTCTCCGTAAATGTATTCCTGAGCATCGCTCAACACCATGTTGCAGTGGGAGTCGTAGCCCTGCAATTTGCCCTTCAACTCACGTGCCCCCCGTAACTTGACAAGCACAAGCTCGTCGAGCTGGTAACGAATAAGATCAAGCGGCTCCTCTTGCTGGGCTTCGGTTTGGATGGACGTCATTGGTGTAATTGTCTTTTGCTTCCCATGCGCGGCTTCTACTCTGAGGTGAGTATGGCCACATCAGTACACCAAGAAACATATATCCACAAATACCACCAATACCCCAATAATACACTAATAATGGACCAATACACCACCGTCAATATATCCATATAAATAACAGGGAGTTCACGGAAAGAGCGGACTGGGCAGTGACTTGAAGTGGATGCTCTGAAACGCACGCACCCGTGACTTTGCACGTGCCCATACACGTGCCATTCCACCTGACTCTTCACGTGACTCGGTATGTGCGAATAAATTTTCATCACAAGCTTCTTAGAAACCCAGTCATGAGGAGGTTTCTGACCACAGTAGCCCGCTTGCAGCGGAGCAAACCGCTCCGGTTCAACCCCCAGAGCATCAAGTTGCGCCCCCCAATCGTCCCCACCCACAGCAACTTCGACGTGTCGCCTGACCACCCATTATGGGCGTTTTTCCCCGATGGAGCCAATTCCACGCTGTGTTTCCGGGAAGCCGACGAGCTCCCCATGCTGCTGAGAGCATGGACGTTGGCGGAATTGAGACGCAAATCCTTCGACGATCTTCATAAAATATGGTACCAGATCTTGAAGCAGCGGAACATCGTGGCCCGCGAGGCCCGGTTGGCGTCGTCCTTCGATTACTTCAATGTTCTGGCCTACGATACCTTGGACAACAAATTGACCTTAAGCCAGAAAAGATTGAAACAGGTGCTTTTGGAACGCCAGGTTGCCCATGAGCGGGCACAAACGTTTGGTGAAGAACAGCGTCTTTATTTGGAGGAATTCCAAGGAAAATACGTCGATGCAGACGAAACCCAGATTTCGGATTATAATGATCGCTTGGTGAGGTTACGCTATGCTCTTTTCGGTATTGAGCCGGATTTGGCCGATACCCAAATGCTGGAGATCAATGTGAAGTTCGTGGAAGGTGTTTCTTATGTGGCTCTGTTGAAAGTGGCTCGGCACAATGCTCAAAACCAGGGCGCTGAGGCTTTGGAGTTACCCTTGAATGGCGTGATGGAGGAAATCCCATTCCTTTTACGTGAAACAGAGGATGCTGTGGCGGAGGTACGGGCCTTGAGAGAATCGGGCTCCAGTGTGAAGATCGATAAGATCGATGTGTTTGAGTTTATCCGTAATGTCTTGCGCTCGGTGCAGGACGCAGACTCAAACTAGTGTATATAGTCATAGATATTGGTGAAATCATCACTTATTGTAGTGGACCTCGGAACTGGTCGCGCGGCCGGAACTCACGAATGAGCTCCACATTACACGGCTCGTTTATGCTTATTTAGGGCTGAAAGAGTACCATTGTGATGTCCGGAATTCCAGCATCCCAATCAACCAAATTGCAGAAAAATTGAAGGGAAAATGGGCCGTTGGCGTTGGGCCTTTTTCTGCTGAGGTAGCCTGGTGCACGGGTGTACGACTAAGGCCAGGACGGTAGTTCCGGGTTCCAGTTCCGGGGTTTGCTCCCATTCCCTTTTCTAACCCAACACCCTTACAAATAGAATAGTGAGTTTCTAGAGGCCAGAATTAGTGGGTCTTGCATTGCTTGCTTCACTGTAACTACATGCAGTACAATATGATCACGTGATTGAAGTACACTATACAGTACCTTCAAAATCCGCCCGGCATTGGCCCCAAACCAAAACGTACCCTGCTCAAAATAAAGGATGTTTGGTTCCTCCATTATACGGCTGAGTACTGCAGCTAACGTATAGCCTGGTCCATCATCATACAGAATCACACTTTATATTGAGTATCGCATACCTCAGTATATTAATTCCGGCATATAATCTTCCATGTTTCAGAGACGTTCCTCATTTCACTGTCATGCTTTCACTGTCATTGCTTCATTGTCATTGTTTGACTGTTTCAAAAACCTGTAGCATCGTTTCAGGAGTTTCACGGTTTCACGTGTTTCAGGAGTTTTATCTTGTGCAGTATTCCTGGGATCGCGGAGGTACGGGTGTGCACCACATCTTCCGGAAATGCGCAAGTCAAAAGCTCAACCACCATGGGTAACAGAATCACGGGATTTCTCGCCGGCGTCCTTGTCACCGGAACCGTGACAGTATACACGGCCCGGCTCGTGTCCGGCATCCAAGGCCACAACTCCTTGCTCATCAAAAACGCCGACGACGTCATCAACAACCGCATCCTCTCGCACTCCCACGAAACAAGCCTTTCTGTTCCCGTCAACCGCAGAGGCGTGGTTGTGGGCAGGCCATCCGTCGCCGAAACCTGTAAGGATATTTGGAACGACGAAATCATCAAAATGACCAACAGGGTGTACTCCATCAACTGGTACCAGTGGGGGCTTGAGATCGACAAGAAGGTCAACAAGCTTGCGGATAAAGCGGTGGAATTGGCTTTTGAAAAGAAATAGGGTTCAGGAATGATGTAAGGTGGAGGTGGTCTTCGCTTTATCCGCTGGAACTGACGAAATGGCTGAATGTTGAACAACTGACCAGTTCTCACAGTCAAAAGTGTCAATTTCAATCTGTCAGTATCAATCTGTCAGTGTTCAATCTGTCAGTATCAAAGTCAGTATCAAAGTCAGTATCAAAGTCAGTAGTCACTGGTATGGCCATGGTCAATGAATATATATCGAATTCATGTAGAATTGCAGTACCGAGAAACAGGACCCAATGATTTTCCATACGCTTTATGGGCAGCGCACTACCAGCCATAGATCACTTTTAGTGACGGTAATCAATCATTCTCCGATTCACCCTTCACATTTTCATCTGAATCACCCTTCAAATTTTCATTTCATTCACCCTTCTTTCTTGTCTCGGTGGCCTTGAACGAACTGTAAATGTCCCTGTATATAAACCAGTTCGCCACGGGTGCTACCATCAGAAACACCAACGACACCAACACCTGGAAAACCCCCCAGTTGCGGGGAAACACCCCGAGCATCGAGGACGCAAGCACCCAGCCAATGAAATCCGTATAGATGGAATCGTAGCCTTGAGCGAGTCGTGCCAACACCAAGTCACAGCACTGGAGCGATGGAATGGCAGCACTAGGCCCCTCGATTTTCTTGGTGATTTCCGGCTTCGTCTTTTGCTCCTCGGCATACCCTTCACTGGCAAAGTTGCCGGGGTATACACACGATACCCGGTAGTTGTAAGGAGAAAGTTCCTGGCGCAAAACCACCGAGAGCGCCGAAAGGGCCGCTTTGGCCGGAGCATACTGCCCATATCCAATAAACGGGAACAGAGCCACAGTGGAGGAAAAGAGAATCACGTGCCGGGGCTTGAAGGCTGAGGCCACGTGGCCATGTCTTTCCAACGCCATCTTATGTCCTGTGTGCACCGTATTGACCGCTGTCAAGTAATTAATCGACATTCCGGCAGCTAGTTCCGAGCCCGAAAGGTCGCCAAAGAGCTTGGGGATCGACAGCCCTGCACAGCAAAAGATAAAGTCAGGGTCCAATTTTCTCTGCGCCAACTCCTGCCACATCTCGTTACACCGAGAGTAATCCGCCACGTCACAAGCAATGTAATCAATGATTGTTTTTTCTTTTGAAGCGTTTCCACCAACTTTTTTGATCCGTTCCACTTGTTCCTGGAGCTTCGTTTCGGTTCTAGCCACGAGCACCACAGAACACTTTTTCTCATAGAGTCGAAGGGCAATATCGGCACCGATACCCTGGGAGGCCCCAACCACCAAAGCAGTTTTTCCCTCGGGAAGAAAATGGTTCTTGGAAAAGTACATTCTTTCGGTATTCACTTAGTAGTTGTAGATCAGACCTCTGCAAAGTTATGGAGTCGAGACTGTATCTATATCAGTAGATCTGTATAATTCTGTACTGGTCAATAATCAGCAGCAACCAAGAAGAATTCTGTATCGGTACTATATTCTGGACTTTCCTCTATAGTTCTGGAGTCTGTATCTGGAGTCTGTGGATGGAGATGGTCAGTCTTCTGTATGCGTATTCCTGATATTAATCAAAATACGCCTGATATTGATCAATATGGGTCAATCCTGATCAGTATATGAAAAAGCTTGAATTGAATGAATCTGAATCTGAATCTGTGACGATTGATAAGGATGAATGAGTGTGGGATGAATTCAATGGTTCGCGAATACTCCCTTTGATGCTTTGGTGCTCACTTTGATGGTCGTGCAATGAGAGTGTATAGAAATGCTGCGAAAGGTGAAAAGTGGAATAAATCATGAACCACACGGTAAATTATTTTTTTTTTTGAAAGGGATTTTTCCAAATTTTTGTATGGTGGCTATGGGTTTAATGAGTAAATGACAATAACAATGATAATGACTTTTTGAGCGGTGCAGGTCGAAACCATCCTTTTTTTGGTCCCGTTTCTCATATGGTAGCGTGGCTGTAAATAACTTAACCATTAGCAGAATCTGCCACGACAAAGATTCAAGAGTTAAGACAATCAATATTTTAGCTGTTTTAGATGCATGGATAACTCAGGTATGGTTGAAGCTTGTTTCTTTTTTGGTATAGTGAAATACAATAGGACACTTCATTTCCGATCCAGGACAATCTTTCCAATCAGAACAAGGAGATCATTATCACTGGAGCGTGAATTAAAATCTCATAGAATAAACAGCCTTCTTATGAAATACCAATGAAGTCCCATTCGGTCTGGGTTGTTGCAACTGTAAATAAAGTGTCTGAACTACACAGGGAATGGCGTACTTATATACTAGGAGCTGCACGTTGGGTGGCAAATGCAAGTACAAGTACAAATGCAAATGCAAACACAAACACAAAATAGCATGCAGCAGATCTGTAACAGTGAGCGATTCTTGGGGTATATAAAGCACCCCGCGCCCGCCAAAAAATACAGCCACCACAAATTTGCAATTTTTCTCCGATAAAGAAATTACGTCATAAGTTGACGATGACTACTTGTTTTTTGGACTGAAACCTTAACTGATCGATGAACTGGTTAGATCTGAAACAAGAGCTTTAACTGGATCTGGGAACTTGGATGAAAAATGGAATGATACACTAAAAGAGCCAATGCTTGGCTCTACTAGCATGAATACTTGCAGAGTTACTCGAGTCCTGGACCGTACAGCAGATTAGAGGGTACTCTGGAGCTGAATATACTGACACTCCACAAAGGCAATCTTTCGGTTGCGGCCATACCAAGTGGAAAATACTGTTTCCCGTCCGATCAACGTTAGTCAAGCCACTTAGGGCCACAGTGAGTAATGCAGTGGGAGACCATGTGTGAAATTGTGGTGCTGCAATCTTTTTGCCATTTTTGTAAAAAAAATGTCTATGTTTCATAAGACACAGAATTTATAAGGCTTAAAATGGAAATCTGATTCTCTGATCCGGTGATCGGATTGGATGATCTGATTTGGTGAAATGCTTTTTCTTCCTCACTGGTTCTCAAGAATTCACCAGTCAATGGATCTCAATAAATACAGCACGAAAAATGGGAAGAATCACAAAAAATCAAAAAAACCAATTGAATAGTAATCTTATTGGATTGGTCTTTTCCGCTTATATACATTCCAGATCTCAAAAAACCAAAATAACCCATTTCAGCTGCTACTTCTAGACATCGCTGAGATCAGAAATTGAAATCATGGCTTTCTTCCTCCTCCCCACGGAAAAACCACGGAAAAATCACGTAAAAATCACGAAAAAACCACGGAAAATCACATGATTAGACTAATATCCATATCCACAATCTTCATCTGATAGACCATCTAAGATAGATAGACCAGTACACCCTACAAAAACAGGACTGCATATGCAGGTAAACCTTCGTAGTAATTTAGGCTAATTAGAGTGATTTCAAGATGAACTTTTCTAGTTGTATTCAGTTATACGGCATATATTGCCGAGTGGACTGTATATAGACTCTAATATACTGCATATAATGTCGGGGGACTGCACATAACCCGAAACATCGCTGAATTGCCCCAAAACATACTTCAAGCACCAGGTCAACAATTCCATGAGATCGTACTAGATTAAGCAAGATCCTAACAAAATGATCTATAATTCTATAAGAATTTACTATAGGGAATATACAGAAACCCCACCCCAGACTCCTGGAACAGACTCCTAAAACCGGCCCCTGAAATTTAATACCAACCAAAACTTAAAGCTATTAAGAAAAAAACAAAATAAGAAATAGTAACGGATTTAAGAGAAGTTTGGGGTTCGGGTGTGGGTTTGGGTTTGGGAAGTAATAGAAAGTGTGGTTATCTGCAGTCTTTTTGATTATCTGCAGTCCACACCTGCATATACCATCTCTTCCCGCACTCGTCGCACCAACACCCAAATTCAACACTTAAAAAGCCCCCCAACCCCTTCACAACCACCACTCCAAATCCGTACACCATGTCAGGCCGTCAAGGAGGAAAAGCTAAGCCATTGAAGGCCCCAAAAAAGAAAGAACTGGACTATGATGAGGATGACCAGGCATTTAAGGCCAAGCAGAAGGCCGATGCCGCTGCCAAGAAAGCCATGGCCGAGAAGGCCAAGAAGGGAGGTCCAATGGTTGGCGGAGGTATCAAGAAGAGTACTAAGAAGTAAGGCATATAAGATAGCCGTTTTAGGTCGTTTTGGTTCCTAATTGGGCGATGTGTTTCCTTCCTGATTGGTCTTCCTGATTGGTCTTCTGATTGGGCAATGTATTCCTTTTTGGTCGATGTACTTCCTAATTGGTCTTCCTAATTGGTGGACCTTATTGTTCTTGTCCCTATTCGGGATCAATACTACTATGAAGGACTATGAACGATTAGGAAAGCCTGGAAGGACTTGACTATTCTACATATGACTCAATATGACTTACTAAATTTATTGTAAAGGTGGGCCAGACTCAATTTGGTATACATCTTTGATGTCTATTATATTATTTTAGAAGACTTTTGGAGACTGGGAATTAGAGACTGACGAAAAGAAACCTGCTTTCCTGTATATAACAGTTTATATCCTGTATATAAAGTCGGACCCCATTTCACTTTCATTCCATGATACACTGAAACGAAAGGAGTCAGTGCTAAACCCAGTACCACTTGACTGTACAATTTTACTAGTACAGGACCAGGTGGTGAATGGTAGTGCGGTGCATAGGAAGTACTGCACATAGAGATAAGTGACCAACCAATAAATTCAGATTTACTCTTACTTTTAACGTCCTTTACCCATTCTAGTTTATTTTAATGCATAATCCGGTGGTCCACAGCTGAAATGTGCTAATATGCAGGACACTAGAGAGAGTAATTGAGATATAAACCAGTACTTCAGGATCACGTGACACTAGCGTTTCGAAACTGTTTGAGGAGCCGATGGGATCAGACAAAAATTGGACAGGAATTGGACAAGAATTAGACAAAAATTGGACAAAAATTGGACAAACAATGGACAAAGAAGGGAAGAGGACAACACAAGTTTCTTTCATACTTAGACACCTTGCTCACATTTATAACTTATATGGTCAGCAAAGTGAGTAAATTGGGGTACAGTAGAGTAGTGTAAATTGTAGCACAGTAGGTGAGTGTAAATTGTGACGCGTCAGAGTGGGGTAAATTATGGCACGGTGTAGTTAAATGGAGTAAATCGTAGCACGGCCTACTTGGATAGAAGTTGATGAATTGTAAGTGAGTCGAGTTACTAAAGATGATTATGTTTGGCTGGAGAATTTGAGCCACACACGCTCAAATTACCTCTTGATTCAAAAAAAATACACAAGAGCGTCAAAGAAGTGCTTCGTTTAATGTACTCTATGCAGGCCGTTCACCATATGCACTACTCTACTCTAATAGTGCATTTACTATACAGGACACGACATCTACCATCTTTTATAAATCAGACGACTATCATACTTTACTTTATTCCAGACCCTCCAGACATTCTAGACCCTCCATGCACTCTATGCAATACTGCTACTATATACATTCCGAAGCATACACTATACACTCCAGGCCATATCTCTACACACTCCACACACTATATACACTACTTTATACAATCAAAGGGTCTCTTAATAACCTTAGATTTCTTCTGCAGTAAAAAAGGGTGAGGGTTTTTTTATTTGTAGGCCACTGCAGCAGGAATAAGAAAATAGCGTGTGCCTGCTTCCCGGTTCTCGAATATCTGTCTGTAATTGACTTTGGGATTCCTTAATTCTTTAAATAGCTCGGCAAAAAGATTAAAGTATGGTGATGTAGAACTTTATAGTAAGGGTACTGCATATCAAGTTTGGTACTGCATACAAATTGGGGGTACTGTATATTAGACGCACTCCTGTATATAACCACAACACTGCATAAAAGACATCTACGTTTCAAACCTATAAGAACTACTATTAATATCTTTTCGGTAAATTACAAAACCTACAACAATTTAAAGTCAGAATAGGTACATTCAGAGCCTGCATATTACTACAGTAAATCTTCCGGTTAATATGCAGGATACCGCCAGTATGAAAGGTACGCCTTTCAAAAATATGAAACATTCTACTTATAAACTATTTCCATTGTTGGAAAAATGCACCAATTAAATTTAACGTTCCTGCACTCAGCACATTTCCTGAATATAGGGTTATTCCCCTGAAACTCTCAGGTAATTCTGTTTCAATCTTTGCTATTATTGAAGATAAACCCGTACACTCTTTTGTCAATTTTATCGAATTTGTCTAATTTGTCTAATTTGTCCATTTGTCCATTTGTCCATTTGTCGAAACTGTCGAATTTGTCTATTTGTCTATTTGTCATTTGTCATTTGTCATTTGCCATTTGTCTAATTTGTCAAATTTGTCTAAGTCCATTTGGCCTTTTGTCTATTTGTCTATTTTTGGAGGCCATTTTTAGACAAAAACGCCAGATTCTTGTCTTGGCAAAACACAAGAATTCTCGTCTATCTCACCATTTACCCCTGAACAATAAGGTTCCGCCAGGCACACATTCATTGTCCCCAGACTGCGAGGCCCTGACCACGTCACCCCAAAATCTCAATGTAAAAATGGCAATTTCATCATCTCCAAACCTATTACTCATATCCGCACTTTGAGAAATCACTGTCCCACTGTACTGAAGAAATAGTTTGGGGGACTGAGGGTGAATTGGGGTGGATTCCTGGATGCAGTGTTGATGATAACCTGCATAGAAACAACATCGTGCATGTAGGTGAGAAAACCTGCATATAAATGAAATGCGCGAGAATGTTCCTGCATAACATCACGGAAACCAGTCTCCCCCCATATGCAGGGTACAATGGGTGGAACTGTTTCACTCGTTCCTATTCATTGTGCTAGCCTCATTTTTGCATCGTTCTTCTTTTATCCAATGCGTTTGGAAAAATGGGCTGAGAACCGAAATCATTGTTGCGCTGTACCTTTTTTGGCCGCGAATGACCAACCTGCACCCACGCCAGTTTCACCAAGAGTGTGACCCAGAGAAATGGATGGGTCAACCAGTTCCGACCCCAAAAATTGGGATGGAAAGAAAGTGGCAATTTTCCAAAATTGCCATTTCTGGAAGTTCATATTCTTGGAAAAAAATATGGTCATGATAAACCCCAAGAATTGCAAAACCAGAACATGGAAAAAGACCAAAATGGTAGATCTGAAATTGCCGGATCGGGAAACGAGAAACTCAATTCATGAAGCACTTTGGAAGGAGTCATCGCCCCTTCGTCGGAGTCATCGCCCCTTCGTCGGAGTCATCGCCCCTGAATGACACTCTCTCATTGGATCTTCCTTCTTGTTATGTTCCAGATCCTCCACTGGTCGGCTTTCTACCCAACACTGGTACTTACCCCGTGTTTCATCTGTATACCCCGCAAACCAAACTGAGGAGTACATTCTCCTCTTCTTAAGTTTCGGTATGCTGTACATATGAGACGTGCGAGTCTCATATGTTGAGACGTGCGAGGCTCATATGTTCAACAAGAATCAGTTTCGCCGTACCTACATTAAAATAGACCCATCAGATATGTCGAAAAATTATTTTCTAGATCCAAAAAAAAAAACCCCCAAAGCTCTTTTAACTGTGTTTCAAAATCAATTGTGTATTCTTCAGTACTAGTAAGAAATACTTAGGCTATGACACATCAGTTCTACATTCTTAAGAGTGATCTTTTACAACTGTCTAGTTTTTCCAGCTAGTTGATTATTTTTAAAGCTACAAGAGTGGTCTGGTTTTCTTACGGTGTACTGGTCTAGACCTCCGAGAATGTCTGGGCCAGCGTATTCTCTTGAAACCTTCCCAATATGTAATAAAAAGTTTCTAGCAATTTTCATTGGTATTTCTGTCGATCATGTCAGTTTTAACTGCAATTCTGTAGTGTGAAACCACAATTTTATGACTCTAAAACAACAAATTTACGAGACTGAATCTACAAATTTACGAGTATAAAATTACAAATTTAAATGGTAAAAGTACAGTTTTTTTGAGTGTAAAAATGGTTTTTTCGAAGATGAAACTTCAAATTTTAGAGTGTAAAAATGGAATTTTACGAGGAAAAAACCACAATTTTACGAAGATGTACTGCATCTTTACGAAGAAAAACCACACTTTTACGAGAAAAACTACAATTTTATGAAGAAAATCAACAATTTTACGAGACAACCCACAATTTTACGAGAAAAAAAAAAACACAACTCCTTGAGGATAAAACTGTAGGTTTCGCCGTTTTAAGAGTATAAACCTGTATATAATTTTACAGTATGAATCCACGTTTTTCCAAATATTTATCTACAATTTTACAGTATAAAACTACGTAAAACTACTGATTTACGAGGAAAAAGTCCATTTTTACGAGTTTAAAAATACAGTTTTTTGAGAGGGTAAAATTACAATTTTACGAGGCAAAATGTACACTTTTACGAGGGAAATGAACAATTTTACGAGGGAAAACCACAATTTGACGATTTTCACGAGTCAAAAAGAACAATTTTACGAGAAAAAGCTACAGTTTTACGAGGCTGAAACTATAAATTTACGAGTCTTGAAGCACAATTTTGCGATTCTGAAAACACAATTTTACGATTCTGAAACCGCAATTTCACGACTATCAAACCACAATTTTACGAGGATACAACTGCACTTTTACGAAGAAAAACCACAATTTCACGAGAAAAACTACAATTTTACGAGAAAAACCACAATCTTACGAATATAATAGCACAATTTTACGAGACGAATTTACACTTTTACGAGACAAATATACAAAATGACGAGGATGGAACTGCAATTCTTTGTCTAGTGTCTTACGTTCTGTCTAGTTTTGTCCAGTTTTGTCTAGTTTTGTCTACTCTGTCTACTCTGTCTACTCTGTCTACTCTGTCTACTCTGTCTACTCTGTCTACTCTGTCTACTCTGTCTACTCTATCTACAGCTAGACACCAAGTACTATTTAACACCCTAAATTGTCTGGGAAGATAATCCACCCTTACATATGGAAGTTTAGTATAAAGCGGAAAAAGAGTAATCACTATATAACTTTTGCATTTTGGTATACAACTTTATATATACTAATCAATCTTATTTAGACTTTTTTCTATGCCAGACTCATTTTAAACTTTTATTATATTCACCATTTTTACCTCCCCTCTCTTTATATATTACTAGCTGTATGACTCATAAATATAGGACAGATCAATAGCAGAAGTACCTTTTTTCAGTTTTAAGAGGATAAACCTGTATATACTTTTCGGGTCTGAATCCACGTTTTTCCAAGTATTTTTCTACAATTTTACACAAAACATTTACGAAAAAATAGTTAATTACGAAGATAAATTACAATTTTACATGATAAAAATGCAGTTTTTTCAAGTATAAAAATAAAAATGGATTTTTCGAATTCAAACTTCAAATTTGAGAGGGTAAAAATTCAATTTTACGAGTCGAAAACGACAATTTTACGAAGCGAAACTACAATTTTACGAAGCGAAACTACAATTTTACGAGATAAAACCACATTTTTACGAGTTTTACGAGGAAAATCAACAATTTTACGAGTTTAAAATCACAATTTCACAAGTATACGTCTACAGTTTTACGAATTTAAACTGCAATTTATCGAGGATACAATAAAATTTTTGGAGTCTGAAAAAAGCCAGAATTTCAGTATGAAAAGCCAATTCTACGACTCTAAAACAAAAATTTCACAGTATAAAAAGTCAACTTTACGAGGATAAAACTACAATTTTACGGATATAAAGTACAATTTTCCGAGAAAAAAGACACATTTTTAATTTAAAAACAACAATTTTACGAGTAGAAAACTACAATTTTACGAGGTATAACCACAATTTTACGGATTTTACGAAATAAAATTTTACGAGGAAATAATTTTTTTTACGAGTGAAAAACTGCAATTAATCATTGAAGTTTGTTTGGAAGGGAACTGGTTAAAGAGGAGTGTATGGTGGGCACACTTAATGCAGGCGTGTATAACGGCACATTTTATGCAGTACCCACATACACATCGCATTTACCCTCGCACTATATGCAGTACCCGCGTATAAACACCATTTACCACAGACCATGGATACTGGGAACAAGTCGTTTCCCTAGCAGTGTACTTGATCTAGTGTGTTTGTTCTTATACTGTGATTCTTTTTACTGATCCATCAACAATGAATCTCACTACGGTTTGTGTTGGTGGTTTTCATTGATGGCTCTATATTCCATTGTCCTTGGTCGCTCAGTGTGATTTCCAGAATCACCGACCTAAAAGCGGCATCACGCTTTGAAGCTGCTTACAAGCAATGCAAGTCAGCCTCCTTCCACCATCTCCACTCGAAGGATTCTCACCCCATCTCCACTCGGAGGATTCTCAGCTTTGGCTCAGAGGCACAAGACTCCAGGTACACTCTTTTGGAAGCTCATCCAAGAAAGACTACCCGGTAGCTCTTCTTGTCTGCTTCAACTGTTCAACTGTTCAACAGTGGTACATTCGGAAAAGTCAAGTTGCCATTCTTCTGGCCAAGTAAATCCAAACAAGGCTTAAAGACCGAGTGGCTTAGTTTGACTGTTCATCAGAAATCTGGCCCTCCGAACCACCGGCCACGGCAGCTTCATCTGGACGACCAGCGTCTTGCCCACCAGATGTAGTGTCTTTACCAGTTTCTTGCCCACCAGAGGTAGTGTCTTTGCCAGCTTCTTGGTCACCAGAAGCATTGGTATCCTTGGTTCCTTGGGCGTCCTCGTCACCGTTGCCTGGACTAATTCTGAGTTGGTCTTCGGTGAGGTTTTCAATTCTGTTGGCTTCCAAGGCGTTGCAAATGGCTTGCTCGTAACACTTGTCGGAAAACTTAGAGTACACCTCTTTTGGGAATCTGAGCTTGCCTCCAAAGTTGCATTCCTCGGTGTTTTGGGCCCGTTTCTCGTCGGTGCAGTGCACCAACTCCACACACTCCACCGGGGTTCTTTTAAGGGATATTTGGGCTTTCGCGTAGTTGGCGCATGGATGGCCCGTACTATCGTATGGGTAAAGTCCTCGGGTGTCGGCTCTCTTAAAAATACCGGCGAGCTCCTCGGCGAACTCCTCGGGGGCCTCCTCGGGGGCCTCCTCGGCGGTTTCCTCGGGGGTTTCCTCGTCAATAAGAAAAGAGAGCTTCTCTTCATTATTGACAGGGGCAATGTCAGACCCGGCCTTGTCTTTATCAGAGTCAAGGGCGGCGGTAGGAGCAGCACTAGAAGCAGCGGTAGGAGCGGCGGTAGGAGCGGCAGTGGCGATGGCCAAAAGAGCAGTGAAAATAGCAGTAGTCTTCATTATGATTGTTTGTTTGTTTGAATGATAATGATAATTCAGACTTTGCATTGGGAAGGCGGCCCTTTTATAATCTTTTCGATTCATCTTCAGAGCCCCCCTTTTTTTTGGCTCAGGAGTCCAGAGTCCATTCCCCACTTCTTTCTGTTTCTCCAAACAATGGGCTGATGGGCTGTACAGATTCAGCTAGGCAAAGCTAATTTCCAAGCGAAGCCATTGTTCTCAAACTGCTTGCCATTGTTCTCAAACTGCGTGCCATGTTAAATGATTGTAGCAGATCCCAAACAATTGAAAGCTTGACCTCGACTCCCTGGTCTTGACTCCAGCATCTCGGCACTTTTATTCAAAGCACTAAGATGAGCAGGCAATTCCCGATGGTTTTTGCCCAAATGGTAGAGTCGACATGGAAGGACTCACTTGGCTTGGACTCACTTGGCTTGGAAGGCAAATTGGCCCCTTAAGCCGGGTTCCAAAACTTTGGATCCGCCTGCCCTAAACACGAAAAAAAAAAAAAAACTGAGGCCGAAGATGTTCACCATTTCGAGGAATGCACCAGAGGATCTGGAACAAATAGGGCGTCGCTTCCTGGCATGGAAGAATGGCTGGAACAAGAACATTCTCTTTCAGGGCCGAGATTTTGAGACTTGGCTGCGGTCAATGGGGCAATGTCTGCAGGATAATCAGGTACCCTGCAGATTAACCTCACACCCTGCAGATTAACCTCACAAACCCTGCAGGACTATCGCATAGCCGAAGCTTCTATACAATAGACCCACCCCCCGTCTTGTCTTGCAGCAAATCCAATTTGAAAGCACCACAAAGCATATTGTGCCAATTGCCGTTGGAACACCCTCTGGTGCTGGTTCCAAAACCTTTTTCCTGCCGTCACGATTATAACGATGTACTCGTTAATCACTTGCCGAAGCGTTCATGCCTGGAGTTGATCAAAGTGTTGAAGAAAAAGACCAAGAGCTTTTTTGACCTTTGAAAGTTCCAGGTGCTTCAGGTGCTTATGAAGCAATACTCCGCCTTGGTCCACAAGCCTTAGCCACCATCCGATTTCGCCAGTATTTGTCCGGGCATCATTCCCCCTGACTATGCAACCCGTTCATTTGCAAATGCTTTTGTTGGGGAAACTCCAAAGCCCAAAATTGATCTTTCTTGATAGATCGTATTCTCAGAGTCCTATTCCCGTGGTCCAAAGCCCTAATCCCGTGGTCCAAAGCCCTAATCCCGGGGTCCAAAGCCCTAATCCCAGGGTCCAAAGCCCTGGTCCGGTGGTATGTGCTGACCCTAGAACTATTCGTCTAGCAAAACGTCCATAGGGTAACATCAGACAATTTTCATTCGAGTTATTATTCTCCTTAGTCCCACACTTGAAATTGAAGCATCAAATTGAAGCAACAGAATTAGTCAGTGGTGTCATTACCTGCAATTGAACCGCAGGCTTCAGTTGCCTATTTCGGTTGTTATCGGTTGCCTGTTTCGGTTGTCCTCGGTTGTCCTCGGTTGTCCTCGGTTGTCATCGGTTGTCTGTTTGGTTGCCATCGTTTGCCTGTTTGGGTGCATAATAAGTACCTTCAGCTTGCCACTAGACTTCTTCTGATGTTTATTTGAGCTCTTAGAAGTCCCATTGTTGTTGTTGTTATTGAACCATTCAAGTTCTTGAACTTTTCGATCTGATTGGGACAAACCAGTTCCTGTTTGGGAGTGACGGTTATCTTTTGGTGGACCGCTGGATTGGACGTCTAGAGTAGCCTTCCGTTCACGAGGGATTTCGTCTCTTTTAAAGAAACATGCCGTGGGTGCCCATTCTGAGTTGCGTTTAAGAGTTGGCCAAAAAAAAGGGAAGGCCGTGAAAATAGGAAGGGGGAAGGCCGTATTTATAGGCCTCAGTTGTGTTTGTGTACAAAAGCACAAACGCGCAACTGCAATGCAGCAAATGAAACATGAGTTTCAGATCAGTGGGGTTGCGTGACAAAATGTGAAACGTGGGGGAGCTTCAAAAGACCAGCGTATATGCAGTACCAATGTTTCACTTGATTCTAGTAATATATCATGCACACCAGTTTTCAGATTCATTTTGCAGGTAAATGTACATTCAGGAAGAATGGATATAGGATTTATATGAAGATGATGGGTTTAGAAAGATCTTTCCTTGGTTATGAGCACTGCGTGTCCCCTCGGCCTGCATATGACCTCAGTAGTTTTCTATAAGCTTATCAAAATTTGGCTGCTATAATTATGGCTTTGGTAAGTACTACCCACGATCTGTCTGATTCTTGTCTTGTCTACAGTCCGATATTTTGAATTGTCTTGTAACTTTCTTACACAGTACATAGAGTAAATCACAGTACAGGGTAAATGTCAGCACACATGTATCCCCATCGTGTATAACCCAATCAATTGCCTTCTACTTTAAGTTCCTCTTCATCTTCCTCAACGTACCCGGTTCCATCTCTGATTGGAGTTTTGGTTCTGTAGCACAAGATCTCACGTGCACACTCTCTGGTCAACAGCCTGAAGGCGTCAAACGAATACTGCTTCTTCCAAGGAGAAATGTAATCGCACTCGGGCTCACCTTCAAGCTTAGGCTGATCGCACAAAACATCGTAGGCACACGTGCTGGAGATTTCGTACCAGTTCCGGTTCACATAGTCCAGGCACTTCTTTTCGCCATACGCGAATTTATTTCTTGTAGTAAAGGCAGGGTGAACCTCAATGTCCCTGACCCTTTTGCTAAGAGGAGGCCGGGTTGAATAGTTCCGAATCACAGAGCAGTAGGCGTGACGCTGGCA
>NKZY01000787.1:0-202821 GCA_002374555.1 Metschnikowia mauinuiana | reverse complement strand
TCATGGTGGCAGAGTTGATTTTCCCAAGTAACACTCGCTTGAAGGTGGCCCTCACTCTGTCTTGGCCCACAGAGCCCCTTTTGAAAAAGACAACGTAGATGCTGGTCAAAATCACCACCAAGGGTAAAAGCGTCCTGGAATAATGTGTATTTGCCGTATCGGTTCCGAAAAAGCACGATGACCAGTAGCCAGTGAAGCCACAAACATTGAGGACGGTGACGAGCCTGGCGGTGGCCCCTACACCTTGGAGCAATCGTAGGTTTTCTTGAAAATCAGCATGGGCAATGGTGGCCATGGAACCATCAATGGCAAGCACATCGGCTTCATCAACAGAGTACTTGTG
Source organism: Metschnikowia mauinuiana (assembly GCA_002374555.1). NCBI lineage: Eukaryota > Fungi > Ascomycota > Pichiomycetes > Serinales > Metschnikowiaceae > Metschnikowia > Metschnikowia mauinuiana. Next base: position 202,478 of record NKZY01000787.1, on the reverse strand, counting down.
AGGGGAATATGATAAGTTCAATAGAGCCAAGCAGTTGATTTGGAAGTAATGATGACAGACATACACCAACAGCCACCATAGATACACGCCGGCCGCAATGAACAAGGAGACACGGAACGGTAACGGTATAAGACTGTCGAGGGTCATGTCATCGCTGGTGCTCATGGTAATGGGTGGGCACGCTACGTAGCTTCGAGGTGCGAAATGTACCGGGAGCGCGTTGATCTAAACAAGGCTCACCTACAGTGTGCTCCTCCGAAATTCCGCCTTTCTTGACTTTAAATAAGCTTAAAAAGAGCAGGATAAAACAGGAAGAAGACTTTTTCTTTATCTTTTTTACATCCCGACACGAGATTGGCTTCAGGCACATAAATGCGCAAATTTTTTTAATCAAAAAAATTCATCTTTAGCATGGAAAACATCATTAGCCAGTGTCAGAGAACTACATCTTGCAATAACAGAGCAAAAAAAAAACAAACGCTGCATGTACAAAGAACACTGAATGTTAGTTAACGCCCTAGATTAATTCATTAATGTTTATAATAGCTTCAGAATTTTCAGTGTTTATCGAAATCGGTCATAGTCCTGAAAAGGATCCTCCGTCTGGGGCGACATTCTGTCATCACGGTATTAAAAACATGGCGGATGGTAGACACATACCTTGTGACCGTTTGCACTAAAGTATTGACTTCACCGTGTGGCGAACACAACCTTTTAGTGGCATGCAATCTGTGTGTAGTAGTAAAAAGAGTAGTACTGAAGTCTCATCGAGCTTCCGAAAAAAATGACCTGGATGTCTTGTCGTTACCCGGAGCCTCACCGCGGATTAGGCCTACACACCAGATAGACTTACATATATACAGAATAGTAACACACCAGTCAATTAAAGCCGGAGTAGCCAGCTTATAAGAAAATTCAATTAATATCTTAGAAGAAATTCAATTAATAATTTGTTCTTAATATCGATGACACTATTTTGATCTGAGAATACGTATAAGTGGGTACTGCGCTTTACCAATTGGTCGTTCGAATTTCAATTCACGTCGTATACCCTATTATCTAAATTAATCCCTTTTCCTGCTCTTCATCTTACTCAACTTCACCTTTCTGTTGTTTTCTCTTCTCTCCGTCTTGGTCAAGTACCTGAACTTCTTCTTCTTTTGTGTGGGCTTGGCTGGCTTGGCGACTCCACAGATGACAGCGTACTTCTTGGCCCGATCAATCGAGTTCTCTAGAATCTCTTCTGATTTGGCCAAGTTGACAAAATTCGATTGTGCTATGCGGTCAAGCGAAGACTTGCCGACTTTAGCTAGGTAGGGGTTGTCCACACTGTCGATGGTGACCATAGTCTCTTCATCCACCACTGCGTCTCCCATGGCCTCGGGATTATCGATCTTGTAAGTCTCTTTCTTGTGCAAGATACCCTTGATAGGCTGCTCGTCTTTTGCCTCGTCTTCTTGTGTTTCTTCTTGGTTGCTTTCGTTTTCGTCGAATCCATTCCATTCTCCCTCCAAGTTCTCCTGCTTCAAGATCTCCGTGAGGTCAATACTCTTGGCTGCCTCCATCTCACGAAGTTTGTCTTGGAACTCTTGCTGCTGTTCTTCTCGGGCCTTCTTTCTGGACTCCACACGGGCTATCCTGTCCTGCTCCTCATGGAACTTTATCGCCCTCTTCTTCCTCTCCACTTTACGCTTGTGGAATCCAGTCAAGAACTCCTGCCGGGAATCCTTGTCAAAAACAACCTCATCGACTCCAAACTTCTTTTCTTGCTTTTGGCGGTACTTGTTGCCACCCGTAAGAATCTCCCGATTGTTTCTAGTCGACATGATGAAGCTGGATGTATGAAAGTCCCGGTCTTTTCGCGATGAGCATCAAGAGTGAGGCTGGGGTACTCTCACCTGAAAAAAAGCGACTACTCTGGAGTCTCACTTTACTGATACACAAAACACCATCCATCAACACTCTACATAATATAATAGCCAAAATGGAGAATACCGACGAAATACATGCATTCGTCAAGTCTCTCAATAACTCCATTGAAAACCTTAATGTCGCCTTGACGCCGGCGCTTACAGGGTCTCTTGAACAAAGCATAGAAAAGTGCAATCTGCCCCAGGAGAGAATCAAGTTATATCATGATCACTTGTATTCGGTGATTTCAATTTTGTTTTCATACCTTAAAGTCATTGGTGTCAAGACCGAAACACATCCCATCATGAAGGAACTCAATAGAATCAAACAGTCCATGAAGAACTTCAAAGCACTCGAAGAGGAAATGAAACAGACCCACGAGAAATCGGAATCAAGTGCCGAAAAGGCCACGGAGTTCCTACAGCAGACTCTTGGAACGTTTGGTGGCAAAGCTGCTCCAGATAGCTTGAAGTCTCCGGCAATTAGCTCGGTGAATTTCCAAGGCACTCATACCAAGTTCGAGGACGAACCAAGCCAGCCTAAGAGTGCTCCACAAAATACACAGAAGAAGACTGCTCCCAAAAATACACAGAAGAAGAGCAATAACCTGAATAAAAGCAAAGCTAATAACAAAGTTCAGAAGCCAGGAAAACGGTAATCTACATTTTTCATGAATACACATATACTGCGATGCTGAGTTGAACTAGAGACTTGGAAGGTATTCTGAATCACCCAAAATTTTCGGGAGGGATGAGCAATATATTCAGAAGAACTCGTGGAAAATATGTTCATCTTCATAGAGAGTTTTCACCACAAAGTAAGTCTCCATCAAAAGACTTGGAAACTTGGAGTTGAAGTAATTGTAGAAGCCATGAGGAAGTGGGCTCATTTCCAGCTGCAAGTCACTGGGCATGTCATTGTAATGATGATACTTGTTCCTCAAAGCTCGCAATAAATCCATCACCTTCTCCGTCTTGTACTTTCTGTACTTGCCCAAATTGTCGATGAATTTGGAGTCAAACTTGCTCAACCAGTCTCCTTGATGAATTGCCAAGCCTTTAGACTCGAGGTAGAGGAGATTGTCACTTGGTGGATCTCTTCTTTCGATCTCAAACCGGTCGCTGACCTTTAAGAGAAACTCAAGTTTCTTGCTAACTCCCCAGAAAAATGGATGCTTGAGAATAGAGATAGTGCTTGGCCTAAGCTTGGGGCTTGAGTCTATCATGGTGCTCACTAGATGTTTTGCCTCAATGTAATCCTCTGGACAATATTTTTCCATTCCCATCAAGTTATACTCACCTTTGATAATGTTACCTTCACGTAAATACCGGTCTCCGAAAGGATGACGTCCTCCAGACAAAATGTAGAAGAAAACGCATCCAAGAGAAAAAATGTCAATGGCTTTAGTGAGTCGCTTTTCAAACCCATTCTCAGCAGTCTTTTCGTTGGTATGGTTAGAAAGAGATGCGAGCGGAGATACGGTGTCGGGCGATATCTCCACCAAATCATGTTGAAGAAGCAATTCTGGAGCCCTCCAACCTGAAGTGCCCGAGGCAGCATTTTGGATTGTTGCACGGAATGAAGATTGACCATAGTCTAATTTCTTGCACAAGCCAAAGTCGGAAATGAGCAAGCGTACTGAACGAGACTGGTTCTTGCCCTGTTTTCTGCTTGCTTCACCAACCAAAATGTTTTGTGGTTTTATATCCCTGTGAACGATTTTCAATGAATGTAAATAATTCAATCCACTGACCAACTGTAGCAAAACGTCATTGTGAGTTTTCTTCTTCATGTGCAAAAACCCAGGATACATCTGAGGCTTTTCGATGATTTCTTCCAAAGAACAAACACACAATTCCAAGGCAATGTATAAGAATTTTTCTTTCTCACTGGACTGAGAACAGAAATACCGAATCACATTTGGATGGTCGTCACTTTCTTGAAGAAGGCGCACTTCATGATTGGCAACATCATAAAAGTCCAATAACATTCGCTTCACGGCAACGGGTCGGTCTTCAAATGTGCCCTCATAGACAACTGTACCATGAGAGCCATAGCCTAAGATTTTGTGGGAGATAACCAAGTTGTTATCGATTTGTAGCTTCTTGGATTGCTTGATTGCCTTTGACCTCAGCTTGACTAACGAAGTAGTTGGGATCATGTCTTCAGAAAGATTGTTTTCCTCTTCGTTATCATTGGGCACCAGTACTTTGAGAGAAGTCTCATCATTGTCATTTGCGGATTTTCTGACTTTGCTGCTTCTTTTGCCTCCACGCGCCCCTCTCTTCCGTTTCTTCTTCGAAATCGATGTTTGGTCTGGATTGTCCAGAGTTTCATCGCCCGAGTTATCCTGCATAATAGATGACCCTACAATGGATTTAGGATGAAGGAGACTTTCGGAGTCATTGGCATCGCTTTCAGATGTTTTGGCGTCGTTATTTCCATTGTTTTCGCTTGGGTTTGAGGGGCTTGAGTTTGCGGATGACGATTCTGAGCCGGTCAGGTTTTTTTCAGGAGCTTTTTCCGAAATGGAAATCTCTCTGCTTTGAATCTCATGGTGTGACGTATCCTTATTGCCTCTTAAGAGGTGTCCTAGCTTTCTAAAGGCAAAAAGGAAAATGATAAGAGTGGTCATGACAAAGAGATCCTCAGCAACACGACGGAATACCGAGATTGGCAGTCTGGAAGAGTCAGGGTGAAGCATATTGAACGCACCTTCATATTTGACTGGTAAATTTGTGTTGTCGCCTTTCTCTTGTGGATTTATGCTGCTTGCGCCTTGATGTTGTGAAGGGTCCACGTTCGTGGACTCTGAAAATATGATTCCGTCCATAAAATTTGGAACACCAGCACCGGAAGGAGATGAAGATGAAGAAGACTCAAACACATTGGACTGGAGACCTTCGATTTGTTTCACATTCTTCGGTGTAAATTTCGCAGACGGACGGTACAGGTTAGCATAGTTAAGTCTATCCAAGCGATGTACACCACTTAAAATAACGTCAGCTCCTTCGTCACGTAATGATAGGTTTCGGAGCTGATTTGCAGTATCCTGGTCAATTATACCAGCCTCATAGTTTTGAAGTGCAACCTGATATGGTGCCAATGGCGCAGACTTCAATAAAGTAGGGTAATTTGCATAGCTCATGGCAAACCACTCGTTGCTGTTTGCAGTCTTGTTGACAAAACACAAATCGTCACCAGTTTTCTGGGAATCCGAGACCTGCTGCAAATCGCTCAACTTCTGTAGAGGGTGAGGCAAAGAGACGTATTCATTATGGTTTCCTTTCTTCTTGAAAACATCAAACATGTTCACAGCAAGGGAGGGCAAGCGACAAACCCATGCGGGAGTACCCAGGGATTTCGAAAGTGCCAATAAGGATTTTTCGAAAAAAGGGGTAAGGTAAATATCGTCAACCGAGTGGTCGTTTTGGGCCACTAAGTCAGCGTCTATGTTGTTGGGACCCCAATGAGAGTACGTGACATTCCACACGACAGTTGAGTTTAATTTGGAGTGGATGTTGAGCTCGTATGTTGTCTTTCCCAATTGTAGAGTACCTTGTGGAGCTTTGGGGTTATGCATTGGCTGGTGGTAGACATTAGACACCGGGCACTTCTCGTTATCGAAATCAGAACCATAATTGTTCATGACCTCACCCGTGTTAACATCAATAGTAAACAAGGATGTTTTGCGCAAGCCGGTGTAAATGTTGCTGTCATTATTCATGGAAAATGGCGACTCCATAACCAAGTTTTTGATGGAGGTAGGGAGCTTGTTGAGACCATATTCGGGGGTGAAGTAGTATAGCGAGCCGTCTTGGTACGGCTCCACAAACCACTGGATGTTTCTTTCTTTTGAAGATACGTCTTCTGCATTGAACGACTCCATGATTTTCACGAGAGGGTCATCTAGTGGGAGCGTCCATAAAAAACCACCGGTGGTCCTATCTACCCCATGCAAATTGCCATCGATATCACTGACTATGATGACGTTCAGTATATCATACTCACTCAACTTTCGGAGTTGGAGAGGCGAGATGACATCGTTGGTTAAATCCCCACTTGCAGCAGACCCAGCCAATTCATTCCGAGAATCAAAGTTGGTCTTTGGAAACATGGCCGCAGTGGCGATACCTATTAGGAATATGAGGCAGCTCGAGATTCGATAATACCTTAGCCGCATGGTGGTTGTGGCTCTCCGCTACTTCCGGCTGAAAAAGTAGGCTGATAAGAAGACAGCTTCTGAACGGTAGCAGAAGCAAAAAAATGCAAAGGGATTTGGGCAGGGAATTCGCCACTTCAATGGAGTAAGCCGCTGGCCAAAGAGGTGATGAGGAATGGAATTGAAGATGAATCGTCTGATTGGAGAAGGTAGGTTAGCACTTGGGGAGTTGAGATTCCGAGGAACCGTCAGAACCAATGACAAAGAAGGCAGAGAGGCTCTTATATATGGGAGGGAAGAGTGGAGTAGATGGGAAAAGCTAATGAAAGCAGCTGTTGGATTATGGGTCTGCAAAGTTTAAAGGAAACGGCTATAATTTTTGAAGAAAATACGACTTGCACTGATACTGCATTGAGTGGAGTAGACCTCTGCAGAGAAACACGCAGGAGTGCTTATAGCTGCACCGGCGGGCACGTGATGGTTTGTTCACCGGTCCAGGCGTGGGGTCTTGTGAATTCTTGACGGTATTAAAATTCTGGGTCAAGAAAAAGGGGGTTTCGTGGTTGCGTTTGATATACTGCTCAGATATGAAAATTCAGGGTGGTCATCGCTCAGGGCGAATAATGACTCCTTTCCTGAATACTACGAACAATGACTGCGGTAACTTTTCACGCAACAAAAGATAGTACCATTTGGGGTGAACATGATCTACCTTGTATGCATTTAAGTATCGGTACTTCCGCTTTCGTATATGAAAAAGAGCTATATCTTGATGTGGTGATATTCGCAAGTGTATGGATGTCAGTTTATCACAAGAGAAGTTTATACTTGAGACGTCTTTAATTTTAAACTCTTGTAGTAATTTGTAGTCTGATTTTTCGCGGATTAGGTGCTATACTGGCGATAATGCTACTAAATAATATACAAAAATATGCTTGTATTTGACTTCCTGGACAAATTATTCTCAATTCAACTAAAAATTGAGAGTATGCTGGAGAAGAACATTCACCTACTGAAACATGAATACAGTGGTTTTCTTCACATACCGAAGCCATTGACAATGTCTTCCCTGGATATAGTGTTTCAATGGGTGATTTTGCCCTGTATAGGCTTCGCTTCCGTTTATTTACCCTGCATCACAAATCACTCGTTAAACTCTTCACAATGCAAACTTAGTCAGTTCTATGACATTTCCTTGTAAGCCTCATCGATCTTTTTCTTGGTGAGTCGCAAGATCTCTCGGTATTGTTCCGATGGTATGCCTTCTGCGGAATTATCCTTGGACTTTTCCGTTGGTTCGAACTCTCCTGTTCGAGATAGGATCCATTGCCATAATTCGGCACTGCTGCTTAACCTCTCATCTTTATTCTGAAGTCGTGTTTCAATTGTAGGTGTGAGATAATATCGGTTGTCATTGATTTTGACGGTCAGGGGTGATCCTGTCCCCAAAACAATATGGTGGCCTCTTGCATCAGTTAATCTCAACAATACACAAGAGTACAACACCGAAAGTATCACAAGCACCAAGGATCCAAGAAATTTGTTTCCCAAAACTCCGGAGCTTATGGGTAATGAACCGCCAATACTCTCAACAAGACTTGACAATTGCTCAATGATAGTTGGTGGTTGCTTTGGTTCATTATTGGTGACTTCAACTGGAGGCGGTTGACTGCCAGACTTTGACTTTTTCCGCTTTTTCTTCGAGCCAACTGATGCGCCTGAACTTAAAATATCAGTGAGCACGTCGCCCAAGTCCTTCATGGAGCTTTTTTGTCCTTCCAAACTACCTTTTTCGATTGCGCCCTTAATCCAAGACTTTGAACTCCATTCAATGTTTGTGTAAACACTGAAAGTCGTTGTATTGTCTGCACCCCATGAAAAAAACTGCTTGGTTTTGATTTTGAATGATCCACCCAGCGGAACATCGGGGGTCTGAGTTATCTGCTCCACCTCGCAGTAGTTTTCATAATCAAACTCCAAAAGTGTTTCCGTGATAACACACTTTGTTTGCTTAGGTCCAATCAGTGATGTAAGAGGCTTGATATAGGTATATTTTCTTTCCTTTTTTTCCAGGTTGAGCTCCGTAAGGCCGTCCTTCTTAATATCGAAATTCTTCAGCAGCTCTAAGATTTTCAAGAAAGTCGAATTGTCCGGGCCATAGAGTAGAGAGAAAACCACACCTAGTGGTGCTTTGAATGTTTGATTCATTATATGCACATGATCTTTGGGGTATGTGGGATTGGTGGGCTTGTGCGTTGCTGGACCTGGGTTCTGGAATCCCTTGAATAATCCAACTTTTGAGTTGGTATTTTCTTGAGCTGCTGGCGCATTGTCTTCGTCGGCACCAGAATTCTTTCTGGGTTTTTCCTCTTTGGAATCAAAGCTGGGAGAGTCTGTATCCTTTTCCCCTTCTGAAGTTTTGTTAGTGTTTCTCCGTTTGCTCTTCATTTTTTTTATGAAGCTAAGCTCGTGACCACTATCTGAGGTTGACCCACCTTCATCGTCCAGGTCTGCATCCAGTTCATTGGTGTCACTTTCATGAGAAGACGGATGACTTTCCAGCAGTTCGACATGACGTAGGCCGTCTTTCTTTGAAAATCTGCCAGAGTTGCTATTATTCCGAAGAGCATTGTGCCATGTTTTTGTGATCAAGCTGAAAGAATTGTCTCTGGAAAGGAAAGAGGCGAATACATATGTCTGATAAAGTGTTTTGATGATCATACCGTTTGGGAAGAGAACTGCAGTAGACTTTTTCTCTATTTGGATCACCTCTTGAATCGGAATAGTCAAATTGGTTACCCAGCCAAGTATATTGGAGTTGAAGCAGATGAGGTTCTTCGTCAAATAGAGCTTGCCATGCACTAAGATGTCTTTTGAAAGCGCACAAGAGAACTCCGCCAAGAGTTCCTCGCTTGAGGGTACGTTTTTGAAACTGTTCCGGAACTCCTTTCTCTTCTTGGAGTTGGGCTCACCAAAATTCGACGAGTCAATAACGTTATCAATTTCTATGCCTGAGAGATTGTCCGGATCAAATTCATTGCATTCGGCGTCTGCAGTGGCCAAAGTGTGTTCAGAGCCTGCATTGGATTGGTAAAACAAATTCTTCTTGCGAACGATCTTGTTATCGTGTGAACCCGAAACAGTAAGCTTTTGTAGGCTACTATCGGTGTTGCTCCTTGCAGAAAGAGTCCTACGAGGATTCAAATCCATATGAATGGCCTTATCTTCGAAATGCAGAAGGCTGAGATCACCATTTCCAAGTGTGTTCACTGGCGAATCGTGGATAGGTTCAAAATGGACACTGGAAGCCTGCAACATTTGGGAGTCCGGCTCATCAACGCTATGGCCAGAGCTGGTGCCATGCTGGGGCAAGTTTGAGTCAGAATTATGAGCCGGACCTCGAAGCGCCTTTGACAGACTTCCAGAGTTTCCAGACCCAGAAACCACCGAGCTATCTCGTTTGGGGCTGATGATATTGGCGGCGTTATGAGCAGCAGACATAAGGGAACCAAAAAGTCCATGTGACTCTTGGTGCCGTGGTAATGCTAAATCATCGGAAACCGAAGTTCTCAGCTTGGTAACTTTGGGGAAACGGTGCACAGCACGGCTCAGGTTGCTTTGTTGTTCACTTTCCAGCGAATGGGACTCAGCCTGCCGGGTGTCGCCATTGTGAGACATCAGGGGCAAGGGGCGGGGTGTTCCGGTAGCAAAGTTTTGATGATGAATCGAGGTTTGTAAATTGAGCAGCGCAAACTGCCAACGAATATACAATTGAAGGTCAGGGTGGCGTGTAAGATCTGGAGTTAATTATCACCCGCAATGCTCGGTTGAAATTGAATGCTTGCGTTCTNGCCAACGAATATACAATTGAAGGTCAGGGTGGCGTGTAAGATCTGGAGTTAATTATCACCCGCAATGCTCGGTTGAAATTGAATGCTTGCGTTCTAGCATGCATGCGAGAGTTGACAACGCACCTCAATTGGTACACGGGAAGGCCTTTCCCCCTTTGAGACCTGCACTTGCGAGTGAGGGGTATATAATAAAATGACTAAATTTAAGATTCCGAAATATTTTTTTAGTGGGAGAGATGTCTTTGCTGAGCTTTTATCCCTCTAGTTGCCCGTAAGGAGTCAGGATTGCAACCGTCTGACCCGATGGTTATATGCATGCTACAATCGCGGAGTAGAGGATAATGTCCGTGCATAGTCATCAAGCATGACGAGTACTCCTACATATGCAGAATGAATAAGGGTATATATATTTAGAGACCAGATTTGGCCTCAGAAGAATATGAGGTAACGAAAGAATATAAAAGGTAGCGAAAGAATGGACTATAACAATGCCTTAGCATCTAAGCAAAGAGGGCACTCAAGGAGTTCTTGACCAGTTGCTCTTGTTCATAGTTGGCTTCATAGTCAACAGAATACACACTAAGCGAAGCCTTGCACTTCTCGTGCTTCAAGAGCCACGACTCAGAGGGCAACGAACAGTCACCAAAAACACATTCGGAGATGGAGACGGAAGTGGATGGTGCCCAGAAAGGCAAGCCACTGGTGGAGTTGAACTTAATAACCGGTGCGATGGAGTCTGGGCCAGACAAACGGGTGAAAACGTACTCGGGGTCAGTGCAGTGTTTTCCAAGTGGAGGGAAGTTGACGTTGATACCAGTGGCGATTGGGATCAAGTTAGGACGCTTTTCGAAGCTGTTGAACAAAGCATTGACAAGCTCAACGACCTTTCTGCTCATAATGTTGGGCTCGAAGGTTTCGTCGGTGCCCCGACATTCATCATCCTTGAAGAAAGAGTTGTTGGTCAGGAATCCTGAAAAGGCAATTGCTGGCAAGCCACGGTTCACTGCAACGCTGGTGGCACCAAGTGTACCTGAAAGGGCGTACATACCAGGAGAAAGGTTCATGCCTTCATTTGGACCGCCGATCACCAAGTCGACCTTCTTGTCTTCAAAGTGCTTAGGGAGCACATAGTCGAGAGCGAAAGCCACACAGGCTGCGGGTGTACCGTTGAAGTACCAGATATTAAAGTCATTTTCCTCGTGTCCCCAAGAAGGAGATCCCGCAGGAGGATGGTTGAATTCACCACCTTCAGCCAAATTCGGAGTGGTTGGAATGACAAGGTGACTTGCAAAACCAGATTTTTGCAGCACTGGTGCAACCATGATAACTTCATGGCCTGCAGCCTTCAAGTCTCTGTATGCAGCTCTGATGTTGGTGGAAGCCCATCCGTCATCATTGGTGAGAAGAATGGTTTTGCTACTGGGATGCGAGCTTTCTTTGCCAGTTGGAGCAGCGATCACGCTTGCAATGGTGGAGAGAATAGAAAAGAATGTTGCGGCCTTCATGTTGGAAAAGGGCTAGAGCGATCGGATAGGAAGCCTAGAGATGGGTGGGTATCGAGGTTGTCAAAAAAAAAAATTACTCATGGACTGATTATGGACCTACCTTTATAGTGGAGGTCTGTTGTTTTGGTAAAAGCTCGTTCTTTCACAACAAGCAGCCATTGGCAAGCTCCGCAACCATTCCTGCACGTCAGTGAGTGCAAATTTTAGACTTTGTCTGAATTCAACAGCGTAGACGCAACGCGGTTGCGCATGGTCCTGCTCTGCATTAAGTTGCATCCATAATGTGAAATTACTCCTCTGTATTGTTCCCAATAGGGGCTTAGCACACACTCTATGCCGTGGGCATTGTAAATCGCCGTGGACAATCATTGGCGGCATGAAAAGGTGTACTTGTTATTCAATCTTCAATTGCCTGCCTGTTTGGTAAATATTCCCAAATAGTTTTGGCCCACAATTGTCGAGCTATTTCATGTTTTGGTTTTTTCCTTGTACGGTTTCACTAGTTCACCAATCACTCATTCTCCATACAATTCACAATAAATCCCATAATTGGCCATGCCTCTTATAATCGACCACCTACGGCATTGTCGAAGAACAATTCAAAATAACCACGTATTGTCAAAGGCCGTAATAAAATAGTTCTCGGGAGACCAGACTCCTTAAGCATTCAAGAGTGAGATCTTTGAATTTGAAAATTTTCTTTATCCAATTTTTTTTTTTCTCCACACTTTGACACTATAACTTCAACGACTCATGCCTCTGGTGTACGGGTCTCTCGCGCGAACAACCTCGGGTCTCAGTGTGGGCTCGTGAGGGAGTCTAGGTGTGGAGGGTCTGGCAACCCGCACCAACATCTTTCCCCGTTCCAGTAATAAGCAGCACTCTAATCCCGCCCAGAGTATGCCGTTTTTCCCGTCGTTAGCGGCCTTTTTCCGGCGCCATAAAAAGAAAATCATCTTCACGTCTGCTGCTGCGGTCTCCGGTTATCTTGTCTTCTATCAGCTTGTGATCAAGAGGTTTCGGAATTTCCAGAATGCCTTGAAGCAGGAACTACACGTCAAGGAACAGATCAAGCGAAGGTTTGTCCAGACACAAACAGACTGCTATTTGACGGTCTTGGCTCTAATGCCGGTGCTCACCCAGCCGTTGATGAGCTACTTGCCCACTGAAACCATCACCTCCGCGCTCAAGAGGAAAAAGAACCCCACAAGGGACGCCAACGAGTCTCTCACCACCGAGAACTTGATGGCCCACTCGGGCGAAAACTCCCCTTCAATGTCTGCCGAGCTCCTGACTTACTTATCGAAGTCGAAGTTGGAGTTGTGGAACGACCTTAAAGTCAAATCGATCACTCGAGTGCTTGGACTCATTCATGCCACTTCCGGATTACTTTTATTGACTAGATTGCAGCTCAATATCTTGGCTCGCAGATCTTACTTAGAGCTGGCCATTATTCTTGCTGGTGGCTCTCTGCCTTCCAACCCTCAGAACTCATACGAGTACTTCATTGAGCAGAGCTATTTATCTTTGAGTTGGTGGTTGCTTCACCATGGATGGAGGCGCATGGCTAATAAGCTTGAGAGATTGGTGGAGATCAAATTCAGCGAATTGAACCCAAAAACAGAGCTTTCCGTGGAGACTTTCCGCCAGATCTTGATTGAGGTCGCCATGGACTACGCTGAGACCGGCACGTCCATCTTCCACCTGATCTTCCCTGTGGAGTACGACAATTTGATTGAGACCTTGATCAGCACCAACCCAGAACTTGTTTCAGAACTCGAGAACAAGCAGCTGAACTTGGTCAAGCTCATCAATGAAACCAACTATATTCTTGCCAATGAATTTACCGCAGAGGTATTCACGGCGTTGGTGGTTAATGGAGTGGACACCTTGTGCATGCATGTACTGGCAATTGTCAATCCCGAAAATAACCCAGGCCAGGTGAGTAAGTTGGCGACGTACTTGGCGCAGATGTCTGTACAGTCAAATGTATTGATAGACCCTCAAAATTTTGGCGACGAGAGTGAAACTGCTGGGAACCCCTACATTAACAACATCAACAATGTGGAGAAACTAGATGAGTTCAGTGCCAGTATCTACTCTAACTTTGACTAATTGTGTCTTGGAAAATAGCAACGTAATGGACAATGACGAACCCTAGATTTACATTTGACACCGTAGATTTGATTTGAAAATGGCATTGACTTAATTATCAATAAATATATGGGTCCTCAACGCTACATTCGCTCCGGGTTGTACACTAGAACCACCAGGTGTGGTGCGACAAAATTTTGTGAGATTAGATTCTAAGTGTCGCGAATGTCCACCTTAGGCTCACTCTATTACTACACGATTACAAAGCAACACCATGCCCAAAGTAGTCATCATTTCGTCTGACGACGAGAAATTCCCAGTCGATGTTGAGGCCGCCAGCAAGTCTGTGTTGATCAAAAATATGATTGCTGATTTGAAGCCCGACTTGGACGACGACGATGATGAGGATTTCGAGATCCCCACACCCAACGTTAGAGCCAATGTCTTGAGCAAAGTTTTGGAGTGGTGTGAACATCACAAGAGCACAGTTTTCCCCGACGACGATGACGAGGATGCAAGGAAGTCCGCCCCCGTGCACTCTTGGGACCGGAACTTCTTGAAAGTCGACCAGGAAATGTTATACGAAATCATCTTGGCAGCAAACTACTTGAACATCAGGCCATTGTTGGATGCTGGATGTAAGATAATTGCTGAGATGATAAAGCACAAGTCTCCAGAGGAATTGAGAAAGACGTTTAACATCGTCAATGACTTCAGTCCTGAGGAGGAGGCTGCTATCAGGAAGGAGAACGAGTGGGCAGAAGATAGATAGATATGATACATTCAAAAGCATTTGCTGACATGCTTTGGCAGGAAATGTAGAGCCTTTTAATGTATAGTTTGTTTGTTGAGTCCTCTGATAGTTTGATTGTGGAGTCCTACGATGTATAGTTTGCGACTATTGAAATTCACTTGGTTTACTTGACTGGTTTTTACGGGGCGCATAATTACGGTGACTTTGATTTCTCCAGAGAAAAAAAAACGAGAGTAACAATAGATTATTGTACTGTATTGCTTTCAATGCGATGTGGCTATGGTCTTGTATTATAGCGACATTCTCCCCTGACGCAAGTTTTGCTTGAGTATATTCACAATAGTAATTTTTTCAAACAAAAAAAAATAGAAGAAGGTGTAGATAGGATCACACTCTATTATGTGAATCCAGACATAACCCATTTGGCCTGCGTATTGCCTTAAACGGGGGTACCCGTTGTGCTACGAACTTAGGCTATTAAGCAGACGTCTTGCGCGGACTTTGCCAGATTGGCATATGTTGAAGTGGGCTCATGCAGGCCCCAATGCGGTAGTGCGACTTTTCCACCAGAACAAATTACTTTTGCAATCTCCAGGCAGTAATATTGAAATTTAATGGTTCATAACACTACAGACAGTACCGCTTACCCCGAAATATTAAATGATGCAGACCAGAGAAATCGAAGGGTTCATGGCATACTGCCCGATCCAGACGACTCCTTGCCCCAGCCTTCTTTTGACCCGGGGGTCGTTTCTCAGCTACCACTGATGTCTGTGCAACAGCTCAACATGTTGGAAGGTCAAATCAACCAAGAATTTACTGCGTTGGCCCATGAGTACCTCAAGGCTAGAATTTCTCGCTTAAACTATATCATCGAACATCTCGATACAAATATCGAAAACTCCAGGGCTAGTGATAGCCGTTGGTCGCGGTTCTACAACCTGCAAGTCCAGGCCGTGAACGACCTCAACCACATTACTGAAAATTTAATTTTCGATGGCCTGAAGGCTTCCTCCAAGCAGATGGTATCTTCCGCTCACGAACTTGAAGCGGAAATCAACTTGCTCATAACCTCCATGGAACTGCCTCTAGAATATGATGATTTGTTCGTTGGTGACAACAAAACACTTCCGTTCCACGAGTATTTTGCCGAGATCATCGATCATCACAAGGTGCAACTCTCGGCTTTACTGAACTTGGAAGGCTACCATTCCCGTTACGTCGAAAGTATCACGGAAAAAAATAAAACCCTCACGTGGAAAAGGTGCAAGCTAGATATCTTGGACCATAAGGAGGAGCTCATAAATAAAACTCGCGAGGAACTACGAAACTTGAATAATGAGTTCTATTCTATTACGCCTCTGATATCCCAGGCTCGGTCAGACAAACTGTACTACAGGTCGAATGTGCCTGTTATGAATATGAAGGAGCCGGAGCCTGGTTCTCAATTCCGCCTCGAAGTTGGGAACATCGACACCTACTACGATATTGATAATGTCTATTACAAGAAGAATCAGCTTGAGATTTCTGACACCAAACGTGCGGTCGAAGCCAGAGACCAGCAATTCAGGGATTCCAGCAATAGCCACCCCATTCCACAACTTGAAAGTGTGGTGATCAAGCTAGACGGCTGTCTGAGTTTATCTGCTGAAGAAGCCGAGTCGGATCTTTTAACGCTTAGAGCACATCTGGCACTGAAACCTAACTCGAGGACCGAACCCGTGATCAGACCCCAAGACCCACAAATTATAACTGAGCAAAATACTGCCAACCAAGCGCTGGAACCTCCTATGAGCAAGAGTGACCAAGAGTATAAGAGGTTGCTAGACTTTAACAGAATACCTTCGCGCATCAAGCTTGAGACAAGGTTCCAGTAATCATTGGCCGCATCATATTCTTGAAAAAATAAGTATGACATTGTTGTGTTTGCGATGGCTGTATCATTTCATCTGCAATTCACTTCTACTTTCATTGTATACAATATCCCCAACTAATGACAATGAACCGATGCTTAAGATCGTTCAACCAAAATACTTGCGTTTGAGAGACCAGCCGTCTTGATGTTTTGATCCATGCACTCTGTAAGTTTTAATTTACCTGCGCACGAAAGATTGAACTCCTCATTTGGTGGAATTCCGTTATCTGACTCCTCTCCGTTCTGTAAAACAAACTTGAGCCATTGGTAAATGTCTCTAACTGTATCGTCTTCTGGTGAGAATTTGTGGATAAGCCTCTTGCCGTTTGGAAATCTAAACTGAACTCTAGTGCTTGGCCCAGAAGTAGGCTCGGTGTGGTCTTTGGCAGCCAACTTGTCGAGCGGACTCAACTCTGCACCGGTATCCGTTTCAATAGCGGGTTCTGTTTGACCATTTACACCGCGCTTCGCGGATGTTTCGCCCATTGACTGCTTCATGGCATATTCGAGTTGTTGCTCTTCGGTGAGTGCATCAGGATCGAACTTGACTTCGTGCTCAACCATGGGGTTGCTGGAAGTTGGTAGTAGCGAGAACTTCTCCAAAAAGATTTGAACATCTGCAATCCACTCATCAACATCAGGGACCATTCCGTCTGTCCAAGTGAAAACACGCTCACCAGTCATGGGATCCAAGATGGAGATGTGAGGACACAGGTCAATAGAGTAGAAGTTCAGATAATTAGCACCATGGGGAGAGTCACGTTGGTATTGGAGTAGGACAAAGCTTTTGCGAACGACTTCCTTCACATCAGCGTTGGCCCAAAAGTCTCTGTTGAGTACCTGACACTGGAATTCCGAGGGATCTTGGATATTAACAAGAAGCCATTTCTTGCGTTCTCGGCCCAAGACTTTGGCCGAGTCGAGATCCTTGCGGACAATCAAATCGAATGGTGGTTTGAAAAGATCTGCCAATCTCCTTTGCGTAGATGTTAGTTCATTGAGGCGAGTGCGGTGTGCCTGGCTTCTCCGACTTAGGCGTTCAACAGGCCGTCCCGACAGATCGAGCTCCACCACGCCATCGTCATCCTCGTCATCATCCAGGCCGATTTCGACAATATCATCCTCACTAGATTCATCATCAAATGCGTCCTGATACTCTTCGTCATATCTCTGGTTGAAAATACCCACTCTTCCTGACCCAAAAATGGCAGCATCGTTATTGACTCCCATCCCATAAGGATTGTAATCGCCGAGTAAAGTATCGTGGCGATGGACGTTTGCGTCAGCTTCTCTGACATCATTGTCCTGATACGCTTCTTGCTGTAACTTGTGAGCTAGCTCCTCGTCATTGCCAGAAGTAGCTGGTGGCGGGCCATTTGTGTCGGACTCCAAAAATAATTGAACAGCGTACTCGACACTACCGCCACTGATATCTAAGAACCGTTTGGCCTGCTCAGAATCTTCCGTAGAGGTAAATGCCAAAAACGTCGATATATCTTCATCCATTGTGTAAAAGGAATTGTCTTTGGCTGGTATAGCACTATGGTGTGGATTGCTGATGGAGCCGCAGATGTTGTGTCTACATACATTCCGATCCAGAGGTTGCACTGCGCAACCTGAACTGCATCAAAGTCTCCATCAGCGTCGAGATTTTTGGCACCCAGAAATGGGCCAGTTCTAGAATAGGTTTGGGTTTTTGTACTTTGGTTGTATACAGGGTCAAGCAGTATTTATGAAAGTGGACAGCTCACACACTCAATTCAACTATTGTCAGATTTTTATAAGCCTTATTGTAGAAGGTCCTGGATTGCGAAATGTGCAGTCACTTAGAGGAGTGGCCCGCACTAACGGCCATTTGTTCTCAAATTCCGCATCACCAAAAACCCGTACCTCTCAGCTTTCCCCAATACAAGACACCCGACTGTACACCTGAGCCCATCCTGATATAAAACTCCACGCCAAGAAATAACTATTGCAGGTCTTATCAGTCAAACTGAGTAAACCACTCGTGACGCATAGCTGGATCATCTAATTTTTCTGAACAACGCCTCAAGACGGGGTCTTTTTACCTTCTTTGGCTCCTTTTGTTGATCAGATTGTACCGGGCCTGCAAACGCATCTGCTGGCTGCTAAACGACTTGAATAAGAGTCTACTCGAATCTTTCGGATTACAGAGAACTGGATTCTTTTTGACTCTCTCCTGACTTCTTTCCAACCATCTTTTTTTTTAAAGCTATTTTTAATGACCATTTAACGAACCACATCAGCATTTGAACCATTTCCTATTCCTTTGCATTGGGCCATCCAAACTCGATCCCATATATTTTGCATCTTTATATCTGGCTCTCTATCTACCAATTAATATTGGACTATAGTTTCTTAGTCCTTGAGTGCATCCCCTATTCTCGCCATTGGCCAGATCTATCATTTGATCCCACCCATGAAACCCCTGAACATGAGGGCTTATCACGATTATGAAAATGGTGCGATGCTTCATAATAGATACGCCAAAGTTCATGACATATCGGAGGGTTCTTACGGCTTAGTCTCATTGGCTAAAGACACCGCTAATAACAATACTCTTGTTGCCGTGAAGTACTTGTACCCAGCAAACTACGAGAAGAAACAGCTGTATCAGTCGATCTTGGATAAAACAGCAAGAGCTGCTTCGTCTCCCGCTAAACTTCGCTCAAAGAGCTCTTCTGAAAAGTCTGCTGACGGCAGTAATGGTTCCACCAATGAAATCGCTATCCATAAGATTTTGGGGCATCATCCCCACATACCCGACTTAATTGACAGCTTTGAATCCTGCTTAGTGCTCGAATATTGTTCTAAAGGAGATTTGTACGAGGCAATGCAAGAAGACCAAGGCCCCACCACCTCTCAGGATATCAAAGATGTCTTCTCCCAAATCATTGATGCCATTTCCTTCTGTCATTCAAAATCCATCTATCACAGAGACTTGAAGCCCGAAAACATTCTTATTGCAGAGGATTGGACCATCAAAGTGTGTGACTGGGGACTCGCAACCACCGAACGCATTATTACCAATCCTGCTGAATTTGATATAGGTTCAGAGAGATATATGGCACCTGAGTTATTTGATCCCGAGTTGGAGTTTTATGACGCATCTAAAGTGGATGTCTGGTCGCTCGGTATCATCTTGTTGACTTTAGTGTTTCAGAAAAATCCCTTCCAAGTCGCCAACTACTCTGACAAGAGATTTTTACAATTTTCTGCTAACAGAGAAGCATTGTTTGACTTTTTCAGTTCTATGACCAACGAAATGTTTGGTGCTCTTCGGTTCTGTTTGAACTTGGATCCTTCTAATCGTGATCTCTCGGGATTTCGTGATGAGTTGCAAAGCATTCACTACTTCACCATTGACGAAGAATACATAGCAAATCACAGTGACGACGAATGTGATGACGAAGATGAGCTCAACTTTGGTCGCGAGACTGAAGAACTCACATTCGCTACTGGTCATCCAGATATCGTTATTCAAGATGAAGTGTTTGATTTCGACAAGGATACCAAAGAAACTGTACTCGATGAAAAGGCCCAAAAGTTGAATGAGAAGAGATCCTCTTTCTCTACGCCAGAGCCTTTGTCTGAGAAAACCGAACACTTAATCATACCTAAGACCAGTCATGGATATATGACTCAAGGCGACACTGAGAACGATGAACACGAAGAAGAAATTCCTTACAATCGGCGTGCAGATGCATTGCTTTCCCCAAGCACCCAGGCAAGGCCTATTCCAATTGGTGGAGGCAAGCAGATCAGAAACACAAGAAAGCCGTTCGGTGTTGCATCATACAACAAATACAATACGTTTTCTTCGACCAAGAGCGGACAGAATCATCACTTACACGGGAGTAAGTTCAATCGGGAAGACTTCTTCACTCCTCGGAGTATTTTCTCTCATTACATGGATAAGTATGGAGAGCAAAGAGATCATAAGGATAGCTCCAGAAATGAGAAAAAGAGAAGGCGCAGACCAGGGAAACAGTCATGGAAGAAACGTAGTGGCTGGTCCCGTGCTCCCCAAAATAACCAACCTGTGCAAAATGACGACGCAAGTACTAAAGTTGTACATACTAGCAGAAGGAGAAGGCACTCAAGGATGTCTATGCCCAGCAACGGAGGCACAGTTCCAGTCTTTTCTCCTCATTACAGCAATTATTTTGGGGTCGGTGGGTCGTCGCCCGGAACTATGGCAGATCGCTCAAGAAGTGGACAGAAGTATAAGCCACCTTTCTTACGGTCTCCTCCAGGAAGTCGCAAATCCCCTGCGGTCCATGGCCTCTCAGAAGGCATTGACCAGTTACAGCTTAATGACAATGAAGTTTTCCTATTAGAGGATGATATGAACGGCAGCATGGACCAGCCAAATGGCCGCAAAATGCTATTTGAAAACCGTGAATTTGGAACTGCCTTTGAACCTCGTGAGCGCAGGTTTGGCGAAACTCATACCAGTCACAGACGTTATCTGACGGGAAAGCCCGACTTAAATAATCGCACATCGGGAAAATACGTGCCTCCTTTTAGGAGAGGTTCATACGGGGGCGTGAGTATTGTGACGGAAAAGAGGCGTTCGTTCCAGCCCAGCGGTCCTGCGTTTCCTATCATTCAACAAGCCATCGAGGATGATGAGGCTTCTAAAAGCGTGCCTGGGGATTCATGGCTTCTTCGCAAAGATTGGAAGGCCTTGAATTAGCCCGCGCATTAGGCCTCATTTTATTTTTTCTTGATGATGAAACTCGCTTCATACATAGCTACTTTGATGCATCTAAACCTTAATTAAATCCTTTTGAGTATTGTTAATACCACCGAAGTGCTGGGAGAGTCATGGCCCCATCACGCCTGCCCTTGCACCATCAAGAACTTTACTTCAATCCGTTTCTGCTCGGCTTGTCGTTAAGGCCCACTTGCTCAGTTCGCGCAGACCTAAACCAATGTTGTGCTTTTGCGCGTCAGCAAAAATGCCCGCATAACCTGAAACGGTTATCTTTGAACGGCAGGAACTCTGATACGTGTGGGGTTCCTCAGGGGTCAATTCAGATACTCGTACTCTTATCTATACCTAATATAATACTAGATGATTTCCTGTCTTCAACTGAAATGATTCTATAGTTCCATTACAAAGCCTTCATCGCTTTTCATGTATTTTCATCAAAGGTTCATACGAGCCTTAAACAAGACAATGGGCATTCTTGCATATTGAAGGCCAGAGAAGTTTTGTCACATCTGCTGTACCTGTAGGCAGTCGTAAACGCATGCAGTACTTCTCCGGATGCAACAGTTCCAGATGCTTGGGGCTGTGCGCGTTGCACAGCCTCTAAAAAAAACCAGCTAATCACAGTGCTATTTAATTTGAAGCCCGTAGGAGTAGAACCCAGTTTATGGTTACGGGCCACTATTTTCAAAAAGAAATGAAAATGTACACATTTTTCTTGGCGATGTGAAATCCCCTCTCCTTTAGCGACATACTCCATCTCGACCACAGGACCAAATCAACCAACCAAACCCGCCCGCCTGCATACGCTTTATCGAAAAGCGCAATTAGCCGCATGAAGACCATGGGCTCTACGTGAGACACGCAAACCTGAGCCCAAACTGGTAATATTTTTTTTCGCGAGGCTCATCTCAACCTGATTTTCGTCACTACGTGAGTGAACTTTCCTGCACTTTCCGCATTTGTTGCTGTCACCCTCGGGCCTCGCATTTTTGGCACGGATCATTCGCGCACAGCCCTGCGTCTGTCCCACCTGCATGAAAACCCGACGCTGTCGGCTAATAAACATCTTCTAAAAAAAATAAGGTTTGGAGTTACTTTAGTATCACCGGGGAATTCTCCTTCTTACCTCAACTTCTCTTCACAAACTCCCCATGGCAAATTGAATAAATACCGCCATCCACCCTAAGATACCTTGAGGACAATCATTTAACGACTACCCCACCATGTGCATACCAAAATTCTACCGGAGGAAGCTCTTTCTTCTAGTGGTTGTCTTGTGTCTACTACTTTCCCTTGCAAACACGCTCTTGAGGGAAATCCCCGATCTGCATTTGGACAATGTGGCCCTTGATCTTCATAAGGCCTCTGCATTCGACCCCAGGTCCATCACTCATTCATTTTATGCATACATACTATCCCAGGCTAAGCCCAGCGCAGATGCTAACTCCAAGAGCCCCATGGGGGACTCAAAAGGTATTTACTTTCATTGGGACAACTGGGTGGATTTGTCTCCAGGTCAAGACGTACTTGATGATGTGAGGAAATCAGATGGTTTAGGGACGTGCGGAGCTTCGTTGAACAGGTTTTCGCTAGTCAATCCTTATTATATGGAGTCATTGCAAAAGAAAGTCCAACGTGGAATGGCTAACTTATATTGCGTCAAGAATGTCCCGGATAGAATCTTTGCTGCTACTGACACTGGCTTTATTGAAGTCCCCGTTTCCAAGAAGCATAGGGTCGACCTGAGTGCACTTTCGTCTGCTGTTAGCAAAGAAACCTTGGTCAAAAGTATGGAAGGGGTACAATCGATGACTAGCCCTTCCAATTCCTTGATGCAGTTTCATCCCTATAAAACTTTACAGAAAAGCATAAACGTCGACCCCCAGGATTTTGTCTTCAATTTGGACTCCGAAATCTTGGATCTCAAAGAGGCACTCAAGAGAGGCAATTTGCTGGACTCAGACATTTCCCATTTGGACTTTCTCGAAAATGCAAATCGCCTAGTGGATACTTCAGACAGATTTTTCAAATACCCATGGATTTATAGCGACGTTGTTGCCGGCCGCTCTCACCATCTGCTTTTCCCTTTTTTCAAGCGCTACATATCCACTAGAGAACGCCAGAGCATCATCCAGCATATGGTCAGGACCTGGTTTAAATTTGCTGAGACGGCAGACGTTGTGACGTGGGTCAACTGGGGCTCTCTCCTTGGCTGGGCTTTCAACGGTATCAATATGCCTTGGGACACCGATGTGGATATCCAGATACCCATCGCACAACTCGATCGGCTTGCACGCGACTACAACTCTACACTCGTTTTGGAGAATCCCCGTGACGGAAATGCCAAATACCTCTTGGAGATCTCTCCGACTTATGTCCGGCAGGGCAATGGCCGCAATTTTATTGACGCTAGATTCATAGAGATCAACTCCGGTCTTTACATTGACATCAGTGCCTTGGCCCATACTGGAGATGAGCCCCCCGCTCACTTTTATGACGGTATCAGCAATGATGACAAGAAAAAGGCAATCCCCGTGCATTGCAAGAACTGGAACTGGCATTTTCTCCAGGAAATCTTGCCCATTAGACACACATACTTTGAGGATTCATCAGTTTACATTCCTCATAATGTGCTGTCCATTTTGAGCCGCAAATATGGCGTCTCTTCTTATACTACTGCATTACATTTTGCAAACCACCACTATCGTGAAGACCTTCTGCTCTGGGTTCCCCAGGAAGAGGATACCTCCGGCTGTACCATTGTTTCCAAAACAGGTGCTTTGCTGGAAGCGTGCAAATCAAACTGGATCAAGGACGAGTTCAAAATCGTGCGCGAAGCTGCTCTGCGCCATCATAAACTCAACAAGGATGTTGATACCACAGTTCCATACTCTGTCTCAGACTACAAAGAGTTAAACTTGACCCGGAAGGACCCGTGGGATTACTTTAATGATATCGCGGAGTTACGGGTCACCAATGGCGACTGGTATGGCAACTAATTCTTAACTTCAAGCATTTCCGCGGGATTATCCCTCTTCATAACGCATTTAAACAATCATTTTAACATCAAACATTTTATTTAGATCATTATCTCTTTTTTCGGTTTCGTATTTTGTTAATCTACTAGCCACTGACCTGTTTGAACCAACAACTCATTGATCTTCCAAGAGAGACATTCTTCAAAAAGCATTTGAAAGTGTCCTTACCAAAGTCCGAGTGGTGACTAAAATATCCGTAGAATAAAGCTTGGCACCGTAATGCGGATGTTCTATTGTGTTATGTTATTTGTTGTCATTAATAAGTACCACAGTCATGCATATAAGGGCACATGGAGAACTCAAACAAGTGCGTTCGTTTTGACGACACACGAGACGGCACCCGGTTACGAATGCCGTTACCGAGATCGGTGAATTCTGGACGCCAAGCCTATAAATAATGCGAGTTATAGCAGCGAACTGCTTTTCCTTGGTTTATTCCAAAACCCAAGA
This sequence comes from Metschnikowia mauinuiana, assembly GCA_002374555.1. Classification (NCBI taxonomy): domain Eukaryota; kingdom Fungi; phylum Ascomycota; class Pichiomycetes; order Serinales; family Metschnikowiaceae; genus Metschnikowia; species Metschnikowia mauinuiana. The sequence continues at coordinate 178,057 of NKZY01000787.1, read as the reverse complement.
CCAAGACACAGTACCAGTTTCGACTACACTGACCCTCTAGTGTAGTCATAGTATGTACCTCGAAAGAATTACGGGGTCATCATTATGCTTGACTTAATGTTCCATAAAACTTTATTTTCAACAAATGGTTCCGTGGTCTAGTAGGTTATGGCATCTGCTTAACACGCAGAACGTCCCCAGTTCGATCCTGGGCGGAATCATTTTTTTTTTTTAATTTTTGGATTTGCGCGCGTGGCTGAATATTCTTGCTGTCCAAGTTTTTCCGAGTATATCGGGCATTAACGGAGCAATTTCAGCATTTAGCCTACGTGAAATTAGGCAGTGTTCTTCGCCTACAGCCGTAAACTGCATTGCTCGAAGGGCGTCGCCAAATGGTTCCAGTATAGTAGACCAACATCATTATTTGGATTATTTTTCTTGAGGGAATTTGCACGTTTGCTTTTTTAATTCCCCACAGTTTGCTTAACACTTTATTACGCACGTGACCCAGACGGAGTCAGTCAAATCCTTCCTTACAGCGTTCGTATTATGCCATCTAGACGTACACAAGAAAATTGTAGCTTACATATTGCAATTCATTATTTTGGAAAGGCTTACCTGTGATCCACCAGAAATGGCTTGTAATCTGGGCCCAAACTCACAATCGTAGCGTTCTGGGCTTATGGTGGAAATGGTGCACTGATGTGCGCTTACGAAAAGGTTTCTCCAAATTATAGAGTAAATTTGCTCCACAATCTTAACACAAGAATCACACCATCTGCGAATTAAGCATCAAGCACCACTTTGCTCATACACACAGATTGCTGTGATCCATTTATTGATTTCCACACAGCATCGCTCCCGGCCATCGTCCACTGATTGCACGAAGTACACATTGAGGAACCTTCAACCGCTCAGAAGTAGGACGGGTTCGATCACATCCTATAATAAGTCAGAATCCCTGCTTTAAGCTTAGGTTCAAACCCATACGTGTTTGAGAGACTTCTGTCTTATTTAAGGTCTTCTCTTACCCCTTGTTCTTCTCATTGCCAAGTTGCCATCAGGAGACTTGTCAGTGACCCCGCAGTTCGAGCAAGCAACACGCTTTAAGGCCATCGTTGACAAAGCAGAAGCATCTGTTAAACTTAACTAGCCATCTCCTGATAGCATGTCTGCCAATTCTGGAGAAGTGTTTGCCGGCGGTGCAACAACATCGCAGCATGTCGATGCAGAAGATGACGATCATTTTCAAAACACGACCTTCAAGTTGAAAAGAACACGTTCTCTTGGTCTATTAGACGAGTTCATTGATTCTGAGCAACAGGAGAAGAACATCGAAAAGAAAAATGAGATGAAAGAGGAACGCCAGGGGTCCTCTGATACCGCTCATGGCACTCCATCGGCTGAAAGGCAAACATCCTCTAGTCTGGAGGTCAGTCCAGCACCTGAAACAGAAAGTGACGGAACTCCGCTTTCTCCAAGCATTTCTTCCAACCCTCCATACGTCGGGCCTCTGGACATTGCTCTTCATGATGATACTGACTTGGCCGCAGAGCCTTCTCGTCATGTGGATTACTTGTCTCATCAATGGGACGTGAGCGACATTTCCAAGTCTTGGAGGTATATTATTCTGAGGAGGAAAAACGTCGCCAATGCTGCTCGTTTAGAAAACGCCAGTTGGAGAACGTGGGCTCAAAGACGATCTAACTTGAAAACAATCAGCCCCGAAGCCGTCAACTGGCTGAAAGAAAGTGATGTCACGTGGCTCTACGGACCTATTGTTGACGACGATGATCATGAGAACGAAGGAAGCTGTTTCAATACCGCAAGTAGCTTGGTTGCTGGTGATATTTCTATTGCCACGAAGACACACCGGCCCAAGCCCATCTTAAAGAAGAGAACCATTGAGGACATGATGATCAGCCACCTGAATCTCTTGAAGTTAGAAATTGCCTCTGCGCGAGCCGATAAGGAGCAGACTCGGAGAGAGGATGCAGCTGCTCAAGCCAGAAAAGACGCTGCAGAAAAATACGGCACTTCGGAGAAACCTCCAGAGTACTTCGATTACAATGCCATCTCTGCAAAGCTTAATTCTCAGTATAAGAATTTTTCACTGCAGAACTCGGCCAATAACAGCTCGGTGAATATCGCAGGATTGGGGAAGTCGGAAGTTTCCAGTGATAGATTATCTTCTGAGCTTCAAAAACTCTCCTTACAAGAGCAAGAGGCCGATTCTGAAGGAGCAGCTGTTGCAAAACAAGATCGTCATATTCATTTCAACGATGAAGTCCAGCAATGTATTGCATATGATTCTTACTATGCGGATGATGATGAAGACGAGTACGATGAAGAAGATTATGAATATGATGGCGATGATAGCTATCTATATGAAGAAGGCGACAATCTTGACGATAAAAATGATGATGACTCCAACGATGATGATGATGATGATGAAGAAGGAGGATTCTTCTTGAATGTTCGCTCTTCCTCCACGGCTCAAATGCAAGGTCCTTATCCTGGCTTGTCATCGTCAGCGCTGAACAAAAACTCTTCAAAGGTACTCGAGAATGAAGAGACCTCAGATGCCACCTCTGCTTCTGGTTCTCAAAGTATCAAGACAATTCACCCACTTCCTCCGACGACATTGAATTATGGCTCGGATGAAGAAAGTGATGATTACAATCCTTACACTTCCAGCATATCTCACAACGTCAACAGCAATTCAAGACGAGGTTACGATTACTACTATGATTACAACACCGTTTACGAGGTGGACCCAAATCATGCTATCTACGGTGACAACTCGAAAAGCAAAACACCAGATGTTGTTGATGTGCCCGAAAACATGACTTTGGGATCGAATTTTGACTATGAGATCATTGAAAATGCCGATAGTTTCGGGTATGACAATGATCAAAATGTCACTTCACCAAGCGAATCATTCGGCGATGACGATTCCTCTGGAACCAACAAAGAAAAGATTCCAATATCTTCCTTAGATGACTCTGCAGCTTCCAAGGGTAAGCCTAATCCTTTCTCTTTGGATGCATCCGATGATACAGATAGCTCAGATTCCGAAGAGGAGTTGGGACTTTCTATCAGTGCAAGAAACTCAAGTCAATCGTTGGCACAACTGGTTTTTGGACAACCTTTGACTAAGGCAGACTCTGGAGAACAACATTTTCCCGAGATGTCAGATGAGCCTTCGCCAGAAGCAAACCACATTTCCTCCATCAACCCCAACTATTCCTCAAAATCGCTATCGAAGCAACCACATTCTTCAAATTCGCTCTCGGACCAATTCTTCAGTGGTGGAATGACAAAGGCCAGTGACGAAGATAAGAACCTCAGTCGGCTGTTTTTCGATATTGAGCATTCAAATAATTCCCCATTGAGTACCCCCACAGAGCGCACACCAAGCCAAGGCACGTATCAGGGTACACAATCGCCCCCAGTTCAGGCAAAGTCTTCAGCTGTTCCCCCACATATCACATCAGCAAATGCTTTCCTGGGTGCCAGAATCCAGCCAGCAAGCAAAAAGTCATTTATATTCAATTCTGAAAGTGAATCCGAGGAGGAACTCGATGAAGAAGACCCCCTAGCAATCAGACCTAGTGAAGGCAACAATCCTACAAGCTATCTGTCGTTATCTAAAGTTGCTGGAGAAAGTGGTATTGCTGTACCAAATACTGATCATGAAGACAATCAAAATTCGAAAAAGGGCCTGGCTATGACGAACTTTCTAGGTAGCTGGAACAAAAGCAACTCGAGCCAGTAAAAAGATAGTGCCGAGAAAAAAATCACATATTCTACATAGATGCCGTACAAGGGGTAAATGGAATACTCATTTTTAAAAAAATGTCTTTTTCAGTCTGGAATTTGACGGGCAGGACAGTGCTTCGTAGACTCCAAAACGTGCAGCATTGCCTTGACGCACTTTCAAGCATTGCTCTTAAACCACAGAGTCACTGACACTCGACATCCGTACACCTCAAATCTCGATTTGCTAACTAGTGCTTGCACCAACATGCTTAACCTTCCCGCCATGCTAGGAAGTTTTCCTCGGTTTATGTTGCTCGCTGCATTTGCCTTTTCACTACCGTCGTACTCTGCAAATTCAAAACATGAAAGTCCAGCGGGTAAATGTGAATTAGTCGGCACCTTCTCATTGCTAACGCAGGCGTTCTTAGGTCTATTATGTTTACTGTCCTTGATAGTCAAACGCTTTTACGAATACCCAATCAGGCGAACCTGGAAAGTGTGGATGTATGATGTTTCGAAGCAGATCATTGGTGCTCTGGGAGTGCACGTGTTCAATCTCTTGCTATCAATTTTAAAGACTTCACCAACTCCATTGGAGGACGATAGGCCTCCTTGTGATGGTGGCGATGATTGCTCAGGAGACCCTTGTGACTGGTACTTTCTTAGTATTGTTCTCGACTGCACAATAGGGGTTTATATTCTCTACCTTGTGCTCAAATGGACAGGGCATGTCGCCAAAAATTACTTCAAGATCACCCAAATTGAAAGCGGTGAGTACGGCAGGGATCCCCACCACCCGTCATTCAGGGCTTTTTTAAAGCAGCTTGCTCTTTACTTTGGTTCTCTAATGATCACAAAGTTCTTGCTCTATGGTTTTGTTGAATGCTTTGAAAGCCAGCTCATTTGGATCACCAGTCATCTTCTATTGTCGTGGTTGGATGAATACCCCAATGAGTTGGAAATATTCATTGTCATGTTTTTGGTGCCCATATTTATGAACTCGCTCCAGCTAATCTTAGTTGATAATATCATTCAGGACCATACTGTTTATGAGATCAACGCTAAGGCTCATAGTGAAGGCCCACGAAATGTCGACTATGAGGCTGAGGTTAATCATCTTATTAGTAAGAATCGTCTGAGCAAACCTTCTAAATATAACACCATCTCCCAAGATGAATGAAACTACGGGAAGAAGAATCACTACTCTAAATATTAAATGTCATGACGATTAATGAGTTCCCTATGTACATGTGAGATTTTCTAACAGTGTAATGTTATATCTTCCGGCCTCTGAACGTCCTGAACCATCACTTTTTTGGTGGTGCCATTTATCTTGTCTCGAAGCCGTAGCCTTTCATGCATTGCTTGTATTTCTCGATGATATCATTGCACTTTCCACCCTCTTGGCCGTTGAACAAAAGGCACTCGTCTCTCTCTTTTTTCTCGTCAAGGCAAACGCAACAAGGCTTGGGTTTGTTTTCCTTCGTGGCTTCAGGCATCTTGATGTGTAGTATTGATGCGTTGTGAATTACCAATGTACTCACGTCGCCACAGTGCAGTATGCACACCCAGAATAATGTGCCCAGATATTTGCTCTCTGCAGTGACCAGTGAACCAACGCTAAGCTTGTCTTCTAATGAGGTATTTATATTGATTACTTTAACCTCGAGGTTTTTTTCTACCCAACAGTACACTAATTCATGGATTTCATGCAATCAAAGCAATCCAAAGCAAGTCTAATACTGTAAAGAAGACGTAGATTTTTGTAGAAACCGATTTGTGAATTCAGATTACAGTTTAATCATGTCACAGTTGCAACGTATTTTCTGGTCTAATTTTCGTCTCACCCCAAACGGGTAATGTATTGCAATTCGCAAAATCTGTGAGCTTTGGCAAAGAAGTTATGAAAAGGTATCTGACCACAGTAAATCGAGATATACATATATGTTTTAAACGAAAATATAATAAGATACCCCGATAAAGAAACTACATCAAACATTTTATTCTGAAATTCAAGTCTGAAGGTAAGTGTCCATGCTGATCACCGTGAAGTAAGTCAACGTAAGTGAGAGTATTAGTACCTGCATACCTCAAGCGAACACACAAGCGCTATCAACTCGTTATCATCAACAACATACATCTTGCAACCAATGGACGACGAAGAAGCAAGTCTCAACCTAGAAAGACTCTCCTTGGATACATTGGGCAATATCAATGAGGATGTTACAATTGCCTCTGAATTCTCGACCGATTCACGAAATAGAAGGTCCGAGTCCATTTTCTCGGGCTTGAGAACCAGCATAGATGGCACTTCAAACAACGGCAACAGCTTCCAAATATTACGACTGATTTCAGGACAAGACGATGCCAGCTTTTCTTCCTCTGCTGATGCTCTTGGGCCCAACTCCATCCATGACCTCACGTTGGCCCTTGATGCAGCTCGAATTAAGCAGAATAGAGCGCTCAAGACTCTGGTGAAGATCAATGGGGGGATGAATGTTATCAATAATTTGACAAAACCTTCAACCAGGGACATTCCGCCTATACAGCTTCAGTCTTTGAGTAACAAAATCAGCAATACCGAATATACGGAAGCCCTTTTGGATGCTTCTGGGGAAGACTACAAGTCTTTCGAGCAAAGCTACGGAGGCTTGACAGCTGATGTTTTAATAAGCCATTCACAAGCATACGAGACTGATGACTCAAATCTGAACCTGAAACTAGAACCTGAACACCTGATTCCTAAAGTCTTTGAGGATGCTGAATTCAGACTTGATAACCCACGCGTGTTCCGAGAAGTGATGGAAGGCTCACATCTCTTTCCAGAATCGGAATCTACAGATGTGAACCTCGTCTCTAATAATTCAGAGGTACAAGAAAAACTTTCATCATATTTAGATCAAGTGGAGGTTCAACTCATTCAAGAAATTGCCAAAACGTCCGAAAACTTTTTCAATGCATTAGGCGATATTGAAAGCATCAAGTTAGAATCAAAGAGCTGTGTTTCTCGCTTTTCTGAGATCAAGCATAAGTTGAACCTGCTCGAGACTAATCAGGCCCAAAGGGGCCTTGAAATTCTAGACTTGATTGACGAAAGAAGGAACGTAAACCATCTTGAGTCTACTCTTCTTCAGTTGAAAGAGATCAAAAAAGCCTTGAAAAATGCGCAAGAGCTTTATGAAAAGGAAGAAAGTTTGGAATGTCTCAATTGGATAGGCATCTTCGAGAGTCTTATCAAAGGGGTCGATCATGAGGATTACGCAGATCCAGATACAATTTCGAACTATCCCAAACTTGAGTATCCTTTGATCAATCTACAGGATCTCCCCGCATTATATCCACTTAAATCAGAGTCTAGAACTCTCAAATCTACATGCAGCAAGAGATACATCTCGGACTTCTCAGACCTCCTAATTTCAGATCTTCGTCAACATTGCAAGTCTGTGACCGCCAGGGATTCGATGAACCGTATTGTTGCTTCCGTTGACCGGCTGAAAAACTACGATGTATCTACATCAAACAAGCTGTATCAAGAGATCAGCTCGGACCTCAAATCCTCTTTACAGGTATACATCAGAAACCTAGCAAATTCAGGCCTTGTGGTGGAAGCATATTCAAAATATCAAACTTTGATAGTATCAGAGATAAAATCAATCATTAGAGCTGGTTTGCCAAAGAGCAATTATCCAGGCCAGAATGCACCAGACAACTTGGAAATTAGTGTACCTGGAAGTGAGTCCGGAACCCCAGCACCCAATCAAGACGAGACTAAACCAAGTCTGGCTAATAACAATACTTTGTCTGAGAGTATTAAGAATCTTGGGAACACGGAGTTCAACACGATGATACGAAACATATACGCTAATTTATCTGAGTGCTTCCGCAGATTAACAGCTCACCAAAAGATTCTTCTTGACCTTTCATTGACTAGCATCTCACAAGAAAACTCACAGCAATTGGACGTCATGTCTCTCGATATTAGTGTTGCAATCAACAAGGCAATTGAGATCACACAAATCCGGTTGGTGAAAATCCTCAATGTTCGCCTGGAGCAATTGGCCGACTCATCAATTCCGGAGTATCTTTCCATGTATCTGAATTCTTCGGCATACCTCCTGGAATGTGAGCTTATCAATCCAGGCTATAACGTGTCTGGTCCAGGCAGCTCCTTAAACGAGTGGGTAAAAAATCATGTGGAATACTTTATGCATAAATTCCACTCCAATTCAGTGAAACACTTGGCTTCAATCTGCGGCACTGAAACATGGAAAGAATATTCAGGCGAACTGATGAACCAAACTCAAGCATTGATCAATGTCGTGATCGATTATGGAAAATTCTTCGAGACAGGTGCAGGGTTCAACGGCGATGAATGGAAAAAAGAACTTCTCAACATTCATGAAAGTGACACCACTGAAGTCAACAGCAATCCAGCAGGCGAATTTTCGCTGGAAGAACTTACGAAGTTGTCCATAGAAGACGAGCAATACTTTGTTCCCCAATTAATTGTTGAAGTGGTCCAGTGCATAGTCGGATATCTTCAACTTGCTACTATCTTCACTAGCAAGAAAAATAGCTTGGAGCAGAATATCTTGACATATCTCAAGGTTTCCAATTCAAGAATTTCCCAGGCCATTCTCAATGCTGGCGCAACCAGAACAGCTGGACTTAGGCATATAACCACAAAGCATCTTGCGTTGTGCATTCAAACTGTGGACTTTTTAATAGTCTTCCTGAAGAAGCTAGAAATAATCTTCCCATCATCTCAAGCTGAAAACGACCAAACCAAAGACACCGGAGAGGCTTCCACATTTAGCAAAAGCATCAGCAACTTCCAAGATCACAAGAACGAATTGTTCACCAAATTGGTCTCCATCATGCGTGAAAGGACACTTATGCATTGCAAATCTGTCACTGCGCTTAACATAAGTGAGCCTTTGAAGTCCCCTCAGCAATGTCACCAATATATGGAGATTCTTGTGAAGGAAACTTTAACTGTTGCCAAAGTTCTCGGAAAGTATCTTAATGCGGAAGATTGCCAAATTATCATGAGCCAGATCTTCGGGAATTACGAGAAACTCTTGACCAAGTGCTACTGTGAGGACTTACCTAAGTTGAAGGATCTCAACGAGAAACACTCATTGCTCAAAGACATTGACTACTTCAGGGTGAGACTTGCTGATGTTAGTGGCTACGGAGAATCTGGCCAACACATCTGGGAGAGTGTGAATGAGATCGTGACCGAGGAGGATGCAAGAATGAACGCTATCATGCAGACGAATTCGAAGGTCGAGGCACCAGGAGTGGCTCTGGCCAAGTCTGTGCCGGTCGATAAGGCTACCGAAGAGAAAGCTACCCAAAGAGAGGCTGCTGAAATCGAAGTCGCTGAGAAAGAGTCCCCCGCAAAAGAGTCCCCCGCAAAAGAGCCCCCCGCAAAAGAAGCGCCCGCAAAAGAAGCTCCCGCAAAAGAAGCTCCCGAGAAATCAAAACCAGATTCGAAGGAACCAGAAGAAGGAAAAGAAGCAGAGGCGGGATTAGCGGTAGAAGCACATGATGAGCCAGCAATTGAACCTATAAACAGCGAAGAAAAGGCTGAAGGCGAGCTGGGTGCAAATGAGGCTGAAGAGAAGTAAGTGTAACTGACATCAATATGCATGTATTATTAATTAGATGAAGGCTGAAGCGAAAACTTTCCACCTTTCTTCTTGTGCGCTTCTTCTTCAGTAACAATACAATCGATCAAGTTGTGTGGTGCAACATCGAAGGCCGGGTTCCAAACAAAGATATTTGGTGTGGCGATTCCCACGGTATATTTTTCGCCAACGCTTCCGTTGTCCTGGATCAAAGGACCCTTCAAATTAACAAGCTCAGAACTTGGCCTTTCTTCTATAATGATTTCATCACCAGACTCCGTATTAAGATCAATTGTTGTATTTGGTGCGGCCACAATGAAGCGAATCTCCTTGTGTTCTGAATTAAACTGGTCCGCAATAACAGCCAATTGATGAGTCCCAATTTTATTCGCAGAGTCTCCATTTTTGACGATTCTATCAGCACCAGTCACGATGAACTTCACGGGCCCTGAATTGCCTTTGATGGATCTATTCTTTCTCAATGACAGAATCAAAGAAGTCACCATGTTGTCACATACTAGAGTGAAGGGTATTTGGTCGTGCTTCAACTCATAGGTGGTGAGCTTGGCCCCCTGGTTATAGGGTCTAGTCTCCAAAGGATACACTTGTTCCAACCAAAACGGCTTGTTGGAGACACCTTTCGCTAAAATCTCATACGCTGATCTAATAACACCAAGAGCTGTGCCGTAGCCCGAGGTTGCCAAGGATCCCGTGTTGCATACGGTCATAATTGAGAATGGGCCTGTGAAGTTTTCTGCTTCCAAAACTTCAATGATATAATCAAGTCCGTTTTTTCCAATCTTATAATTGTTGAGCTTGTCATCATCATACAAGCGAGTTGAGTAGTCCAACAAAGAATCCAATACTTTATCGTCAACGAGACTCAGAGCAGAGAATCTCTGAAGAAGCAATGATTTGACTTCCGTACACGCATTTGAGAGATTAACAGCAGTAGGGCGTGAGGTCACCAAGAAGTCGATACGATTAATTAAATCCTTGACAGATCGTTCATGGCTGAGGGTTTGAGAAACATCCACTGCTATAGCGAAAGCACCCACAATTGCAATTGCAGGAGCACCTCTGACTTTCATGGTTTTGATGGCATCATAGGCATCATCAATTGATTTGATGTCGATATAGGTGGAGACAAATGGAAGTTGCAATTGATCCAAGATTTGGAGAGATACATCCTTGCGGGAAAATTTAATGGCCTCTAAGGTTGGTTGAGTCATAAGGTTCTTATCTGGTGTGAATTGATTGTGGCATTAAAAATCTTGATTACGTGCTATAGTTACACACAGGATTTTGAGATCCCCACGTTCTTGTTGCGCATTACCAAGTGTCTGCATATAAATAAGTCCAGATGAACCAGGTCTTTGTCTTTTGCATGTAGAAGCTACCGGAGCCACCGGGTGGCGTGTCCCTTCGTTATTAAGGAGTTTCCGCTTATAGGGCTTCACGGGTATCGAGTCAGCTCAGTTAAGGAGAGGAAATAGCGATTTCCTAGTATTAGTTTAAAGACAGAGCAGAATACAAATAACTGAAGTTGCAACTAAAATTCCACGCTGACTAGAGTGGTAGAGACCGTTTTCGTAACAGTTCCAGCTCATGAACTAATCAAGGAACAAGGTTTAACACTACGAACGTCTTGGAACCGTTTTGGAACAGTAATGTAAGCCGGACCCATTTGATACTTCAAGACTAAAATTGTAGTCATTCTATAACATTAATGCAAAAATAAGGTCCTTGAGCCCTCTGCATGGACGCTTTTTTATAGAAATTCCTGATAACAAAACCTGCGTCTGAGGACGTCATCCAAATGTTACCTAAAGTTCAACACAAGCCCACCTTCTCAAATACCTCTGCGTCACAAAAAGGTGTTTGTTTGCCTCATCTCTTTCACATTCATTGTCTTACATATTATTCATGCAGCACGAGTACTTGGCAGGAATCTGGCGCAATGAAAATACCAAAGCACCTAGAATATGAGTCTTCTTATGCCGTCGACATCAAACTCTCCAGATATCTCATTCCACCTACACCCGAGTAACTTTTGACCTGTGACCGGGCACCTTCCACCTTTCTCGATATCGATTGTAGCTTTTGCGGCAGACAGCGCTTCCTTCTTGGTTTTTTCAGAGGACTCCCCTGCTTCGCCTTCATCCTGACTCTCGCCATCACTTGCAGAATCGTAATCTTCTTGCTTTTCAAGGTCTCTTCGCTGATGAACAATTTTATGTGAATCACGAAGATAATTGTAAATGCAAGTGTAGCAAAAAACATAGCCAGTTTCAATGATTGCAGGGTTCAGGATTTGTTCTTTACAAAGAGGGCAGGTACTGCCAGATTTGTACAACGAGAATTTCTTCTGGGCGAGAGAAGGCATTTTCTTGAGAATGGAAGGAGGTGGAATCGAGTCTTCTAAAGCATTTCTCAGTGACTTGACAACCTTTTGCGCAAAGTCGGAACTATTCCACCATTCGAGAAATTTAAGACTGAAAATAGCCAATGGGAAAAACGTTCCGAGAAGAAACTTCACAGACCTCAAAGAGGGCCTCACAAATATTTTCAAAATATACTTCAACAACTTTTCAGTTGAATTTGGAGGCCTGGTTCTGTTGGGGGCTGGCTTCTTGCTTTTTAGTTGTGGCTCATTCCTGGAGTAGTCATACTGGTTGAGACGCGAGTAATTCATCTTGAACAACAACATCAATAGCGAAGGGGATTTAGTGGCACCGCTCATAAAAGCAAGAGTGGTTGCAAGATTGGATAGACGCCAGAAGCTCTGGACGTAAGGGTATAGTTTGACGAACAAATTCTGGAGCCAGACCTCGCGTCGTTCTGACGCTGTAGCATTGGGCCCACTTTGAAGCTGATTTGTTACCAGCTTCGAGTAGAGGAGTTCATATTGATAATTGAACTTCTCCTGCAAGTATGAGATACCGGTGATCTCAAAGATCGAAACTGCTGTTTGAGTGGTAGACAAGTTTCTCCTCTCCTCTATTAGCGAAGGGACTAATTGAGTGAGTTTGCTAGAGTTGTACCTTGTCTTGGAGAGTGGAGTTTGACTCACTCTTTTCAAGCCGTAGAAGTTCTCTGTAAAGCTCCCATGCCAATACTTGAAAAAATACCACTCAACAATGGATCTCATCAATAAGTTGAGCTCATCGAAGTTATTGGTGAGCTTGAGCAAATAACCAGGGTACCTCTGGGCGTAGTGGACCAATACATATCTAAGCGATGGAGATAAAAGCTGCTCAAGTTGATTGGATGATATTAGCTCAAATAATGTTGGGGTCTCAGAGTCGAGCTTGGAGGCGTCTAATGACGAGTAGTACTCCATGACCTGTAGCTTCGTAGTGTGGGAGTTCAGTTCCCCACATGTCAGTGAACCGCGGAGACGCAATGGTCGTGCGAGGCACAGGAGCTTCAAGAAACTGTTCTTTTTTTAATAATTGCCATTATTATTTATTTATAGGTGTGTTTCTGAATTATAAGGATTTGAAAATTCATCTCATTGCTTAGATTTTCTATCTTTATGTTCCTTCCTCTAGATGTGGACTTGCTAACGCGAGATCGTGGGGGCTGCGAAAACAGGTGAAGGTGCATACGCCTCTTTCATCATGGAGAACTTCGAGTCTTTAAATGCTATCGTTGACGAATTCAAGATCAAGCAGTCCACTTTGTCAATATTCTGTATTGATTCATTCTACAGGCTTGGAAAAGAGTTTAGCATAGTTCTGTCGCCATCTACACACAATTATAACCAGCGACCAATTGACATCAAGTTCGACTCTAAAGATGAGGCATTCTGCTCAATATTCCTGGATTGCTATCGAAGCTCCGATACCTCGGCTCAGCTGTGGCCAAAAATGGAAAGCCAAGGTCAAAAATTAAAGTTTGAGTCGGATATATTAAGCAGTGATTTCGACGATGAATTGTTGCAGCTCATTCTAACGAGTACCACTTCAGATCAGGGCACGTTCACTTAGATACATGCGAAGATAGAGAATCCTCAATAGTGGAGGACGTATGTACATTCAAGTGAATGAGATTCTTTAAAATGAAAACAAAAGTTCTTTACAAGGAAGCTACGGCTTCTGCAGTCCGATTTTAGACCAACTTCCCATGCGGCTGTGATCGGCTAAATCGGGTGTCAAATTTGAAGTTGGGCTTCACATGGATCTCCCAAGTTCCAAGGTCAAACACCTTGTAATCCCCAATGGCAAAGGTAACTCCTGCCTCGGAAGCGGGCGTGCTTTCTCCAGCACTCTTTAGCCAGAATTGGGTTTGGCTCAGCTTTGCCTTACTGTGCAACGGCTTGCCATCTGTATGGAGTTCATAGGGCCTCCAGCCTAGTCTATGAAGCATCGACTCTGCAATGATATTCTCTAGAGGGAGAAAACCATAATAATACCCGTAGAACAAGACCATGACCATCTCATTCTTGATCATCTCACTATCGGGTGTTGACTGCTTCTCTAACGTATCAAGTTCATCGAGGAATCTTTCATACAGGTTGCCTGCCCGGATGCGGTTCCAATAATTTTGTAGCTTACCCAAAAACAAAGGTGGCTTGAATGAATGGAAACCATGACCCGCGAGGTTACTCGGAAGGTAAGGTTTCCTTATATGACCTGAAAATGGGCTAGCATGTTTCGGTTTTATAAGAAGTTTTCCCAGCTGACTGATTTTGTTTTCAGAAGCAAAGGACACAGCAAATTCTTGAATTCCTGGAGGTGATCTGAGCAATGTGGAATCACAGAATAAGCCCAATTCCACAGGAGAAAGTTCCGAATTCTTTAATACTTCGACATATGGCGAGAATTCGTTGCTTTGATTTAATAGCGAAAGCAACTCTGATGACGTGATTTCTTCGTTCTTAGACTTTGCAGCTGGCAGCGGCTTGGCAGGATCAGCATGTGCAGTCAGCAACTCTTTTTCAGTGGTTGTGGCTTTGGCAGGAACCTTTTCATTCATCAGGCCATTTAATGTATCGCTATTTTGCCCGTTTCCAGCCGCAGCAATAGACCATTTCAATGCTCCAACTGGTTTGGAAGGAGTTGAAGCCGGCTTCAAAGTGGTGATGAAAGCAGGACTTGATGAATCAATAATGGGGGGCTTTCCTGCCAGCTTTCCTTTTGGAGTTGATGCTTGAACAGTATTCTTAGACGGCGTAGCAACGCTATCAGACGTAGACGGCAACGAGCTGGGAGGCGTAGATGAATGCTTAGGCTTCGAAATTTCCTCCAAAGATGGCTCAGGAGTCTTGTGATTCTCTAAAACATTTGAAGTATCAACCGTTTCATAATCTGTGTCGCCGTTTCCAAAGTGGTCCTCCGCTATGTTCGACAATGAGGCGTTCTTTAATTGGTTTTCCTTAGCTTCTTTCAAGATTTGATCGTAAAGAGTGTCATCATCGATGAAATCAGGCTCTTGGTTGGAATCGAGGTAAAAGTTTAAATCCTCTTGAATCTCCCAGATCGAGTCGGCTGAAAGCCTATTTCTTTTAAGGTAGCCAATCACAGTCTCAACATTCTCAAGGTGAAACTCATTCCGTGACTTGAAGCCGTCTATTTCCTGCTTGCGATCTTCAATAGACAGCACATTGTTCTTTCTTACTTTCTTATGCGAGAGCTTTTCATATTCCTCGTCTAGTTCCTCATTCTGTGTGGCGAGTGACTCTGTAACTTCCGAGAGATAGTTGATAGCTTCTTTCACGTCAGCTGAAAGATCATGATCATTGCCGTCTAAAGCAGCTAGCATGATAGATTGATTCGAGAAGGACTTCATTTTGGAGTGTTTCTCCACGTCTTTATAACACTCCATGGCCTCTTCAACAAGTCGCCTATGCTCCTGCAACTTCTGCGGCGCTATCGTGGCCTCCAAAGAATCATTTCCCTGCCAGTTCTTGATTTGGTCACGGAATTTCTGGAGTTTCTTTATCTCCTTCTTCAAATCACTCTCTAGCTTCTCCCTTTGGGAGTCATTAGTCGAGGATTCATGACGAGAAAAGTAGTAGTTGAAGAGATCTAGTCCTTCATGTATTTTTTTGAATACTGTTTCGACTTCTCTAGAATTTTATTAGTACGTTGAACCGTGGAGGGGATTTCGAGCTATGGCAGAACAAATGCCCCAATGCTTCATATTTGGGGATACGTACTTTTGTAGTTTTCGATTAGACATAGTAGCAATGGGTATTTATTAAATTTGTGGGCAAGGTAGCAGGTCCATTTCTTGTGATTACACTAAGATACTTAAAATATTTTTCTTTTTTTCCGCTCAAAGGTTAGCTCTTGGGGAAATCATCACGTGCGCATGCCTCGCGTTCTATTCTTCACAAACAGTCTACATTACTTACAGTTACATATTGCTTCCTTGGTTCGTTATATTGATTGGATGCTACCACAATGTCATGGCACTTGGTTTACAATTCATCATGATCTTCGTCATCGGAATCGAGGCCGAATTCATGGTCCTCTTCTTCTGCAGCACCAGCACCGCCGTAAACCTTCTCTCCAATCTTCGCGCTCACAGTAGTAAGCTTCTCCTTTTGCTCGTTGAATTCTTCAGCAGTTGCGGTGTCGTAGTTGTCCTCCAAGAACTCGCTGACCTCGTTGATGATGTCGAGCATTTCTTCCTTGTCCTCGTCCTCCAACTTGTCAGCGTATTCTTCACCGGTCAAGCTTTGCTTCAAGGCAGACACCATGTTCTCCAAAGAGTGTCTAGCCTCAATCTTGGCCTTGACTTCAGCGTCTTGAGAGGCGTACTTCTCGGCCTCTTCAACCATTCTCTCGATGTCCTCCTTGGACAATCTAGAATCGTTGCTGCTGATGGTGATGGACTTAGACTTTCCAGTACCCTTGTCAAGAGCCTCAACCTTCAAGATACCATTAGCGTCCAAAGCAAAAGTGACCTCAATTTGTGGGACACCCTTTGGAGCAGGTGGAATTCCAGTCAACTCGAACTTACCCAACTTGTTGTTGTCCTTAACCAAAGCTCTCTCACCCTCAAAGACTTGAATCAAGACAGTTGGTTGGTTGTCGGCAGCAGTGGAGAAGATCTGAGACTTCTTAGTAGGAATGGCAGTGTTTCTGTTGATCAAGTTGGTCATAACACCACCTGCAGTTTCAATACCAAGGGTCAATGGGTTAACATCCAACAAGACAATGTCATCAACACCCTCCTCACCAGAAAGAACACCGGCTTGAACAGCAGCACCGTAAGCAACAGCCTCATCAGGGTGAATACCCTTAGAGACCTTCTTGCCATCGAAAAACTCTTCAATCAATTCTTGAATCTTTGGAATTCTAGTAGAACCACCAACCAAGACAATGTCGTCAATCTCTGGCTTCTTGAGTCCAGCATCATCCAAAACTCTCTTCACTGGCTTCAAAGTCTTCTTGAAAGCTTCAATGTTCAATTCCTCGAACTTAGCTCTTGAGATTGGCTCCGAGAAGTCAATACCGTCAACAAAAGAGTCGATTTCAACTCTGGTAGAGATTTGAGAAGACAAAGTTCTCTTGGCCTTCTCAGCTTCTCTCTTCAACTTGGCGATGGCCTTAGGGTTAGAGTTCACATCAACACCATGCTTCTTCTTGAACAACTTGGCAAAGTGCTTCACAAGGGTGTAGTCAAAATCTTCACCACCCAAGTGAGTGTCACCAGCGGTGGCCAAAACCTCGAAAACACCGCCCTCAATGGACAACAAGGAAACATCGAAGGTTCCTCCACCCAAGTCGTAGACAATGATTTGCTTCTCGCCATCAGTCTTGTCTAATCCGTAAGCAATAGCGGCAGCGGTTGGCTCGTTGACAATTCTCAAAATGTTCAAACCAGCAATGATACCAGCGTTCTTGGTAGCTTGTCTTTGAGCGTCGTTGAAGTAGGCTGGGACAGTGACGACTGCGTGAGTAACCTTCTTACCCAAGTACTCCTCAGCAATAGACTTCATCTTACCCAAAATCATACCAGAGATTTCTTCTGGGGTGAAAGTCTTTTGTTCACCGTCGACAGTAACTTGAACAACAGGCATGTTACCCTTCTTGACAATCTTGTAAGGCATGTGTTTAGCCTCCTTCTTAACAACATTGTCAGAGTATTCCAAACCAATCAATCTCTTAATGTCGAAAATAGTGTTGTTGACATTAGATGGAGCTTGATTCTTTGCAGCGTCACCAATCAATCTTTCCTCCTCGGTGAAAGCCACGTAAGAAGGAGTGATACGGTTACCTTGGTCATTGGCCAAAATTTCGACCTTACCGTTCTTCATGACACCCACACAAGAGTAGGTGGTACCCAAATCGATACCGATCACGGTACCGTAGTCGTCGGCGGCTTCATCAGAGTCAGCCATGACCAAACCGTTGTTGGTGGACAAGAATGGCAAAACCACACATAATACAAGTAGAAGAAATGAGAAACCAGAAACCCAGAGCTTGCTGAAAGGGGACCTCGACGTCATATTGCAATCTGTAATTTTCTGGGGAAATTTAGTGCGCAGCGAGTTTGTGAATATTTATACCTCGCAGCGAACAGCGCGTTGGAAACGTGAAGAACTTCTTCTGGGGTGTGTATGCACTACTATGTAATGACGTGGCAGTGCTGAGGCCACGCACACCAACTACAATCAAATAATTACGTGTCAGAAACTGCGTTGGCAAGATCGAAAATGCCACACTGTAAAATATTGCCTACGCATGCGCCACCCGAACATGCCACCTAGCTTTTCCTCATGTAGTCAAGGATTACTTAATTTGTGTTATTCAAAATTGATTCTCAGCACACAGTTCCTACCTTAAAATTCAGATCTGAAAAAGGCTCATCATTGGTACCTTTAGGAATTGTGCGCTTGATGCTTGCTTAAGAAAACTACTTGTAGCACGGTTGTTGAATATCTCCCCACACATCTCAGAATGTCCTCGGAAATGTGCCTTGTGCAAGCGCGAACGTGTACCTTTAGCACGTCATATAAACCCTATTCACACAGCCGAACTTAAATATTTCTCAGAAAAAAAAATATTCTTGGCTTTGTCTAAATGAACCATCAAGGAGGATCACCTCTTGCATAAAGACGCATAAGCTGTATTGTGTAGTAGATTTCGTGGTCATGCAAGTGGACAACCCTTCATTGTAGGTATCCATAACGGCCAAGTCCACACCCGTACATTTCATGACTTCGTTCCCTTGCGCGCTCACCCACACCCCATCCAAACGCCTCCGGGACCACATTCCATAGTCTTGACTCAATTCACTTATAGGGAATCGAAGTTGGAAAAGAAACGTTAGCATCAAAGTTATTGAAGTCAACAAATATCACATACCTGTTCTTGCTCTCATTGCTAAGCTCCTGATCCTGCCTTATTCATAATGTCCTCCTATGCTACTGAGGAGTTGAATCAGTTGCAGAAGGAGATTCTGCAAGCCAATCCCACTGATATCTTGCAATTCTGTGCTAATTACTTTAACACAAAGTTGGCTGCTCAGAGGGCACAATTGTGGCAATCTCAAGTCAAGGCCAAGGCCGCTGGTATCGAATTGTTCCCCAATGTCGATACGGTTGCTTTCGACAATAAGGGCAATGGTGTGATTCCCAGCAATCGCCAACCTTCCTTCAAGTCCCCTTTCGGTGACAATGACCCTCATTCAGACCACTCTAAAGACGCTCATGCACATGTCCATAATCAAAAGTCATCTCCCGGTGCCGGACTTTTTGGCTCTTATGCTGTTGGAAAGACATCCGAGCAGAAGGAGAGAGCCGACCCCGATGATCCTTCATTTGTTGCGCCACACCCAAAACCAGACCAGAAACCAGTGCCAAATCTTCCCAAGACATTCAATGCTAACAGAAGGGTTTCGGTATCAGCCGAGGCTATGAACCCAGACGAATTCAAATCCGACTCCTGGAAGCCGCCAGTCAATAACTTAACCCCAGAGCAGAGGAGAGACTTATCAAAGACTTTGTCGATGAACTTTTTGTTCCAGCAATTGGACGCATACGCCAAATCCACTGTCTTGTCTGCTTTGATCAAGAAGGACTTTCCCGCATCAACTGAAATCATTACCCAAGGTGATGTAGGAGACTACTTCTACATTGTGGAGTCTGGTACCGTTGATTTCTACGTTAACGGAAGCAAAGTGAATACATCGGGTGACGGGTCCTCGTTTGGTGAATTGGCATTGATGTACAACTCGCCAAGAGCTGCCACTGCTGTTGCTGCGGTTGACACCACTTGTTGGGCCTTGGATAGAGCCACTTTCCGTCGTATTTTGTTGGAGGGAACTTTCGATCGCAGAATTATGTACGAGGACTTTTTGAAGGATGTTAAGGTGTTGGCCGGTTTGACTCCTCAGGAGAGATCTAAATTGGCCAGTGCCTTGAGCACAGAAATTTATCATGCTGGCGATAAGATCGTCGTTGAGGGTGGAACCGGAGACAAGTTCTATTTGATCGAGAGTGGTACGTGTGTTATTTCTAAGGAAGGTGCAGGAGAGATTGCTACTATTGGCAAAGGCAAGTACTTTGGTGAAGTGGCATTGTTGAACGATTTGCCTAGACAAGCCACCGTCACTGCTACCGATACCGTGATTGTTGCTACATTGGGCAAGTCTGGATTCACACGTTTACTTGGCCCTGCCCTCGAGGTCTTGAGAAAACAAGACCCTACGGCTCTTTAATAGCTGTTTTAGAATACATTACGAATTATTAGTAGCGCACTCGTACGGAAATTGCGGAACTCAATTTTCGCGTCTTCGTTTATTTGTTTCTCCATAGTAACCCATGCTTCCTTTCCTCGGATTGCTTCCTTCAACGACCGCCAGAGGTGGCTTCTTGCCCCACTGGCTCCTTTTCATCTCTGCAGTCTCAGTCTTTAATTCCCTTCAAAACTATTTGATCAAAGACCTCACCCTCACCAGAAAAGTGTATTCACGTGCCCCACTCTCTGAAGTCACCAACTTGAGTGCACGTACATTTGGAACATGGACCTTCTTGACCTCCGTGGTAAGGTTCTATGGTGCTTACAATTTAATTGGCAACGAGGCAATGTACAATCTTTGCATGTGGACATTTGCAATTGCCGGAGCCCACTTCGTCAGCGAGTGGCTTATCTTTAAGAACTGCAAGCTCGACAAGGGCTTGACTGGGCCATTGATAGTTGCTTCTTCCAGCTTGTTTTGGATGTACAACCAAAAGAGCTTTTACTTGGGAGTATTGTAAGGTTATGGTGAACCACGGACGAGAACCGACAGTTTAGAATGTGCAAACCCAAGTCTAAGGCAAATAATGGCGATTCCGAAAGTTCAACTTTGTTGATTGGAACTCTTACATAAATGCATGCATTCGAAAAAATGGTTCTACAACCAGCTTGTAATTAGAGATCTTGCACCCCACTCCGCCTGCACGTGGACTTGAAAAACACATCGATCGCGCAGAGACCATAGCATCTCCAACTATGGCTATTGAATTGGACGCGCCTTTGGTCGATGACAACCAAGTCTACAAGGATCTCTTCGGAGGTACCATGGGTGGTATTGGTCAGGTCTTGGTAGGCCAGCCGTTTGACACTGTGAAGGTCAGATTACAGTCGGCCCCAGAGGGAACTTATAGCGGAGCCGGAGATGTCATCAAGAAATTGGTTGCCAACGAAGGGTTTGGAGGTTTCTACAAAGGAACATTGACGCCGCTTATTGGAGTCGGAGCCTGTGTTTCCGTTCAATTTTCAGTGAATGAGTTCATGAAACGTTACTATGATGGAAAATTACATGGCCAGCCATTGTCACTCGTTCAATTTTTCAACTCCGGTGCTGTGGCCGGATTTGCCAACGGATTTTTGGCTTCTCCAATCGAGCACATTCGTATTAGATTACAAACCCAAAGCTCTGGAACAAAGTCTTTCACTGGCCCCATTGATTGTGCAAAGCAGGTTTATAAAGCAGGAGGTCTTACCCACGGTATCTTCAGAGGTTTGGCGCCAACGCTTGCTAGAGAAAGTGTGGGTATGGGTATCTACTTTGCCACTTACGAGGCCTTGATCAACAGGGAGTTGAGCAATAAGATCTACAAGACAAGAACCGAGATTCCTGGCTGGAAGCTTTGCATGCTTGGTGGTTTATCCGGATACACGCTTTGGATTACCATTTACCCCGTTGACATTATTAAATCGAAATTGCAGACAGACTCTTTGTCAAAGCCGAACTATAAGGGCTCGCTTGATGTTGCTCGGGATGTCTTCAGAAAGGCTGGCATCAAGGGCTTCTACAAAGGTTTTGTGCCAACAATCTTAAGAGCAGCCCCCGCCAACGGTGCCACATTTGCAATTTTTGAATTGACAATGCGTTTAATCAATTAACTTATACATACATAATACAATTTTCGCCGCGAGAACTCCCTTTGTCTATTAGTATACCTGCCGTATTAACGTTCAATCATCACTAGTCATTAAATTCTGCTCCCTCTTCTGTAAATTGGTCTCTTCCCATTTGGTTTGATACCCACTCCTCTCATGTGCAATATCCTCTGATTCGATTTCAACCACATAGTCCTGAGGATTAATAACTTTGATGAACTCCATGAAGTCCATCGCATATTCCCCATTTAGCTCAGTAAAGTCCATACCTAGCAACTCGGCTTTTTCATAATACGAAATCTCATCCCTATCAGAGACGGCTTCAGTGTCTTGGATTCCCCGATGCAAGTTGCGTTCCCTTCGGTTGAAGTCTTTGTCAATCCTCAAGTGCATGCCCGGTATAAGATCAATAAGATACAAAAAGGCCAAACTCAAGATAAAGACATATGCAGATGTCACCACACACCCTAAAACCTGATATCCAAGTTGAACCCAATTTCTGTTCATCCAGCCACCACGCGAGTCGTAGGAATCGCCAGCAAAAACTCCTACCAATAGTGAGCCCACAATCCCACAAACTCCATGCACTGCAAAGATATCAAGAGCATCATCGATTTTGAAGAAGTACTTGAGGCGGGTGGCCAAATTTCCACTGATGCCCCCAATCACGCCAAAAACAACACATTTCCAGAACGTACCACTCTGAGTAACATATCCTCCCGCAGGAGTGTAGACTACTAAACCAGCCATCATGCCAGAGCTCAAAGATATTATGGAGGGCTTCCTTCTTCTAATATGCGTACGCGCTTCAGAAAGGGTGATTTGAGTGCCTTCAAAACCTGTATTCTGCGGATCAATATCTTCATTCGAGCCCTCATGTTCGAGAGGAGTCGCCGAGTAGTAAAAATCAATAGCTGCCCAAACAATACCAGCAGTAGAAGCACATAAGATTGTCCCGCAAAATAAGTAAACAGATGTCACGGTAAAGCTGAAGTCACAGCCGGCTATGAAGCCACACCAGCCACAGAGAAGAAAATAGATTCCGATCGCGGCGTAAGAATTGTTGGAGCTCACGTAGTTGTGAAGAAGTTTTGGATTCCTAGAACCCAAATAGTAGGAGTAAGCGAGAGCAGTGAAGCCACTTACAATATGAACACAATTTCCACCGGCAAAATCTAGCACAGGGATTGATCCAAGCTGAGTAGAAAGCCAACCATTTTGATTCCAGATCCAATAGGTTACAGGATTATAAATCATCGCAGACCATAAGAATAAAAATAAAAACATGGGAATAATTCTGCCTCTCTCTGCCACACAAGCAGGAAATGTGAGAGTTGCACAAGATACTTTCATTAGACCATTGAAAGAGTAGTGTACTATGGAGAGAATATCTCCTCTGGGTGTGGAATAGATCAAGTCCGCAGGAGCTTTCAAGTGACGCAATACCACAAAGTCCAAGCTTCCAATGAATTTATTGTTGGAACTAGCATAACACAACGAGTAGCCCCATATATACCAATCTAGCGTAAGGAATGCACCTATGAACATGAAGGTGGATAGTAAGGTGAACGATGAACGACGCTGGGTAAGCCCCGAGTAAAACATGGATACCCCAAGTGGTACTAGTAGCATTAATAAGGTGCAAAGCAAGAGATATAGCGTGTTGACAGCGGTGTCTAGATCAAAGCTATCCGACACGAGGATGTTGGAGGAGGAAGACATCGGGCCTTGGTGGGTGTACGAGATGAGCTGATTCTGATTAAATATAGCAAAGCGTTGATTCCGGGGTGCGATCAGGGAAAAGAAACTGTCGCTGCACATGACGCACTACGCTAGTGAGATGGCCTCCAACAATAATCGTCAAAACATTGGGTGCAAAAGTCGGGAAGTTCATCTATCCTTTCAAGCCTATCAACTCGTCTTTTCATCAACACGCACCCAACACACCTTTTGTAATTTTCATCCTTTGGATATGCTGCCACATTGTAGCCATTTTCCACCATGCCAATGACCTCGTCATCATTATAAGTGGTCCTAAATGTGGACGAATTCGAGGGGTATGTGTGATTATAGTTTGCATGATAAACTACCACTGGAGGTAAGTAACCATCCCACACATCAAATTGTGGATACATAGAGCTCTCTGCCATGGTAAACTTTTCAGTGATTTCTGATTCTGGGAGATCGTCCATGCACGGGAAGTCCTCGAGGTCGCAGCCAAAAAAAACTGGCCGTTGTCCGAATTTTTGGTTCATATATGTCTCCTGATCTGGAACACTAGGGAAAATGCTTCGAAGACGTAGTCCGTCGTCGAACAAGGGAACGCTAAGTTTCAGGTCTCGAGACTGAAACCGCTGAGAGGTGCGCACTAAAGACGTGCCATTGGGGAAGTTACTGCCATCAGCAGAAGCGTCGAAAGCGAAAATAACCTCGACTTGTCTGGTTTTGACAAGAAGGGGCTGAAAAGGAATATTCTGGCCATCGTCTCCTCCATCCACTATAAAAAGACTGCTTTGGTCTGTGACAGACCGCCCCCTTCCCTCAGAAGATTGTACCTGGTAAAATGGGTTCGGAGAAAAGACCGCGTATTCAGGGTGTAGAATAGTTTCGGAGTCCTTCTCGCCCAGAAGGCCAAAGATAGTCAACACCAGTGAGAGAAAAGATAGCGAGGTCTCCTCGGCCTTGACAATTGCACGGTAGACGTAGTGGAAAAAGGTATTGAACAAGCTGGATGATGTCCCGATCACCAAGGCGAAGTTATCATAGCCCAATACGCATAGAGAGTACCTCCCATCCTTCGTCTTCATCGAAGGGATTCCGTTCACCAAACTCGTTCCAAGGTATTTCAAGTCAACAAAAGAGTTCAAGTAGCCATCCCAGGAACCAAACTCATACGGGTTAAACTCAAACACATGCGAATCCGGGCTTTCCTCACGTGTGCCAGGCAACCTCTCGACGGAGCCGAAAATAGGAAATGGTTGCGAAAAGTTGCGGAATGACTCCAATGTGGTTACCGAGGATAATGTCATGTTGATCAAGCGTTTTCCTTCGGGAAATACTTTTTTGGACACTGCTCTTCCCCAGTAATCTGTAAGAGAAACACTAAAGCCATTATTCTTCTTATCTCTCACTTCGATGTTCAAGTCACGGTAGAAATCGAGCACTCTATGAGCCACGTTCGAGGCCACTCTCTGCGGCCCTCGAGCCGTTGTAGCTTTCGTGAAGAAGGCCTGCAAGACAGCAGACACAAACTTGCCGGACCGGAGGGTAATCGGCTGATCTACTTCTTGATGTTCGCCTTCATCACCGCCATGGTCGATTTGATCTTTCAACTGAGAAAGCGGCAAATCATCGAATCCTTCGATGAGAGGACTATCGAAGGCCTGGCTACATATCGCTTTGTAGATGGGTTCGCCATCATTTAACAAGTTGTTGGCCACTAGCCACAGGCCCCCAGAGTTCCCTGCAATGTAGCTTGCACTTTGATAGATTCCCCCCAAATTCTCCTCTGCCCCAGGAGTTCTCAAGTCATAAGCGCTCAAAACGCCTGCACCACTCAACATGGCCCTGTACCCTCCGCCAGACACAGCTATGCCTATCTTGACCACACCAGACGGCAAGAGGTCGTCTACATTATCGAAATCCAAACGACGCATTAAGCTTAAAAAGTCTTTTCGGGCATAATGATCTCGAACGGAGACGTATTCCTTCTCCGCCTCGCTTATGGACTGGACGTTAGTATGGTTTGATAAAGGTTTATTGGGAATAATTTCATACGTTATCGGCGTATCGCACAAGAGATCTAGTCTCACACACCGAGTAGTATGGAGAGTACGAGTTTGTGGACAACTCCAAAGGTTCATTACAAAATCCATCAGCAGAGAGAAAGTGCCTTGAGTCAACCGGGGAAACAATAGTAAACCCCAATGCTATGGAACCTATTGCAAGCACATTGAATAAGGCCCGCCTCATTTTATCGTGTGGTGCAAAACCTCAGTCTCAGGCCAATTTTCGCAGTGTTGCACCTGCATTAGGAGTTTCGAATACACCATCTATTATATCAACATATAGCTATGAATTACAAGTAAATAGTACTGTAGCTCTCAGATTTTGACAATAAGCAATTTAAGGCAAGCAAGCTTAGAAGTCTTCGTCGGAGGAAACGTAAGCGTCACCCAACAACTTCTTCTTGGCCATTCTCTCCTTCTTCTTCTTTCTCAACTCAGCAGAGGACAACTTAGTCTTCTTCTTAGCGCTGGCAATCTTGTTACCCATGGCATCGAACTTGTCTTCCTCGTCCTCCTTCTTCTCGATTCTTGGACCAGCACCTTGACCTTGGACCCAGTTGTGACCGGATGGGGACATCTTACCGTCCAAGACGGCCCAGACTTCCTCAGTCAAACCCTTGGTGAACTCAGCCGAGTGGGTAATGATAACAATACCACCCTCGAAGGACTTCAAGGCCTTGGACAAAGCACCCAAAGAGTCTCTGTCCAAGTAGTTGGTTGGCTCATCCAAAACAATCAAGTGAGGTCTTTGCCACGTGCATGCAGCCAAGACCAACTTGACCTTTTGACCACCAGACAAACCTCTGATTCTAGAGTGAGAGACCAACTCAGGATCCAATCCCAACATAGTACAGTGGTCCTCGATCTCCTTTCTGGTCAATGGTCTGAATTGACCGGAAGCCAAAGCCTCCTTCATGTCAACCTCAGCCACCATCTTGGCGTGGGTCTCGATCAACTCACCTCTTGGCAACCATGCGTTGTCAACAGACATCATTGGAACCCATCTCTCGTTCTTCATACCGATGTTCTCACCCAAGTTGAAAGAACACTCGTACTCGTAAGAGTTCTTGAACTTTCTTCTGGAGTGGATACCAGCAATTCTTCTTGGGGTTCCCTCGATCTTGAAGATCTTGTTCATGGATTGCTCGTCGTCCTCGTTAATGACTCTGTTAGCTCTGTCCATGGTCTCTCTGTCCTCACCGGTTTGGAATCTCCATTGAATGTACTCAGATGGAGTCTTGTCCAAATGGCTATCAATGTGAGCGAAAGCATGTTGCTTAATGTATGCAATACGACAGTTCTCGTGGACGTAGACCTCACCGGTGGTTGGCAACAATTCACCGGTCAAGACGTTGATCAAAGTGGACTTACCAGCACCGTTAGGACCAATGACAGCAATTCTGGAAGACAAAGAACATTGGAAGTTAATGTCAGTGACTTGTGGCTTAGCGGTACCTGGGTATTGGAAAGACATGTTGGAAACCTTGACAATAGCCTTTTGCTTGGTCTTAACACCCTCCAAGAAACCTGGCTCTGGGAACTTGAACTCCATGTCGGAGGCACCCAACTCGTAGTAAGATTGAGCAGATGGGCACTTCTTGACGAACTCAGACAAGTTACCCTTGTACTTTCTCAACTTGAAACCTTCGTAGTGGATAATGTACTCAGTGACGTTGTCCAAGAAACCGGAATCGTGGGACACAATGATGGAAGTAATACCACAGGTCTTCAAGTAGTTGACCAACCAAGCGACGTTGACGGTATCCAAATGGTTAGTTGGCTCATCCAACAACAAGATGTCAGCGTTCTTCAACACAGCTCTGGCCAAAGCCAACTTCATCTTCCAACCACCGGAAAGGGAACCGATTGGCATCTTGATCATCTCCTCGGAGAAGTTGAACTCTCTCAACTTGTTCTCAACGGTCTCCTTGTCCAAACCGACCATACCGTCTTGAATGACGAAGTCGACAACTGGAAGGTCAGCGTCAGCACTGTCAATGTCGTGCTCGACGTAGACAGTTCTACACTCTTCTTGGGATGGGAAACCCTCGACTTGACCGTTGGCAATAGCTCTCATCAAGGTAGACTTACCGGCACCGTTAGGACCACACAAACCGTATCTTCTGTTTCTCTTCAATCTGAATTGAGTCTTGTTCAACAAGATCTTAGCACCGTAAGCCAAAGAGAACTCACAGTTACACAAGTCCTCTCCATCGTCCTCCTCATCGGCGAAAGCAGGTGGCTCGGGGATGTTGTCAAGGGCTCTCTTTCTGAACTCCTCAATAATCTCCTTAGCCTCGGCCTCGTGCATGAAGATGGTGGCGAATGGCAAGACGTTCTTCAACCAAGATTCAGGTTGAATGTCTCTCTCGTCAATCAAGTCACCGGCAATGGCAGCAATGTAGTTCAAGGCAGTGTCGAATCTAGCAGCGATCTTCTTGTCAGCGACCAACTCCTTGAAGACACCCAAGGTGACAGCAATGTCACCAGCGGTGGAGACCTCTGGGATCTTGTCATCCTCACCAACGGCACCGACTCTCTTAAGAGTGTTCAAAGCACGTTGGGTAACACCACGGGCCTCTGGGTCGGCAATGGTGCTGAAGTTAGCCTTCAAGGCTGGCAACAAAGTGGACAAGAAAGGAGCAACAACTTGAGGGTCGTCGACCAACTTACACATGTTGTCAACAATGACAGCAGCCTTTCTCTTGATGGCAGTGTCACGTTCAGCCAAACCTCTGGACAACAATGGGGCCATGATGGACAAAGTAGCCATGGTGACCTCAGAGACGAAAGTGGTAGCACCCAAAGCGTGGACGGTCTCAGGGACCTCAGTTGGCTTAGCGATACACTCAATCAACTTAGGGATAAACTTCTCGATATCCTTGTTGTCAATGGTCTCGGTGGCCTTGGTCATGGTGGCTTGAGCAGCATCCTTGACCTCCTTCTTGGTATCCCACATAGCCTCAGACAAAGCTGGAATCAACTCAGGCATTCTCAAGGCGACTTGAGCGTTGGCGGTGTCAACCAATTGGGAGACAGCCTTCAAGATGGCAACCTTCTCAGTCCACTTGTTGGTGGAAGACAAGTTGGCCATCAAGTCTGGCAACACAGCCTTGATAGCGGTTGGGGTGATGGCAGAGGCAATGGCAAGCAAAGCTTCTTCAGCGGCGGCGGCAACATCCTTGTTCTTGTCACCGGTCTTGGTGGCAACCTCCTTGGTCAAAGCAACAATGTATGGCTCAACAGATGGGGTCATACCGTTAACGGAGGCGACGTGGCTGTAAGCAATCAAAGCAGCAGTGGAAGTCTCAGCGGACTTGCTCTTGATTTGAGCAGTGAAGTCCTTGAAGAACTCAGCTGGAACATCGTGTTCAATAATAGAAGAGTTCAAGAAAGAAGAAACATTGGCAGCAGCCTCTTCCTTGTTGTCAGCAACTTGCAATTTGCTCAACAACTCGGAGAGGACTTCAGCGGAGTATTTAGTTTCACTAGAAGACATCTTTCCTTGCTATCCGAAGAAAAAAAAAAAGCGAAAGGAAGTCCTTAAATGGATACGCAGATATACAGAAAAATTTTCAAACGGCTTGTGTGCAGGTGCGGACAAGTTTCTTTTGTTATATCTACGTGTAATTGTGAGCATGCTCATCGGCAGGTGACAATTATCGTGACTTTATCTGGTAACTTCAAGGAACTATTTGAAGCCCTCGAGCCAATTAGTTATAGAGGTATGTTAATAGGACTTGCTTATTTTGTCTGACGAAAAATTTACTGGTGTTTATTGGCTCTGGAAACGTGGCATCTCGCTACACCGCACTTTCCTCATCGCAGCACATGGCATTACCCGCCCCTGATGCGCAAGCCTTTGCTCTAATCAGCATGCACAATGGTTACCAGCACGGTCGAACATTCCCCAACAATCTCTAACACAAATGATAAATTCTTGAGCAGTCTGTCAGGACCAATTTGAATTTACCACGACCTTTCGTTGGTCATATCGAATGAACTCCCATTTGATTCAGCCAATGGCATTGCACGGAATGTGGCACTACATGATCTACGTGAAAAGGGCGCGGCCAGGCACTACGACACTGCCTTGTCAACAGGGTTTCAAAACCAATGCGACTCAACCATGCGACACGTACATTCGACTCTTGTAAGCCTATTTCCCGGTAATTTGAGTTTTTTCCCTTTAACTCTCATTATTCTCAGCATCTCTTCACACCCCTTTGAATCTCTACAGCCTTTACCTTACTCAGTATCTTAAATCTTATATTCGTTAGGTGCCCCATCAAACCTCAGCGCCAGATGAAAGCTCTATTCGGATTCAATGAAGCATGTTGTCATTAGGCCAGATACCCTAAAGCGACATCCAATCATCTTTATATACATATCAACCAAGCTCTCAGCTCTCTTCAAGTATCTTTTGCACCTTAGCCTTGTCGTCCGACTCAAACAGCACAGGTGGCTCCTTCATAAGTTCCTCAACAGTCTTTTTCTCCTGATCGTTTGAAACTTGCCCTTCCTTTTCTTTTCCGAGCTTGATCTTGACGGAATTGTCGCCATCTCTCATAGCTTTCACATCATTACCACTCTTCTCGCCTTCGGAGAGGCTCTTCTTACGCCCGTCAATCACAAGGTCCGCATCGTTGCCTACATTGGGAGCTTCGTTCACAATGCCTCCTTTAGGTGCCTCCAAGACCCCGTGGCCAAGCTCACCCTTGGAATTTTTGGCCTTGTTCAAAGCCAAATCGAGTTTGTCCAATGGCTTGTCTTCACCCTTACCGGAGTCCACGAAATGGCCAACGTTTCCCAAGTTTTTGTCTGAACTTTCGTCCTTTCCGGATGATACAATCTCGTACGAGACTTCTGCATGCGCTTTAAACTCCTGACTAACCATGTATACGCAGAGCCCGAAAAAGAAGAGCATCAACAAGTAACCCGTCATCTTGCGGGAATTAGTGAGAAAGATCTGCTTCGGCATCTTTTCGTAAGCGGACCCTCGCTTATTTGGTTTCATGTAGTATGGTCTGGGTAAACCACTGTTGGTATATGATCCCTGCATTGTGGGGCGGTGTGACCACGTTCAGACTTAGGCAGTAGCAGAAATGATGGCGAGGAGAAATCTGAAATAAGTAACGTTTTCGGGCTTTTTAAGCGAGCTAATTTGTGAAGTGTTTGTATTCAAAGCCTGCAACTCCTGCTGACTGACTTGGAGGTACTCCGTGGGGAAGGGCTATCGTGCATGGAAAATAAGTGGGCGACCGTTTCATGAAACCCGCGGTGTATGCACACCTCGGCCGAAAGGCCCTCACGACGACGAATACCGGAACGGTCAGTTCTAAGTTTTCTTTCTTTTTTAAAAAATTCCCGGTTTATTTCTTCAATTTATTTCTTCAATTATGAGGGTTTTTTCTTGAGTTTGATTGGTTTTTCGAATTTGCCCTTTGGTAGGAGGGCCTTTGGCAAGGTTTTGGATTGAGGGAAGAAACCCCAGGAAGAAAGCAAAATGCGCGAGGTACGACAATTCACTCTACAAAGTAGTATGATCTAATAATAAATATACTGAATTTAAATATTGAATTTTTTTATATGTATCTTAATAACCCTAGGCTTTTAGTTTTTTTTTTTACTCGTGAATTTTAAAAGGTAGGAAATCGAGGTGCTTGGCCAGACTATCCGGCCCATGAGACGACTTCTATCGCACCGCGACTTTGGGTGCAAACTCATACAAGACTACCATGCTTTTCCCTGTGATCTGGGCAATTTTCTTAGCAGCCGTGTTTGCCACGCCGCCAGCCTGTTTCTTGCGGTGTATCAATGATGTAAGCCGATTTTGTCCTGCCAAACAAGCCGACGTGGAGTGTATTTGCCATCTAAACGAGGCAGTGGACCAATGTGTAGTGCAATACTGCCATGGCATACAACAGCTCAGTGCAAGAGACCACTTCGCTGGGACCTGCGAAGAACATGATCTAGAGTTCGAAAGGAGCGATAGGCAGCAGTGGCCGGAGATGCAGCCTCCGGACTCCGATGATAACTCTGGCGACCACAATGTCGACCATTCCGACGACAACGAAGACCCCAATGACTACCATTTCGAAACTCATTCCAACAAAAATTCAGGCGAGGATGAATCAGACTTGAGCAATTCCCAAGACCCGACTGGCTGCGAAAGTGACCCGGATAGCGAAGATATCAGCAAACAAGTCTTGCAAAGCTGTATGGAATTTATCTTGAAGCAGTCCGCAAAGACCAAACACAAACCAGCAAGACACTCCACACTGAGTGAAGACGGTCCTGGAGGATCACCCCGTGGTCATTTAGGATCATCTGCCAGGAAGCGGAAACCCAGAAGAAAGGGCCAAAGAAGTAGAAGGCCCAGTAAGCCCGGGTATGGAATATGAGCGTATCGCCAGAGAAAAGCTATGAGGATGCTTCGTTCTCCATTAAGCTGGAAGCGAAGCCAAAAGACTAGGCTCTGCAAAGATCCTCACCACTTCTTTGCGGGGGACACTAACCAAGCCCAAGTCTCTGGTATGTCGAAGCGAAGGGTTCAACTTATCTTGGGAGGTTTCACTAACATCACACATGAGCAAATTTCCAAACGGATCCACAACCGAGAGCATTCCCTGCAAGGTCCTGCCATCGACCGTCTCAATGATCAATTCCGAACCCACCAAGTTTTGCATGATTGGCAGTTGGGAAGAGTGTTAGGTTAAAAGCTTAGTGCGCGCGTTGAGGCTTCTAGGGCTCCATGGTTCAAGTGTGCTTCAAGGATGTACACCAAAAGGTGTATAAACAACAATCAGGTATAATTTGCTACAAAACCTTGCTCACGGCCGAGTCGCTGAAAATCGCAACACAATGAGCTTTCGAATTTATTTTAAAGTCATATCGACTCTTGGCCCGGTCACACCACCGTCGCATTGTCTAGCGTAGTTACCCGGCCCGTGGATGGTAGTATAAAAGCGCACCGATTTTCCCACATCTTTCACACTTCGTCGCAGCTCCGAGCTCCATAAAACTTGGCAAGAAGTAACACCATTTTGCTGAGCGGGGCAAGTATTCGGGCAAAAGCGCAAATAGACGCACGTTGCTGGGCGCCTGACGTTGACAACTACATGGAGCGTCAGGAATCAGTTGAGGCTACATTTCACTCTCCGTAAAATTCACTCGCTTCAAATAAAAAATCACTCAATTCTCAACTCTCGCTTAAAGTAAATTTCACTGCGCACCCAGATGCCGTACTTGCCAGTGCAGTTGCCAGTGCAGTTGCCAGTGCAGTCGACTCTTCTTGTTTCAATACGAGTTTTTGATACCATTGAACTTTTCGTTCACTTAATCGTTGAATGAATGTTTCCCGAGTCTGAGCTTGAAACTATAGTGGCCGAGTATGGCTCGTATTTCCCTCTGATCAAGCTCACGGGCCAGCCAGCCCACGGCATAGAGCTACACACCATAGAAGGCGAGATTCTCCACATCAGAGTATCTAGGTCGGGTTGGAACGTCGTCAATTCACCCCAAATCTACGAGACATTCGAGGCACTCATGAACACCAAATCTCCAGGGTTTCAACGCAAGTTTGCTGATGACCTCTTTTCCAGACTACAACAGCTTGACGCAGAGAGAAGCTGAGCGACCAGCTGAAATATTAATAGACACCAGCAATGGCTTAGAGACTAAAGTATTTATACTATGACTATTTATAACTATGTACATGCAATCAAACGTCGGTTTCCAGTTGCTTCTTCTGCTTTCTCAAGAGCATCTCAAGATCACCCACATCGTACTTCGAGTTCCGGATGTAGTATTGCTTGTTCTTGGGGAGGTATCTCTCGGGCTTCTGGATAAGCTCAATGAGCTTGATGTTGGGGCTGAAAAGAGGGACCCGCATCTCACACCCTAATTTGGTGATTCTGTTTCTCACCAAAATGTTGGTGCCAAGGTTGTTGTGCCCTCTCTTAATACCCAACACCCTTCCAATGACCGCTGTTCTGTCGAAATACGAGACTCTAATCAAGTCTCCTGCTCTTAATCTGTCGGGTCCGCTGACCAAAGCGGTTCTCTTACCTGTAGGATCATGCTTCTTGAGAAGTTGTTGGTGTAAGTACTCGGTGACATTTTGTCCGTTTCTCCTCTTGGGGAGTGGCTCGAAAACGGGCTTGATGTACTTGGTGGACTTGGTAGTGAGGAATCTGGTGATATTGAGAGCACGCTCTGGATTCACCATCCGTTTGAGGGAGGAAGCTAGGCTGAACATGCTGGCGTTGAAACTCTCAGTGATTTTTTTTTTTTTTGAAAAGCTCTCTCAGTAATCCTGCACACAATCACACCGGTGCTATTTATTTACGTGAAATATTGACCACCATTTTTTTTTTTACAATCCAGTCCATTTTCATTATGCAATTTATTATACAGTTTCTGCTCTTAAGATCACTGCTCCTAAAATCAGAAGCGGGGACGTCTTTGGCGTGCCGTAAACTTGGAGTCGTGTGCCACGTTCCGGCCTCTTCTTCTCATGGTTTCCTTTTTTCTGTTTATATAGTCCTTTCTAGACTCCATCTTTTTCTTCATCTTGCTGCTCATCTTTTTGACTGAAGGAGCCTCCATCTCGGCTCCAGCCAAGTTAAGGTTTCTATCGGCTTGTCCTGCAGTGAGAACCAAGTAATGCTTCTTATTTCTCTTGGAATCCGGGTCATCCATAATAAGACCACCGGCAAAACCGGCTACCTTAGCGCACTCCATGATTGCCTGTGTTTGGTTATCATTCATGGGGTAAAATTGAGCCACGAACTTGCCTCCTCTCTTTAGAGAAGCATATAAAGAATTAAAGAACCTCAAGAGTCTCTTCTTCGGATCGGCGTTTTTAGTATCAGCATTACACAACCACTGAATCACCGAAATGGAGATGGCGGCATCGAATGTACCGGCTCTGAAAGGTACTCCACTTCCTATATCGGCGAGGAACAAATCACCTTCGACCTCCCGGTCCAATGCAGATGCCAACATGCTGGGAGCGATATCCATGCCGATCCAGTTGTAGCCCTCTTCAGTAAGAATCTCTCCTGAAAGTCCCGATCCACATCCCACATCAAGAATGAAATGTGGTTCATCCTTATTTAAATTTAGAAGCTCCAAAGCTCGAAGGGACATCTTAGCCTGGATGTGCTGCACACGGTTGGAGGAAGTATATTTAAAGGATTCGGTATCATTGTAGAACACCTCTGGAGGGGCGATTTCTTCAGGTCTGGACATAGCAGTGTGGAGATGGTGTTGGTGATTCCATTATAGCTCAGTGAGATGAGTATCGAAAAAACGCGTATGCAGGAAAACACTACAAACCCACCACGAAGCTTTGATAAAGAACACAAGAATTCGAATAAACGTCTTTAAATGTGATATTTAATTCTCGTGTTTTAAATTAGCTTCAGAATTACGGTTGGAATGTTTTTGGCAGTTGTAATATTTTTATCCCATACAACTGCGCAAGATATCAAGTGCTCAGAAGACTAAGTAGAGCATAGCGATCATAGCAGGGCCCATAACAAACCCAAACCAGCAGATCACGTTCCCAAGAACTTTTCTTCCACGCATAAATGGCGCACGGCTAATTAGCACCAACGGTATTTGGCTCATTTGGAAGATGAACAAGAACCCTCTGACTCGGCCAAATATAATGTACATGACAATTTCATGCACTACACTGGAGATTAGGAAGGTCGCCATAGCTGCAGTACTCTTGGACAAAGAAAATGCACTGATCGAGGAATGATAAACATGTCTTAAGAGAAACACATGGACAGGTTTGTTCCAGTACCGTGCAAAATCTGACCAGTCAATGCAGGACCACCACGGGCCGTAGAAGTCACGATCAGCGTATCTGCTTATCTCAGCGATTCCGTTCAAAATCACATCCCAGATAATGTAGAAAGTAAACAAGTACTCCATGGCCAAAGGAGGGATCAAGTTGACTAGTGTCAACAAACCCAAAGTCACGCGATCCTTGGAGGAAAGATGCTCATTTCTCGACTCGTTGCATCTTATGACTTGAGGGTAAATCGATTCCTCTGCCACAATAAGCATTAAAAATATCACACCAAAGAGTGCACATAATTTTTCAAAGAAGTATGTCCAGCGTATGGCGCTGGTTCGACGGAAGACTAGCGCATACAGAAGTGTGGGAAACATGGTATACCGGAAAAAGTCCCTGAAGTTGATATTAGTAGGAAACTTCACCAAAGAGACACACAATGCGCCTGAATCCATCTCTAAAGTAGCATTGTCCTTTGCCTTTTCCAAAGCCATTGACTGGTGAAGTAACTCAAATTTGCAGAAAGCAATGGAGTCAACAATCAATGCTTTGGTGGAATTCAACTCGTATCCTTCAGGAAGTACGACCGAATTATCGTTCAATTGATTGAGAAAGCTCTCGGAAAACTGGAGCTCCCTTAATGTTTTCCATAAATACCCATTATAGAAAGCATATGAATGCATTTTCATCAACAACACGAACATGTGAAGCACCAAGAACACTCTTCCTATCCATTGATCCTTGGTAACGTGTCCCGAGGCGAAGTAGATCCAAAAGAATGTAAAAACAACTTCGTACACTGAAGTAATAGCTCTGCCAGCCTTCCTCCACTCAAGCACATTCTTGCGACAAAGCAATTGCACAAAGTACACGAAGTATATCGACAAGTACATGAATAGATCAGTAAGAGCAATCTTCACTAACCCTGTGGTAAATATTTTGAAGACAGAACCATTGTAAATGGAAGGACGGTCATCATAATGGGCATTGATCAAGTACTTGAGAATAAAGAAGCCCACCCCTAGCCAGAAAAGGATAAAAAAGCCGAAGAACAGCGAATTCTTAAAAGAAGGATCATCAAATATGGTATGAAGTGTTGGCAAGGACTCAATGTCGGTGAAGTTAGACTTGAACTGGACATTAGCTTTCTTGTGGCGTTTTGTTCTTTCCTTGGTCTCGTGCTCGATATGCCTGAATGCCCATTCAACTGTGTTCGGGTCGAGCTCCAGTACATCTATAGACCGCAAGGAAGGAGTGCTTCGTAGTGCTGAAGACTTAATTCCATTGAACTTGAGTTTCTCTGAGATCACGCTTTCATCGCTAGAGATCTCGGCTACATCTTCCGCTCCGGATTCGAAAGGCCGCCGGGTTTCTTTTTTTGGAATGCGTTTGAGCTTTTTTTCTGAGTAATTGATGGATGTCATTGAGCCCCTTGTTGTGATTTATAAGTAAATAGAAGTTGGGTTCAGAAAAATAAAGTCTTTGGGTTGCAATGAGAAACGTGCCGGGCCGCACCCAAGGCAGCCTGATGCGAGCATGCAGTCTGCATAATCAGTTATTGCTGTTTGCGAGCCGTGTCTACCGACAATAGTGAAATTAAATTAAAGATGAGGATAGCTTTGCTTTGACGTTACAGAAAAGTCCCGAGAATTAACAATTTATTACCTTTTCCAAATAACTGTTAATGCACTCTAATGTGAGGTTAGATCTAGCAAGCGTACATGTCGCAATTAATTTATACTATATACATTATTTGTAGACCCGTTCAAATGGCCTCGTATCGTTGAAGCACGAGCCCCATACCTTGTTGACCACCACCTCGGCTTCTTCCTTACTTTTACATTGGGGGTTTGCTGAAACAGAAAGAATGGCTCTTCTTTTAATACAGTCTTGAAATTTGCCCCCAAAATCGCCCAATCCTGTTTTCCTGATCTCATTCAAGATCCGGCACTCTCCACTAAGCATAGATGCCCGAATCTCCGTGCATGCATGATGCCTCAAGTTGGTGGGATCAACATTGAACTTGAGATAATCGTATGCATGCACCAACTCGTGTGTCAAGACATCTTCGAGCTGCCACTTGCTTTGTAGCCAATTGGAGCACAAGATGACCCCCAACTCCGGATGGAATCCACCTCCTTTCAAGTCATCACAGGTTTCACAGGTGATGTTGCGTGTGGAGAGGTTTCCGCCAAGCTTTTTGATATGGCCCAACATAAAAGTGACAGAAGGTGAGTACCGAATCATCCAGTCTCTATACTCTTCACAGTTGGCACAGTTATCAGGGAAATGCTTTGCTCTGTAGTCGACCTCAAATTGCTTTTTCTCTGCATCGTCCATGCCTAGTCCGGTTCTATAAGAAAGGGACCGTCTCCACCATTCGAAGCCCCGGAGTTTTTCGGGCGATGAGGCTTTGGCCTCGGTATGCTCGGATGTCATGGCTTATAGTCAAAGTGAAGCGAGGCCACTGAGAAAAGAGCCCGATGCCATATGCAGGAGTCCATATTGACAAAAGCATAATAATTAGTTCCGATGATGCAATATTGTAATTGAGTATCTCATAAGAAATCAGCGTCCCAAAATTTAGTAATTATGTACATTCAATGTTCATTTTGCTGGGTTTGGTATTAGCTCCTAAAGCCATCTCTCAGCGCTCATCTCGCACCAGTTTTCGTTTGGATACTCAGTACTACTTCTCATCAGCATGGTCGCCAACATATGGGTTGCAGCTGCCGACAACCAAATCAACGTGGTTGAGGATTATCTCAAAAGCAAAGATTTCACACCAAACTCAAAAGACCCAAACGGGTATACACCCATCCATGCCGCAGCCTCGTATGGGCACATTGACCTATTGAAGGTCTTGATTGCCAACGGTGGCGACATCAACATCCAAGACAACGAAGGCGATACTCCCTTGCACCATGTGGAGGATTTGGAAACGGGCAAATTTCTCGTGGAGGAGCTCAAAGCTGATACCACGATTAAAAACGAAGAAGGCCAGACTGCGCTCGACTTCATCGAAGAAGAAGACGAGGTTCCCGAACTAGCGCAATACTTGCGTTCATTGCTACATGATGCCCCTGCTGCTTCTTCTTCGGGATCCTTGGAGAATCTTCCGAGCCCAGGTGTCATTGATGGCCATCAAATCAGATATACCATGGAGGAGGATGCAGGAGAAGGAGAGATGGACCAGGAACAGAGAGACAAGCTCCAGAAAATCATCAACAGTGAAAACCCAGAAATGGCTCTTCGTGAGTTGGTCACGTCGGCCGTGAGGGAAGGTTTGGCTGACTACAACGAAGAAATCGACGGAGCTGATGGAGCTGACGAGAGTGCACCAAAGAGAGTGAAGGAGAATTAGTAGACGTGTCATTACATTACAAACAACCAAAATACAATTATTACAACAGAATTATTGTTACAATTACCGTGACATCTCAACCACATTTAATATCTATACCATCTCGCTAGAACGTCTTGGATTTCGTACTTCATGTCAATGGCTTTGTCTTAGATTCCCCGAAAATATGGAAATTTGATTTACTTGTACAACACATGGGGGTCTAAATTTCTGACTTAAACTTTTATCTACATGTATTCTACCAGAATATTATGGTATACACTTTGGCATGACACTAGCTATGAATGTAGACTTCCATTAATCATGACATAGTCTGGGTTAAAAAATAAATTCCATGAACGAATTTAGTGCTCAACAGATCAATTCTATAAGTGAAATAAAAATTACTTTTTTCTAATTTTTCAATTGCGCTTATCAAAGATGGGCTATTCAATCATACATTTCACGAATTATGTCTTAGAATTGTCTAAATATTGGACAGAAAATACAATTCGGCCAACTTTAAAAGTGCCTACAAGTTTTAATAAAATTTTGGCGAATTAAAAATTGTCTTCACTCATAGATCCTTTGATATGTCTGGTTGTCAGTACCTGTGGCTTCACTGCTGATTCCTTGAAGTGAGCGAAATACTGAACATCAAAACGGTCCTATCCCATTAGTTAGTAATTTTAATATAAAAAAACAATAAACAATAAACAAAACCAAAAACCAAAGTGGTCAATTCCCACAAACACGATTCCTTATTTTTTTACATGTTCTCTAGTAGCGTAAGCTTTATTGTTTTATAAGGTAGTGCCCTCTTCATAATGGGTCCAACTAAATTATTCCTTCTACACATCTATAATGTATACATCGATCCAATCCACAATTAAATGTAACAATTTTTAGCCAGTATTTTGTATCGATTATTTGTAAAATTTTGCCTCGAACTTAAGACTTCGGGCTCGAACTTTAATGGAAAATACTGGATGTAGTGACCTATAGGCCTAATCTACTATCAAATGGAGCTCACAGCGGCGCGATTTTTATGTGCGGGCCGTACGATAGGCGTGGGGCCGTGTGCACTCCGCTGACTTTTTCGCAGCTCAAGTCGACGACTTGAGAACACCCCACATCACAACACCTCCAAATGTTTCAGCAAGTGTTAGACTACATCAAGCGTGGTCCGCTGAATGCCGATGGATCTCCATTGTATGTAT
The DNA here is from genome assembly GCA_002374555.1 of Metschnikowia mauinuiana. Lineage (NCBI taxonomy): Eukaryota > Fungi > Ascomycota > Pichiomycetes > Serinales > Metschnikowiaceae > Metschnikowia > Metschnikowia mauinuiana. Next base: position 138,174 of record NKZY01000787.1, on the reverse strand, counting down.
ATATTGAAGTCGAGGCGTGGGCCTTGAAACAGCATTTATCTCCATCATACTAACTGTCCAGTAAGAGCTTCCACATGCATTCCATTGAGGAGTTGTCCTCCATGAGTCTCTTACAGAGGTTCCAAACCTCCGACTTGAGATTGGAGCTCTTCACTTTCGTCTTCTGTGTGATTTTCATTCTGTTGTACAAATTTGGTGACTTGTACAATACCGGCAAGGTCAAGTCCTTCATTGGGGGCGTCAAGACCGTTTTCGAAGACAACTTCGCTTTGTTTGGTGTTGGCAATGGCAAATTGTACGAAAAAGACAGCTCGGAGAACTTTTGTTCGTACGCTTCTGGCCGTGATTCCGTTGCTAAGGTCAACCTCAACTTCACTTTGGCTCCCAGACAAAACATCTTCCTTTGGACCATGGAAACTCTTTTTGGCATCTTCACTGAGACTGTCAAAAGACCTGAGGACTCCGTGGACATTTTTATTACTCCTTCTATCGACTACGAGAACTTCATTTCTGCCATTGTCTCCAAGATTGGCATGGGTGACTTCAGAAAATTCAACTACTTCTTGTCTTTGACCAAGACTTCCGATTCGGAGGCTTTACCTGAGTCTTTTGTCTTCATGAGCGAGGCCAACGACTTCCAAGAAAAAATCTTGACCTCTGAACTTGCTGACTCTTTAGACGTGACCATGGCTTCTTACTTGAATTTCATCAGTTTCACTGACCAACCTGCGGAAAGACCCGAGTCTATTCCTGACTTGGTTCCTAAGCGCAGAATCATAATTTCTCTCAAATTGGTTACCGGAAAGAAGGAATTGGCCCACGTTTCTCAAGTTATTGCTGCTGTCCTCGACGTTGTCGACAAGATTGCTGCTAGAGAAATCACCTTTAGACCAGAATCCCTCAAGAAAGTTGTCAAGACTAGAGAGGTCGAGATAGCCAAGATCAAGAAATCCCAAGAGCTCTTGAAACAGGACAAGTTGGCCGACGAGAAGGCTAAGTTGAAGAGACAAGAGAAGGACCGCTTGAGAAATTTGTCTAGAGAGGAGCAAGCTAAGTTGGAGAAGAAGGCACAAGACCGTAAGCAAAGAAAGGCTCAAAAGAAGATGAAGGCCAGAGCTTAAAGCAAGGACAGATCATTTTAATGCGTGTTCTACGTCTATATATACACAATAGATACTTATCAAAGCTTTCCCGTAAGTCGCCAACCTCGTCCCACGGGCGTCTGGAAAGCTTCCACAATACCAGAGCCTTTGGCCTCAGCAAGAATCCAGTAAAGATCGTACCCGTAAAACGGCTTGCGGAAGTTATTCAAGTTTTTCCCTTGCCACTTATCGAAGAGGACGTCTTCTAGAGCCTCCTTGTATGTAGTCTTGGTTAATATTTTTACTAACCAAGACCTGCCCGAATTGATCATTTTCAAGAATGTTCCACACTTGGGGTACGAGATAACGTAGTGGTGCACATCAATCTCGTAGTTATGGTTGGATGTGAGAGTCAAAAACCCCCTCTTTACCAAACTGGCTAATTCCTGTTCGGAAAAATCTTCTTCAGTCACATAAACCAAATTGGGCTTTTCCTGAACGAAACGCTTGAACTTGTCTGCCAAAGCCTCAGGAAGTGGTTCTGAGCCCGTGGTGGTTTCTGTCACTGCATTGAGATAGTCCTCTAGTTTGACCACGAACTCGGCGTTCTCGTAGCCGTAACTAACATGATTGTATATACCACCCTTTCCTGTTCTCAGAATCACTGGCAGCGCATTAGCAATGACGAACTTTCGTAGCAACCCATCTCGGATACAGAGCTCCAAACTGCGGTCAACATAAGTATTTCCCCTGGAGTCAAAAAGCGTATATATTTGACTGACAGTAAGCAAGCCCCCTCTCGGTAGCTGCTGAGTTCTGTACTTGATAATATCGGCTTTTGTCTCCATGGAAAGACCTCTTAGCAGGAATAATAGGTCGGTGGAGTTGTCCAGATTTATCTTGGCCTCTCGGCTGAAATGTCTGTCGTGGAAGGATGTGGACTCGGCCCACTGGTTGTTGAGAACCCGGTCGATGATATTTAACATGGAAGAACTGTCCCCTAGTTGAAAGTCCATCTGAATATTATGCTCGAGTACCTCTAATCGTTCCGGTATATTCAGGGAAGGATTAGTGGATTCTGTTGTGGACACTTTGCGGGAGGCATCTTTCTTTTTCTTTAAAGGACTGGCAAGAATCTTCTTCAAACCTTTTGGTTTGTTGATCCTGGACAGATTTGCAGCCGTGGATCTCAAGCTCATGAGAAGAATGGAGTAGCAAATGTGCGACTTCTATAATCTACGCTTTGGCCGTTTATGCACCCATACCAGTACACCATACGCAGCAAGAACCAAGTTTGACGTGTAGAAAAATGCATTGTGCTATTTACAGAATTATTGAACCTTAAGGTTTCTCTTGAGAATTGTCAGTTCGCCGGCAGCCTGGAACGTCCAAGCAAAGTCTCCAGCAGCGGGGATTTCACTCAAGTCTTGGGCATCCTTCTTGACTCTAATCATAGACGTGGGCACCTCAATACCCGTGGTATTGAACACAGCTTGTGATAGGGTATCTTTTGTGATGGGGAAGGTTTGGTTGGATAAGGTGTATGTTTGGGGCAAAGCGTCTCCAAGCTCAATCAAATTATAGGAAGATTCAGTAGATGCAGCCTCGTATTTGGGGGCGGCATCTCCATTGGTATTGCTGGATCTCGTGCCGGAGAACAAATTGGACAAGTCGTTCAAAGACAAGACAGGCTCTTCTGGTTTCTGCTCTGTGACCGCAGCCACAACTGTCTTCTTGATCTTCTTAGTCCTTGTCTGGACAGACTTTTGCTTGGCGACAACGGGAATACGGGGCCCATTTTTCTCTGTGATGTAGCATGCTTTGTTATCGACATGCAAGAAGTTTCTCATGAACGCTGGTTTGACCTTGACGATTTCACCCATGACACCCAAGGACTTGAAATCCTTCAATAGTTGGACGGGTATCTTGTCCGACTTCGTGGAAGCAAGCCGAGTAAACCCTCTGTGGATGTTGGTCCTGGAAAGCATCTTGGAGTGGTCAGTTCTGGTGGTAACCTTCTGGTGACAACTGAAATTTTCCTCGCTCGCTGGGTGCACGGGTCTTTGACCCAGGCCGTGGTGCACCATGGCATTAACTGCAAGCAGATACATGGTACAAATTAAATCAATTGAGTGATATTAATTAAGGCTAACAATCCATTTACATTCAAAATTTATAGAATAGTATACCCATTAATAATTTTTTTTTTAATTTTTTTCTTTTTTTCTTGACTTAGTTATGATACCGTTTAACGTGTATTCTCATGCAACCGGCTCATCGCGATCGCGCCTTAGCCCGATCCACTACACCCAGTATAAGCCCATGTCTAGTGAAACGTGCTCTGTGTGTCTTGAAAATGAGTCAAAGTATACTTGTCCTGCATGTGAAGCAAAGACATGCTCTTTAGATTGTGTCAAGAGACATAAGCTCCGAACAGAGTGCACAGGCAAGGTGGACCCCACAAAGTTCATATCCAAGAAAGAGCTCAGTGCCAAAGAAAGCTTGGTCAACCGGGACTACAACTATCTTTTAAACTTCGAGAGGAAAATTGCCAATGGTGTTACTGACGTGAAAGAAAACGCCCGCAAAATTTTAAAACGGCCCAACGCTGCGCAGAATAGGTATCCCAAACGTCAGAAGCAAGGCGAGAACAGTGAGGATCCCAGGCTTGTGTCCATACAGAAATGTTTTCCTAATGCCAAGGAGACCAGCATAAAAAGAGAAAATACTTTGATTATCCACCTACCGCCTGGTATGGCCAGAAGCACTCAAAATAAGACGGGGTTTGACAAGAAGTCCAGCAGTTTTACCTGGACAATCGAGTGGGCACCTCTTGCAGAAGGCATGGAGTCATTGCCATCATTCTTGAGCTATAGAATCAAAGAAACAACGCCCCTTAAAGATGCTGTGCCTCTCACTGTCCTTGCCAAATCTTTTGGGTTGGAGGGGGTCGAGAAGGACGAATTGAGCTTTTACCTCGAGAACTGCGTCAAGACTTCAAGCGCAAAACACTCTCTCATAACCTTGGATGCAAATGAACCGATCTCCTTGGCTTTAAAGGATGCCATTGTTCTCGAGTACCCCAAAATATATGTCTTCAGAGGGGACAAATGGCCTGAGGCTTGGCAGGACCGTGTTGAAAGCAAAGACAAAGCGTACGGCCTTGAAGTTGAGGATCTGGACTCCGACTCCGATTCCGATTCTGACCTGGACTCAAGTTCCAGTCTGGACTCCAGCGACTCATCCAGTGAGGACTCTGACGACGAAGAAGGACCTGAAGAATCCTCTTCAAAGCCTCTAGTGTCGGAAAATCTTGAAAGTTAAGAAAACTACAAACAAAAGACACCCTAACTCAGTATGTAACCTCATCTTGTAGAGCCAGGAAGACATGTCGCGCACTGATTATCTGCGCAGACATGTAACTACTACAACATCATGAGCGTCTTCCGAAATACATCTGGAAACGAACGCAACATTCAAGCATCGCTCTATGTGGGTAACCTAGATCCTCAGGTGGATGAAGGCCTTCTTTTTGAGCTTTTCCTTCAGGTGGGCCCTGTCAAGCTGTTGAACTTGCCAAAAGATAGAATCCTACGAGCCCATCAAGGATATGGTTTCGTGGAGTTCAAAACTATCGAAGACGCTGATTACGCCATTAACATTTTCCGTGGGATAAGGCTTTTTGGCCGTACTGTGAAGCTCAATAAGATGGATTCCAGTTCCACAAAGGTATCCAAGGACGCAGAGCCCATACTCCCAGCCAGTGTGGGAGCCAAGATTTTCATCAAGGGACTTGACCAGCTAGTTGACGAGAGGTATTTGCACGACACATTCTCCAGCTTCGGGAAGCTCTTGAAGTGCACTGTGTTGAGAGATGAAAAAGGCTACTCCAAAGGTCTAGGGTTGGTGGAGTACGATGATTTCGAAAATAGTGACCGTGCTATCAAGGCCATGAACGGCACAATTCTCATGAACAACAAAATATCGTTGGACTACGCATACAAGCGGGGCCTCGAAAGCAAAAAGGTAAAACATGGAGATCAGGCGGAGAGAAAATTGGCCAAGCAGGCCAAAATACATCTAGCGAAACCCAACAAATGAACCACTTAGAAATATTTATATTAAAGGCATATTGGAAATTACAAGCGTGGGCGTGAGTGTACATACTTCTGTAAATCCTCTGGCGTCACCACTCCATAAACCAAGTTGCCTTTGTCATTCGTAACAATGGCGAAGTAGTTCCCAGCATTGAAAAATGCACCCAAGTCTTCCAAAGGAGACATTGGGGTGAGCACCTCGTACTTCTTTCCTCCAGAGGGTCTTGGCTTGAGGATCTTGGAGTTCAAGGGCGTGGAGAGTGTCTGCGAGTTGGACTCCTCAGCATACCTTTTCTTGGCATTCTGACTGAACCAGAGCATGTAGTCTTTGGTGAATGTCTCAATATCTTTAGCACCTTGTGTTTTGAGTTTCAGAACATTTAAAACCCCAAGCAATCTCTTATTGACTTCGTGGATAACCGGGAGAAATGTGAACTCGTGCTCGAAGGATACCTGGAAAGCTCTGCTCAAGGGGGTCGATGGATTGATGGAAATGGCCGGGCGGATATCTAGATCCTCCACGGTTGCACCCCTGTAGTCTTTGGTTTGGAATAAGCTTTCTGACATGCTAAAGAGAGTTATTAGTGTTAGGGACGAAATGGCCGCACTCCTCTTTCAAGTGTGCGCCTAGGGGCCTAGTAAAGTTACGACGTAGCGCATGATTAGCTGCGAACTAAGATCCAGACAGTAATCATACATTTCTTGATTCATTATTAAACCAAGCACATTAATTAAGCTGCCTCTGCACTCTGGTACCGTCCACTACTCTCATCTTCACCATCTATACCGTCGGTTTCTTCTTTCACCGCCCGACTCCACACATCTTCATTATTCCCAAGACTCAATACACCAATTCTCATGGTCGCTAGCAAATTGACTGCGGCGGTCAGGTGTCCGTAAACACCGCCAAAAAATGCCTTACTGGCGTCTTTACCGTGCGAGGCTTTGAGGAGCGATAACCCTCCCGGGTGTTGGTCCATGAAAGGTGTAATATCGTGGATGATGTTTTGCACCACAATGTAGACTCTGTCTTTGCTTGAGGACGAATCGCAAAGCCTGCGGAAGTCTTTAGCAGAAATCAAGGGTAGTTTCGATATGGGAGTTCCCCAATCCAATTGTGACTTCATGCGGTTCAAAACCTTTTGCTGTTGTTGGATTTCTAGTTGAACCACTAGGTTTTGTGGTGCTTTGGCCACGTCCTCTACTAGCCCTAGTTGCGATAGGATATAAATAAGCCACTTGGTGGGATCGAAAGTCCACATCAGATTAGAGACTCGGTAATCATGTGGGAACTCGTGGTGGTAGTTCTGCAGTGCCTGTCCATACGTCAAAAGGGTGATGAGAAAGTTGGAGCAGTTGACCAGGGAGTTTTTGTCGTTGAAAGGTTGAGACGGAATAGTGAATTTTAACTCCCGGAAGTGGCACACAGATTCCGTGCTGAAAACCAGCTGTTGGCATACGAACATGCGTAAAATCCCGGGGTATATGAGACCGTTCACCCACAGGTCTTGGCAAATGCATTTGGTCACTAACATGGGCAAGATCAATGCGGTGGAAACAAACAAAAGGATATAGATTGGCTCCTGCCAAAGAATCCACCCAAGGGTATCATGTTCGCGGTTGATCTTGTCTGCCTGGGCCTGCGTTGTTTCATCATCGTTATCATCTAGACTCATGGCTAACTCAGGCGTCTCAGGCTCTGCGGAAGGAGTTCCCCCATGGGAAGAGGTTTCCTCCGGCCGAGAGGGAAACTCGAGTTCTACGAACTCTCTGTAAAATTCGGAAGTCTTAGGCTTCTTCAAAAGCCACCCCCAATGGGCCCATAGAAACCCTCTCTTTATGGAGTAGGGGTCTTTCTCCGGGTCATCAGTAAACTGATGATGGGCTCGATGCATTGCTGCCCAAACTCTAGCAGGGCCTATTCCTAGACTGGGGCCAAAAATACCAAAGTATAGGTGGATCAATGAGAATTTGGGTCGGAATGTGGAGTGAGCATAACACTTGTGGTACCCCGAAGTAAATGCCAACATGGTGAAATTATAATATATGATACAGAACCACATTGTTCTATGGTTATCGGGGATGAGGCCCATGTGGTAGTGGGCTATGTAGAGAAAAGCGGCAAGCGGTAACACCACCGCAGAGATCACGGAGGAGTAGTTGATACGCTTTAGTAAATCCTGCTTTCGCTTGCGTATGACATTCCGGGCTATTCTTTGGGTGTCGTTAGGGTCTGATGTCTTGATCTTCCGCTTATGAACCTTCACACCTCGTGAAGTCAGCGACATCATGTAGTGGGGCGGTGTCTATAAAGAAAATGAGAAGTCTGGGAACAGTTCGCAGCTGTAGATATACGACTTAGTATGCGAAACTTCAAGCTAGAAATGTGCACAACGAACTAAATTGACAAGATGCTAACATGATGAACAAAATTCCTCGAAAGTAGGGGATTGTCTTTGCCTTGTCTTTTGGATTCTATAATACCGAAGGGATATTGCTTTGTTTATACTTGCTTACACCTGTACACCATGCAATATAATCTTTCTCGAGGTCTTTTGCTTCGAGTGAATCAAGAAAGCAGTGTGGTGACGTTGATGTTTTGAATTTCTAATTCTTCTCCATCATGGCCCGAAACAATACACTAGATCTTATATCTTTCGGGCTTACATCTGGAATGTGTGCAGTACAATAGGTTAAGCCGCGAAAGATATAAACACCCTCGTCCATTCTTCACCACCACTTCAAGCCCACGGAAATGCTGATGCCCACACAAGTCCAGCCAAATGGCCAATCGGCTCATAGCGCTGAAGCAAACACCAAAATTCACCTGGCCCATTCCATAGCCCCTGCCATCTCATACACTCCAACTGATGTCACCATCCCGGCCAAATTGTACGAGAAGGTGCCCAACTTGGAACACTACAAAAAGCTTCAGGAGGCAGAACAACAATTGGATTTGTTCATTGCCCAAAAAGGCTTGGACTTCCAGTCCATTCAGGCCGCTTCCATGCAGCCTTACAATATCAAAAAGGAAACGGGAACCTTGCGTGTTTTCGTCTACAACACATGCGACAAGATGCCCTGGCAACAAAAGAACGAGGGAATGAGTGACAGAGATAACACGGACTCCTCCTGGACTTTGCGTATTGAGGGCCGTTTCATACCTGATGATAAAAGCGCGACACCCAGAAGTGACTTGAAGTTCTCGTCGTTCCTTTCTGGTGTGTCCGTGGAGGTTGTGCCCAACGGTGACTATCCCAACTTCCAAAACAACCCATCCAACTTGATCGAATGGAGAGACTCTTCTCTAAGCAATGGGGAGAACCCTCTAGCCGCTAATTTTGCAAACCCCTCGTCCCAGTATGTGTTTGATGGAATAGATGTGAAGCGCCCTGGAATATTCAACATAGACACCAAGATTGCCATTCTCGTCAAGGACTTTTCCTCCAGACTTGTATTGTCTCCAATGATGTCTCAATTTACAGGCAGAAAAGAGGCCTCGCAGCAAGAACTTGTCTACCAAATCTGGCAGTACGTTTTATTCAAGAACTTGTTCAAGGAGTCTAATGGTATAACCAAAGTTCCAGCTGTTTCAGCTTCGGGGATTGCAAATCAATCCATTGGGGTGCAAGGAGATGATGAAAGGGACATTTCCCTTGTGAAGTGCAATGCCACCTTGAAGTCTTTGCTCAAATGTGACCACTTCACTTTCAAAGACTTGCACAAAATAATCCAGCCTCATTTGAGTCCAAAAGAACCAATAATACTCGACTACGAGGTTGACACCACAAGATCTACTACATTGGGAGATGTGGTTATTGATATTCCTATTGAGTTGCCTATTTCGTTCAGCAAAGTGCAGAAGGAGATCATCGAGGAAAACAAGAAAGCCTTTGAAGTGATGTCAAAGTCGGATGAGCGCATACAATTTTTGAACCAGCGGTTGTCTCTTGGAATTGCTGCATTGAACAATGTCAGCTCCAGAGAATTGTTCTATAGAGAGCTTTCAGAAGATCCCGTTGGGTTCTTGAAAAAATGGCTAGTGAGCCAGTCCGAGACGTTGAAGGCCTTGAAGAGTGAGGAAGGCTACAACGAAGAAACAGTTAGACGCGCTGAATTTTTCAAAGAGAATGAGGAGTTGTTGAGGCAGAAAATTGATCTCATGCTAGGTGCTCAGAAGCTTTGAAACACTACAATGAGATGAGAACGGGGGGTGTATACTGTATTATAAATAAACTTTTGCGTTTCAATCAAAGTATTCGTCGTCTTCCGACTCTTCATCGGAATACCCCGCTCCCTTATCATCAACATATTCCTCGTGTAGGTCCTCATCGTAAGCATGTGACATTATGTAGTCGACTTTTTTCCGTCGAGAAGTCCTTGAATTCCCTGTCTCAGCCCTCGCTTTTTCTGTCTCCATCAATGTGGTTAGAATAAGGCATAAATATTGGTACATGTACAAGACCGGTTTATAGCCTGCGCTGCTGGGGGAGATTGTTTGAGACTCAGGGCCCAAGACGCCAATTTTGGCACCAATCCACTGGAGGAATTCTTTAAGTTGCTCCGAGTTGGTTGCAACTGTATACCAGTGATTCGTCTCCTCTTGTTTTATGTGAGAAGTAACCTCATTGTGGTTTTGGTCAAATTCCACTCCAAACTCCTGGAATGTATCAATCAACTGTGCATGCACATCTTCAACGTATAATGCAAAACTGGAAGGTGGCGATACTCGGACATCCTTAAGGTGCTTGGGCAAGGCTCTTATCTGTTCAAGAGCCGCCAAACCGCCGCTTTGAGCATCGGCCATCTGAACCAAGTAGAATCTGCCAACATGAAACCCACAATCTCCAACGATAAACTCGTTTAAACGAAGAGCTAGTGGGTGCTCTAATGGGTCAGAGGTAGGGTCGATGTAGCTTGAATCCGACGCTTCAACGGGATTTTGCTTTCTCTTGCCTATTCTTAAAGTCAACTCTTTTTTAAGTTCGGTGGTCTGGTGGAACCCTTTTAAAACTGACCTCGACGCGAAGAATGTATCTCTTTCCCCTGCAGACTCTTGACGATTGATGACATCGGATAAATGAGCCTTCAATACAGAGGAATGCGCCAAGCTCCATGAACACAATGTACGTAGCAAAACCACGCGGTCCTTTGGGTCATCGATACCCTGAAGCCCCTGCTCCTCGAAACTCTTGTCGAGGAAGGGATTATGTAAAGCTGTAGGTTCTTCATACTCCAAAAGCTCTTCAGTTGAAATCTCTGGTTTAGAATCGTCCACTCTATCGTTTTCAGGATCGCAGGGAATTTGAAACACTGAAAATACTGCAGAGTCATCACGCCATTCAGATGGTAGGCCAAAACCATGCATTTTTCCCCTGAGATCCAGGATGGCGGACTTTTGGCCTTCTTTTGATATGGTTTTCTTTCTATTAGTGAGTAAGGTAAGCAAAGCCCGAAAAACATGGGACATTTGCTCACTAACAGTAAAATCATCCTCATCAGCTTCAACATCGTCACTGTTGCTGTTGTCTGCCTGTTCAAGCCCTAAGCCCAGAATAAAGTCGGAGGGCCCCACGGGAGCTAAGTTGAGGATGGCATTGAATTTAGAGATAAATGCAATGATGTATGTAATATCAGGTGCGAACTGGTTTGGTTTAGTGGGGAAGCCCAATGCAATTGGTTCTGAGGCAATTGAAACATTGTTCGGACTTCTCATTAGGTTTTCGTCATAAAGATCATTATGCAAAGGTAATAATGGGCCGGGCAAGATTCTATTATTTTTGTTTTTATCGCGGACAACTGTGGTCCTGCTCACAGAGCTTTCCATGTTCAAGGTGAGTCGTTGGACTGGGAACGCTGGAGTTCTAGACCTTTGGAGGGCATTGGCCGCGTCGAGCTCACTCAAGCGAGTCAGGAGCTCTGTCTTCATGGAGTCCTTCAAAGGAATATTCACCATAAATCTTCCTCCGGCTTGTCGTGAGTCATAGTACCTCACGTTGTTTTGTTTTGGCGTCTGGGTTTCGATATCTACCTGAATTGGGGCAGAGCCATTCGTCTCTGAAGGTTCTTGGGGTTTGACATTATCGTCTGTGGATGGTGTTATCACCTCTTTGGGCGCATCGGAGTGTTCTGTTTTCAAAGAGAGAGTCGTGGCACCTTTGGAGCTAAGGAAGTTTAGCTGGGCCTGTTTTCTTGGTTTTGGTGTTGTAGAGGCATTTTGATCACTTGACTCCGAAGAAACGTCCACTTTAGGAGAGTCTTTAGGCGGGGTCGACATTGTAGCAGAATCTGTTTCACGCAAAGAAACGCTTACTTCGCTATGTCGGCTTCTGTGTGGTGCTGAGGTGATGATTCTCATTTCAGACAATGTTGAACCTGCATCAAAGAACAAATGAAATCGCAGTGGTCCTCACGGTGCCTCGAAGACGCGCCTGTCCTTAGTTAAGAGAAGTGAGCACCTTAATTACCAAAGCTAAATCAGGTTTGCAGTATTGACATTTCTTTATGCATTCCCGTTTCTATGGACAATTTTAATTGCTACACTTATGTGCGTGATTTTTTCAGGCATTATTGTTGTAGACGAGTGTTTCTGTCCGTCAACTGAACTCCGTGATGAAAACTGCGAAGTTCATTGAGTGGAAGAGCTTTTATATGAGTCCTAGCGTTGGTTGCCTCAAACACACCTACCAACCAGCCAATAAGCAAACCCAAACCATTTAAGCCGAATTAAGTAAGAATAAAACGCCTCATTTTTTTTTATTCTTTGAAAAGATGAAGGGTTATGATATTTACCTGGGCTCACAACATTCAAGACTAGAGAAATGGGTGATTTGCGGAGTGGACAAGAGAAATAATAACCAGAGTGGCGCGAACCTCGCTAGACTGCATGAGTAAGTGCAACACTGCAACTCAAGAGAACATTGGTTGTGCGACGATCCTAGGCACAAAAGTTCTGAGGGGTACACATATCGTGCTGGTCTTAAGTAGAAAGTGTTTTCAAACCAAATTTTGTCCTAAAAAACTGCGTGTTTTTGAACTCACACGTAGAACCCATCGTTATGTGGCAAGCAAATAATTTTCGCGGCCAAGCAGCGGGTCAATGTCATCGGCATCTTTAAGGCCAGATCCATCGTTGCCGCACATGCATAGCCTACATGCGTGCAGTGTGTCAAACGTCAATTTAGTTGGAAAGAGTTGCAAGCTCAATATCAATCGAGTCAAGAGTTCCTATTTTAAGAAAACTATTTTGCAGCAATCATATCTGGGCTGCATGCGTATAACAAAGAGCTTGTTATTCAGCGATAAGGCTGCACAATAGGAAGGTCATCATGCCTTGCGCGGCATGCCTACTTTGGGAACGCAGCGATGTCTTCCGTATTACCCTATCTGAATGTACACTTTCTCGAAGAGAGTTCACTAGCAAGTTTCTTCAAAGACTAACAAAGCCACCGTATCAAGGAAACTAACTGATACCCTTCATTCATGTTTGCTTGTCAAATTTCCAGGTCGATAAGTAGCGTGGGGGTGTGTATTGATTGGCCTGCAGGTTATTTAAGGCCGGCCCAAAAGATGAGCCGAGAACCAAATATGCAGTCCGTTCCGGAATGTTTGCATTCTGCGCTTATATATATACGGCTCGCAGCAATTCTTAAATTTAGTCACTACTTCTCAAACATGAGTTCACAAGAGCCTAAAATCCCTGCACCAGACATCGACAACGATGGTACTGCCAGTACTCAGCTTCAAAATATCAAGAGCGACCTGGACAACATATCTCACGAAGATGGCGAATTTGCAGTCCAGCATTTCAACGGAGAAGACATCGAAAATCCGGACGATGCATCGGATGCGGATCTTGACTACGAATCTCTTACCGCTGAGTCCGTTTCTAGAACGATTAGTAGAAGAATATCTGGTAGAGACGAATTATACAAGGAGGCTTCGAACTCCACTGAGCCCTTGCCCACAATGGGAGCAGGCAAACCATACCCCCCAATGCTTCCTTCCCGAGAACCATACAATGTGGCATACGATGGTCCCGATGATCCACTATTCCCTCATAACTGGCCACTTTTCAAGAAGTTACTTATCTGTTTGGCCGTGGGTCTGAGTGCTTTTGCTGTGTCCATGGGATCTGCCATGTTTTCTCAGGGTTCAATGGAATTGATGAGGGAATTCAAAATCGGTTCCGAGGTTGCTGTCTTGGGAACATCGTTATTTGTTTTTGGGTTTGCTTCGGGGCCCATCATCTGGGGTCCTCTTTCCGAGTTGTACGGTAGAAAAATTGTTCTTATCCCATCACTCTTTGGTTTCATTTGTTTCTCCTTTGCTGTGTCAACCGCCAAGGACATTCAGACGGTTATGATTTGTCGGTTTTTCGCAGGTTTCATCGGTGCAGCTCCTTTGGTGGTGGCTCCCGCTTCCATGTCGGATGTGTTTACTGCGCTGAGTAGAGGAAAGGCCATGACTATTTTCTCCATGGCATTGTTCGGTGGTCCTATGCTTGCCCCCATTATTGGTGGCTTTACCGCTAAGAACAGCTCTCTTGGCTGGAGATGGACTTCTTACTTCACCGCAATTATTGGATGCCTCTCTTTGTTTTTGATTGTCGTTTTCTTGGACGAAACCCACCATGGTATGATTCTTGTTCGCAAAGCAGAGGTCTTGAGAAGAAGAACTGGTAACTGGGGTATTTCTGCTTCACACGAAGAGGTCTCTTTGTCCATCAAAGAGATCGTGGAGAAAAACATTGCTAGACCTTTGAAGATGTTGGTATCGGAGCCTATCTTGTTTTTGATTTCCTTATACAACGCGTTCATCTACGGTCTTTTATACTTGTTCTTGACGGCTGTTCCTCTCATTTTTGAGGGTGAATATGGATTCTCGCAAGGTGTTGCTGAATTACCCTACATTTCCATGCTTATTGGTATTATCCTTGGTGGTTTAGTAAGTATCTTCTTGGAGAGAAGATTTATTAGAGTTTTAAATGCCAATGGTGGAAAGCCCGTTCCAGAAGAAAGATTGTCTCCAATGATGATTGGTTCGGTTCTTTTCGCCATTGGTTTGTTCTGGTTGGGATGGGCCGGAAGTTATCCAAAGCAAGTCCACTGGATTGTTCCTACCATTGGTGCCGCCCCTATTGGTTTCGGCCTCATCACCATTTTCTTGCCATCGTTGAACTACATCATTGATTGTTACTTGATGTTTGCTGCCTCTGCCTTGGCAGGAAACACCTTTTTGAGATCCACCTTCGGAGCCGTGTTCCCACTCTTCGCATCTCAAATGTTCAAGGGAATGCAAATCAAGTGGGCCACCACTCTCTTGGGATGTTTTGCCGCTGCATTGATCCCAGTGCCATTGTTGTTCTACAAGTTTGGTAAGAACCTTAGGAGCAAGTCGAAGTATGCGCTCTAGTCTCGAATGCCTCATCATCGCATCAGTTTCTTAATCTCACATATACATCATTTGATGCGGAGCGACTATCTAAAGAGGACTTAATTTAATCTTTTACTATTAGAAATCAACTAGATCATCTCAATATGAAATAATTATATCTTTTGCAATTACCATTATGTAGACTTTCTTCAAGATCTTATATTACGCGTGCAGTTTCCAGTCACGTGGGCGACGCGCTCCAGTGTGGAACGCATAACGCTCCACGTAAAGTCTCCAACAAGCACAATGGATTACGGAGGAAACTACGGCAACTACGGAGACGGCGGTTTCAGCGCAGACGTGGATTACAACGGCGGTGGAGGAGATGACTCTCAGCGTCAACAGCAAACCAGAAACACATTGAGTCCTGTGACCATCAAACAAATAAATGACTCTGCGCAACACGTCCCAGATGGCGAATTCTCAATCAATAACGTGTCTTTGAACATGGTATCATTTATTGGAGTGGTGCGTAAAGTGGACAATCAAACCAGTGCCGTTACTGTGTCCATCGAAGATGGAACCGGCTCGGTGGATGTGAAGAAATGGATAGACGATAAGTTGACCTCAGCTGCTGAAGAGTCAGAAGCATATTCGGCCATGATCAATAAATATGTGTACGTGACCGGAGCGTTGAAGGAGTTCAACCAGAAAAAAGCCATCCAGCATGCTGTGATCCGTGAAATCACCGACCACAATGAAGTTCTCTACCATATGCTCTATACTGTGGCCAACCATTTGGAGGCCGAGGGCTTGCTTAAGGTGGCTAAAAACGAACCTCAAAACAGTTTGTTTGTGCTGGACAATACCAATGCTGGTAGTGGAAGCTCGGACTTGCTGGATAGAATATTGGCCATTATTGCCTCCAACTCCTCGTCCATGCTTGAAGGTGTTCCTGTCACCTGGATAAGTGAATCTTTGGGCCTCCCTGTGGGAACCGTCCAGGAGAAATGCCAATACTTATCGGAACAGGGCAGAATATACCAAGGGTATGACGATGGGGCTTACTTGTGTGCTTAGTTTGATTTGAATGCTAGTTTGTGAGATGATTCTATATTTGTAGGTTATTCAAAGCCAAAGTAGATCTTCCGAATATCCTCATCTTCGGTGGACTCGTTGGCCCCAGAGTACTTTTTGGCGTCTATCGAGTTGAGAGTCAAAGCAAGGGACTCGGCCGCCCTTAACTCATTCTCTTGCAATAGGAGCTTACCATCGTGAACGGTCTTCAGGTCACTGCTGCTCTCGCGGGCATTAGCCTCCAAAAACTCACTTCGTTTCCTTGCACCTAGCGTAACGACGTTCTCCTCCACTGTGTTTTCAATAGCAAACATCCAGACTGTGGTCACATTCTTCTGCCCAATGCGATGTATTCTGGATATGGCTTGTAATTCCGTGGAGGTATTGATAAGAGGCTCGCATAAGAAAATGTGCGTGGCATTGATCAACGTCAATCCACTGGATTGAGCTTGGGCATTCAAAAGAAAACAGGTTTTGATATTGGTTTGACCCTTGAAATCCTCCACGGGGTCTGTTTTTCGTTTTTTGTAGCCTGAAACCTCCGATCCTTTTGCTGAAACATACTTGATATTCGCTTTGTCAAAGGCAAAGGCTAGAATCACTAGCAAGTCTTGCCATTGACTGAAGATGACTATTTGGACATTGGGATCCTCGTTGACTAAGTGAAGCACCTGCTTCACAATCAAATCCACTTTCGAGCCATATGAATTGTTCAACTTAATATTCTGGATATCCTTGAGACTTTTGGAATCCAACAGTTTGTAGATCTGATTGAGAGCCGATTTGGTGTCGTTCTTCTCCACCTCACTCACGATATTCTCCGCTCTTATATCTGTTTTATACTGAGTGAACGAGTAAATGGTGTTTCTATCCGTGAAAGTCTTGCACATTGGGCATCTTGGGTGCCGGATGAGCCACTCTTCAAGACAAGCTTTGCAGAACTTGTGCCCGCATGAGGTTAAAGATCCAACAGTGATAGGCATTTGGCAGATGGTGCAAATTGCTTCGTCTTGACTGGGAGCGACACTTTTGTCGTTAACCATTTTGGGCTTCAAACTGGACAAATAACGCAACCTAGAAACACTTCTGGTGTATTTGTTCTTGGCATTCGCTAAGGTATGCGTAAGACCTTGGAATAGGTAGTCAAGTCGCGTAGAGTCGAGCTCTTCTTGAGTAAACCCAAACTTCTTATTTTGGACTGTGTCCGAAATCAGTTGAAGCTGTTTAAAATATTCAACCCTTGCGTTGAACACAGCATTGAAACTGGAATTGAGTTCTTTTTTGAGAATATTTTGACAACTCTTTTCGTTTTCAAACGTGTTTTTTATTATGGTTGACAATTCCAAAAAAAATTCAAATTGACTCATTTCCGAAGGATTTTTCAATTCGATTTCCAATATTCTGCAATCTTGAGTGATCTCCTCGAGCGAGGTATCAACTTCAATTTTCACACTAGCTCGCAATTTGTTGAGTTCTCTCAAATATGCCTTGTCAGAGATTCGTTGAGCCTCCGTTCTATAGTCTCGTTCTTGTTGCAATTTTATTTCCGTCAGAGACAATTTCGAGTCCAAAACCACTTTGGATCGGTCCATCAACATGTGAGTGATCACGAGCAATAAACAGGCCGCTTTGTCTTGATCTTGGATGGATTGCTCGTACTCTTCACCATCTGCCGCCTTCTCATCAGCGCCCAATAAGGGACTCTTCAAGCCTTCTAGAAGCTGAAAGACCAAATCGTTCACCACTTCAGCCTGATTATTAAGCTTTTCCGCTAATGAAACATATTGCTCTGTTAATCTCTGGCTTTTGTAGTTGCCCACCAAATGGGTGATCTCGCTGGCCTCAATCATCGGTATCTCTATAAAAAGACTTTTGGAGCTCTTGGGTAAGAGTGAATTACCATCATTGACCCATTTGTTTTTGTTGAGACTTGGACGATCTGTGAATCGTTTTTTCAAGACATTGGTCACTTCCTTGATTGAGTGCTTCAATATATCTTTCCTGCACCTTTCAGAGTGTTCATAGTACACCGATTCCAAGTGTTTGTACCTCTCGATCTGTTGTTCTTTCTCGGATAAATTCGAATCTGCCACGAAACTTTCCAATGCTTCAGACTTAGTCTCTTGTATTACAGGTTTGGCTTCAACCTTATGATTCAACCGACTCAGGTTCACCAGCTTCATGACCTCATCCAATGCAGAAATCGGCACCCTCAAGTTCAGGATTTTCTCTTGATAGGCTTCGTCGTAGAGTTGGAAATAAGCAGAGCCGAGAAGGAAGAAGCACTTGTGTTGGAGAATCTTCCAAGAGCGGATTCGTATTTGGTGAGCCGCTATTGCTTCTTTGAGTTCTCTGAACTCCACGAGATCATCAAAAGATTCTGCGTCATCTATTTCGGATTTCACTTCCTGATCACCAACTTCTTCCTTTATCTTCGAGTCTCCGGCGCCAATTATATCCTCATCTTCAGAAACAACTTCAAGATCTTGAGCTCCCAACTTCCCCAAGCTCAGCAATTTGGATTTAAACTTGCCATGACGCACCACATCGGAAGCACGTGCACTTTTTGCATCCTCTAGTGATTGGTCAATGTCTTTGATGATTAGATGCAAAATCTCAATGACCTTCTCAGGGTATAACACGTATTCAAGAGACTGACAGATCTCAATAATTTGCGCATTCACTAGCTTCTCGTTTTCTTTGATATCTTCGCCCACGGTTTTGATCATATCTTCAAGGACACTCTCTAAAGTTTTGAGTTCCGAATCACCATTGACAAGAAATGCATTTTTGCCCTTGGATTTTCCCACACTCGACTTCGACAACTTTCCAACCTGAGAGTTGCCACATAGTTGACGAAGCTTAACCAACCAGGATCTCAAATGGGCATAATGTGAGGGCGTAAGACTCTCGATTTTGGCTTTTTTGGCATCATTTTCGTAGATTCCAACGAACGCCAAAACAGAGTCCAACACTTGATTATACTTATCCTGCTCAACTTCCGTGAAAGGAATAGTGAGGAGAATTCTGTGTTGTGGCGGAAGCTTAATGTCATCATACACCATGGCTTTGGTATGACGAATAGCTAAGGTTTGCCAAAGATCAACAAAGTCTTGGTTGCCACGTTCTTCATTAGTGAGTTGCTTCCAGGAAAACTTCGAGATGTCATAATTGAAAGGCAGATACTTCAAAAACAGAAGCACTGAAGGCAGCCGATATGGTGTTCCAGACACACCCCAGGAATGAAATCTAGGGATAAGTGAAGCTGTCACAAAAGCCCGAGAAGCGCCATATGACACCATTTGAACTTCATCCAAAATTACCCGCCACCATTGCCTCAACATCAACGGCGATTCATAATAATCGGTGTGAGGGATGCTAGTCAAGTTCTCCTGGCGCAACTTTTGCATCATGTTGTCCATTGTTGCTCGGTCAAATCTCCTTTGATTAAGAATCATATCCGACTGGTCGTTCGATTCAAAGATTTGAAATTTGGCTTGAAATGCTTCAACAGAGGACCCAGATGGTTTCTCATTCTGAGAAAAGCGCTCATTATCTTCAGCTCTATCATCCAGTGCATCGAATCGCCGTGTAATCTCTGGATCTGCTGTGGCTGGAGTATCATCTGCTTCTCTCTTTCTGCCCCCTCTAGTTTGCTTCCGTCTCGTGGAATAGTGAGCGTAGTCTGTCTCTTTCGACATAGTGTCATAGTTCATCAACACCACATCGTATTGCAGGAGGTAGTCAGCAATTAACCTGGGAAGATTGGAAAGTTCGGGGTATTTCCCCAAACCCTTGTAAATTGTGACCAGCAACGAAGGGCACAAGCGACAAATCTCGTTGTACCATTGCTGTAGAATAGCTTGAGGGGAAGCAATCAATGTGGTTTTGGCGCTTTGCACTAGCGTGATTTCTTCCTCCTTGCTCAACTGAACGGGAATATCCACACCGACTTCAGTGGGCAGGCGTAGGTTGAATAGTACCGTACTTAATATCTCCACGGTCTTGCCAAGGCCCATTTCCTCCGAAAGTAAGCCACATCCAGGTAGTTTCGTTTCATTATTCTCTTGGTAAAACTCGATGAAGAACTTAATGAGCTGCTGTTCGAGCAAGATGTTGCCTGTGTAAGCATTAAGCCAGCAGGCGCTATCTCTGTAAAGAACTCGCTTCCAGCCAAAGCACAATTTGTTGCAACATTCATACATCTGGCCATCAAGAATATCCATGTCACACTGGGGGAAACTGAGGAGATTTTGGTACATTTCATCACTGACTAGGGGTATAGGAACCGTGGCTCGTTTGTCAGCATTATATTTGACACCCTCTCTCTTGAGAAGCCACTCTACACTACGCTTTTGGAAAGGTAGTAGTTTTGTAAGGAGGTAGGGGTGATCGAAGTCCAGCTCGGGTTGAGAAAGTTTGGTGGTGTTTTCTATGATTGCCTTGTAGAAAAGGTGCCTATCCATAGGTAGGTTTTGTAATGAAGGTGAAATAGAAGAGTGTGGAAGATCGTATGGCAGCAATTCCGGCTTCAAAATGTCTAGTAATGCCGTGGATATGTCGGAAGAGAAGTATCTGTAGAACATGACTTTCATGTCAACTTGATAGGTAATTCGGGTGGAAATGGTACCCGAAACCGTGTCTAATATCAAGCCCCAATGGAGCTTCGATAAAAGGAAGTGGCTGCCACACTTCTTTATCTTGTTGGTGAGAAACCGGATCTCAGATGCCGTAATGGTCCGCAAAGTGTCATTAAGAATGTTCAAAGAAAGCAATGTCTTCCTTTTGATTGAGCCCTTCTGTTTGGAAAAGATAGATATTACCGGAGGAGCATTGCCCACGGCTTTTAGCTCGAAGGAATCTGTTTCTAAGGCGAATTTGCCATCCTCGGAACGTTGGCCAGTTAATGCCGATATAACACCAGCATCCAAGCTTACCGGGCTCTTGTTCTCGGTTATAATAACCCTTGAAATCACAGGGAAAACATCGGCGTTGTTGTGTTGTGCTGGCGGTGGTTTGGGAGCTGTATCCCGTGTGATGCTAAAGTACCTTAGAAGCGTCTCTAAGTCTAGTTCGAGGGTTTCGGATGGGAGTAAAGTTTCAGCATTCATTAGAAACTAATTTTCGAGTACTCTTAGGGTTGTGTGCATGCAAGGACAACTGAAGGCAATTGATTGCTCTGCCCGAAGTAGAAATCTGGGACTATGTAATTGGCCTTGAAGCCCGGCTTGTATGTGATATTTCGGACCTGTTCGCACCACTCACTGTGTTTCATATCGCTCTTGGCCAAGAGTTTCTCCAGTGCACATTATAGCGATTGCGGCACATATTTTTTAAAAACACATACCCATGCTTTTTCTCTACACAAGGTCTACGTATAGACGATATATTTAGAGGCAGCCTGTATATTAGCTACCGTTCCTTTGTTGACGCTCCTAGCGTTCTATTGAGGCATCACTCTATTCCCACAAGAATCGTAAGAGAGCCCAAATATTAAATGCTGATAAAAAAAGCATCTTGAATGTGACAGCAGCAAAATTTGGACCTAGAATTGTTTTAAAGAATTATTATTCTGAAATAGTCGATCGGTAGATGATTTTCCCCAATCCTAGAGCACTACAGAAATGTGTGGAGCATTACATTAGGGTGCGAAATATTCGACTGTCTGGAAGAGACGCCAAATTCAAACAGTCCTTCATATTCAAGATTGAACTTAGGACAGTGACATTTTAGTGATGGTCAAAATTTTATCTTGTACTACACCTCAATCAAGCATGTATTCCTTGGCTCATGGATCCCATCAGTTTCAGGTAGAAGTGAGTTGCGATCCTGTGGCAATAAAACCTTGTCCATACGCCGGCACAGTAAGCATCCAGGGGTGTGGTCCTTTAACATTAATACACCCACAAATCTTATACCCAGCCCTCATTCAAGAAGGAACGAACCCCATAACTGAAATCGTCAAGTCGACCGTATTGGGAACGGCTTCACATCTGTCCCATAATCAAAGTAGATATCGAGAAAATCAAGATTCTTCAAATTGGAGACGGTTCTTGATATTGCGCATACTCTGATGTTGAGGCAGGCATCAGGATACGAAGTCTTGGGCCCGTAGTGAAAAGACATTGCCTCTAGAAGTACACATATACCGAGTGGGAAAAATCTTCCATAGATTTCGGCATGGAAGACAAGTATTGTCTCAGTATAGGTAGTAATGGGCAAAACAAAGTTCCAAAAAGTTAAAATTCCTTTATGGTCATGGTCATAGCCAAGGTTCTTGGAAAGTACCGCTTTTATATATAGCAGGCCATCGACCATTACTCTGAACAATTCACCCGTTTCCCTGTAAACTTTTTGTCCTTCAAGCCGTTGCCTTACTTGTCGAATTAAAGCCACGAAACATTGTGGATTTGGCTATACTGGCACATTGTGTCAGAGGACAAGAACCAGCCAACACCACCGAGTGCATGAGACACCTGCAGTCTAGGCCGAGTTTTTCGGCAAAGGTTGTTTTAAAGATGATTACAATAGCCAAATAACCATTCTGAAAATATCCTCCGAGTCGTCCATTCGCTTACCCTTTAACTCCCGAGAATAACCGTCTTTTGTCTTTTAACCTCATTCCCTGAACCCTTGCGTTGCACTTCATGAGCCCTGGAGAATGTTGAATATCATGTACTACCAAACGATTCTCCTGCAGGTTTAGGTATATTATGTACCAAAGGGTAAATCTAGCCTAGTGATTATTGTTAGTGTCATTGCAACAAGAGTTGATGGTTAAACTTGTCTTTTTATGTGTATATCATCACATACGATAGGCTGCTATGCTCAGCATGCATTTAGCCGTTGCAGCATAAGACTTTATAAAATATTATTTCCATATAGAGCTGTGAAGAACAGCAATTAGAGACTCTGGCTTACATGCTAAGAATATACATTCCAAGTCTGAAGCATTATTTTTTACCTAAATCGGTAGTTGAAGAGACGCCGTGTCGGTATATGCGAGCACTAGCCACCTCCAAATTGAATCGCGAAATGCATAAACCAGCGGCCAGGCATCTAAGGTACAGGTAAATATTAATAATGTGTGTATATAAAAAAAAGCTAGTATAAAAATAACAAGTCAGTGGATAGCCCGATTTGCTAGTTAGAACTGAAAAAATACCATCTAAAATCCACGACCCTCAGATATATATGGGCATCGTACGTCGTGCTAATGGCTCTGCAATCACCTAGCAAGCAACTGCAATTTTGTTCTTTCTTCTTCCTAAGATTGAAGCACCCTTCAAATCTAGCGCAAACGCATTCTGGTTGTTCATAGTTCTAGGAATTCGGTCTGATGCTGGCACCAGGGCCCCGTCTCCATCTTCGTCTTCTTCCACAAGCGTCATGGAATCTGCATTCAAGTTCAGCTTGTTCAAATTGCTCTCTTCGCCCATTCTGTGAACTGCAGCAGAAATATCGAAAGCCTCACGAAGAGCCAGGGCACCTGGCGAGAACTTGGCAACTCTTTGGTAGTTGCCGAGTTGTGAAGGCTCTGTTGCAATTTCGGAGACTTGCGAGTTTGCCTTGGTTTCGTGAATCTTAAGAATCCATGGGTCCTGGAGAAACTCCTCGATGGTATAACGATTTTTTGGGTTCACTGTCAAGAGACGCGAGACACAGTACTTGGCTTCATCGCTGATCTCATCCCACCATGGGGCCAAAAAGGTGAATTCACCCCGGGCCACCTTCTCGGTGAGAGACTCGATTCTCTCATCGTAAAATGGTGGGAAGCCACATAAAAATGTGTAAAGAACGCATCCAATGGCCCACATGTCAACCTCTTTGGAATAACGTTCATCCCTCACGATCTCAGGTGCTGTGTAGCCCACAGTTCCACAAGGTGTCTTAGTGTTGTGCTCCCAAATCTGCTTGGACAAACCAAAGTCAGCAAGCTTGACTTCTCCGATACCACCACCACCCACGCCAGGATAAAACTCTCCCTCATCCTTTTTGGTCTTTGGATCATCGGAGCGACGAAGCTTTGAGATGGGGTTAAGCGAGGGAGCGAAGTTGATCGGCTGAAATAGAATGTTCTCCGGTTTGATATCCCTATGGACAATGCCAACTTCCTCATGCAAATAGCGGATTGCCTTTGCGACCTGGTAGATCACATGGCGGGCTAAATCCTCACTGAGATAGGTATAGTTAACGATGGCACCAAAAATCTCACCTCCTTCTATAAGCTCCTGGACGATATAGAAGTAAGATTCATGCTCGATAAATTCAATGAACTGAACAATGTTACTTTGCGAGAGTTGTCTCATGATAATGACCTCCTTGAAAACAGCTTGTCTCTGTGCGGTATCCATTTGATACTTTCGGAGAACCTTAATGGCGACGAGCTGTCCTGAGCTGGTGTGGCGGGCCTTGTAGACTACCGAGAAAGCTCCCTCACCCATTTTATCTAGTATTTCGTAGTTCAACAAGTTGGGGTGCTTTTTAGAGTTTTGTCTTTCTTGCAGTTCCTCCTGGATTATGCGATCAACGGCATCACTGTAATCTTGCTTTTGCTGTTTTTTCTTCTGCTGGCTGCCGTAACTATCCTCAACAGCTGGAACCTGGCGGTCAGGCAAACCGTTTTCGTTGAGTTCGGATCTGTGTTTTTCGTTCATTTCCACGTGGACATCATTCTTTGGGTTGGAGAGAATATGATTTTTAAAAGACTCCATCTCCTTCTGATGCTTTCTTTCGTCGGCGTCATACTGGACGGTTGGAGTCGGCTTTGACTTGAAGTCGTTGGCTTGTTTCCCTTGCCTAATGAAGGCTTTTAAGTTATGAAACATGATGAGCAAAAATGCCTGGGGAAACTTTTCAGTGGCAAATCGATGAGTGTGAACTGCAATGAAAATTTACCTGAGTCTAATAAGAAAGAAGTCTGGCTGGTGCAATAAAACTTTGGCAAAGAAAATCTCGGTAAGGAAAAATCGGAAGACGACTTGCGGAGTTATTGCGGCGTGATTCCTGTATTTATCGATGACGATAGAAAATATCTGATAGTACTTTCTGAGACAGTCTTGAGTTGTTGTGCGAAAATCAAAGAGTCCTGTCCAAGTATTTCAAAAAAAAGATAAAAGAACAAGAGCCTACCGGAAGCGAGAATGTTTATATATGGTGAAGCAACAAAACTCACCTAAGCATGCAACATCCGCTCACTCCTGAGTGTGAGACAATGTCTCAGGAGGCCCGGCCATCAGCATGCAGCTGAGCACAGACATACTGCACTCCTCATACAACATAGGCGCAGCATTGGGCGCGAAAAAAAGAAAAAGGGAAAAAAAACGCGCAAAAAGCAACAGAAGTCTTGCCCTGAACCCTGTAAGCGGATGCACCAAACGCAATACAAGATCTCGCATTCCGGCTAGCAGCGGAGGTGTGGCGAATGAATTGTTTAGGCTACAAGACATACACACAGTAACACACTTCTAGTCAATTATATACTACCGGTGCTACAAGTTCCATTAAGCCAAAACGTGCCATGAAAACATGACGTACCATAAAGACTGTGGTGTGGGCAAGGTGATATCACTGCGTAAAACACGCCCTTCGGAGATAGTCTAAGTCTGGGTGGAGCGGGTTTACTTGGGTGCTCCGTCTGGGTGAGGGCGGAAAAAAGTCTTGTCTCACCAGCCACAGCTGTCAATGCCTGGAATGAGTGGAACTCCATACTATAGGGGAAGACTCGCAGCGGAAAACAAAAGATAAGGATAATGACCTAATGCACAAAAACGTGGGTCCCCCTGTTTAGCTAACGGGGTACCTCCATAGTTTGTCTCGTCGGCAGTACCAGATGAGGCCGAAACAGTCCCCGAGCATGCATGAAGCGCAATAGAGCTTACAGAGCAACCCACTTTTTATGTAAGTACGCAGCCGTGGCTGTGTATACCTAAATGTATTAGCACTAGATAAGTTATGAGCATTCTTTGCTTCGATCCCACAGTCCTGTGCTATTGCACTCGAAATCCAGGCCTTGGAAACGGATTTCAACGTTTGCAGCAACCGCGGAACTCCACAATCTTACGTTAGCGCGCACTGGTGCCCTTCTTCGACATTCTTCCGGCCATGCATGCACTCTACTAACTTGTTGCGATCTAATCGGGGTAAAAAAAACTTGACAGCTTCCTAAACTTGCTTCACCGCAAAAAAAACTCTGTTGAGTCGTGTCTTGAAGCACTGTAGATAGGAGTGTGATCCTCGGTGCACACATTACTGTATATAGACTAAGTTATCACTCATTACACCTCACAACTTTAGCCTTTTTTACATCTCCTGATATGGACGATACCCCAGACATTGGTTTGCATTGAGGCCTTGCCGTTTTTGTTCGCAAGTTTGCTGCGTAAGCCGTTTATTGAGTGCAACTACAAAATGATGATTCGTGCACTTCCCGAAAGAGTTGTTAAAATTTTGGGAAGCTAGCTTAAAGCCAATCGTATCTGCATAATCTGCTGACCCGTACACCGAGGCGTTTCACTATTACACCCCGTACATCACGAGGAGTTCAGGTGTTAACCCGTACATCCCACGTTCTCCGCGCACGTTTCCCCACTTGATACATGTGATACTACACAATCTCATACACCAAACTAATGTCGCCCCCAGCTATTGTATTCACCGATTGGGATGGAACCGTCACCATCCAGGACTCCAATGATCTCTTGACGGAAGACCTCGGGTTTGGTCGTCCCCGTCGTTTGGAAATCAATGACGAAATTTTAGACGAAACCAAGTCCTTCAAGGACGGGTTCTCCGAAATGTTACGCTCCATCCCTACGCCTTTTCCAGAGTGCATAGACTATCTTTTGGCACACGTTGATCTTGACCCAGGCTTCAAGGACTTTTACGAGTGGTGTTCAGCCAAAGGGATTCCGGTTGTGGTCGTTAGCAGTGGTATGAAGCCAATCATCCACGCTCTCCTTGAACAAATGGTGGGCAGTGAGGCCATTAAGAACATCGAAATCATCTCCAATTCGGTGAGCGTGGATCCTGATACTGGGAAATGGGCCATTGAGTATAAGGATCCAGACACTGGGTTCGGTCACGATAAAAGTCGGTCCATTCGGGAGTACTTGAAGAAGAACGGCTACGAGGCCGGAAATCTCCCACCTCTTTTCTATTGCGGAGACGGTGTGTCGGATCTTTCTGCAGCCAAGGAGACCAATTTGCTTTTCGCCAAGCACGGCAAGGATTTGATCACGTACTGTCGCCGCGAGAACATTCCGTACACGGAATTCACCAATTTCGCCGACATCTTCTCCAAAATTAAAAGCATCATTGATGACGGCAAGTCTTATGAGGACTACATAGAAAACTAGGCGGCGAGCAGGCTGCGTTGCGCGTGATGCTTGTCGTATGTTCAATCGCAGCTTCACACTTCAGTATATTAGCGTGAAACCCCGCATTTACACGTCTTGTCCCCTTATTCGGAGACAAATCTAACCTTTCAAAATTAATTCCAATAAACTCCAGTCAATGTGGTGTATACTCCATCACATGCCAATGTCTCATGTATGTACAGTCCACGAAAAAATTCCTGCCCATATAAAGGTAAATAGAATGCACACTACATGAGGTCAGACCAAATCACCTCAAAAATAGTGGCTGGAACCACAGATTAGCGGTCGGTACAAGTGACATTCAACGGGATTATCACAAGAGTCTAGAACACAAATTAGAAGATTTATCTAAAAATCATTCAAAAATAATCATTCAAAAAATGGCCACTAAAAAATATCAGGAAAATTGATGCAAAAGAAGTCTATTCAGCAAGAATGTCCTATTCGACAAGAAGTGACACTCAAGTGAATTTCCCCGTAAGCCCGTGCATTTATCATATCGCGCGCCATATCTCACGGCCAGCAGTAAACCCCGTGTTCAGCGGACATGTTGCGCGTCACATGATGACCTTCCGGCACCCTCACCCACCCTACCCCCGATTGAATTCCACATCAACCTCAACTCCACACTTTACGCCCACCAACGCAATTGCCCACTTCACCTTGTTACGACTTGCTTTGAATAATTCACAAGCTCTGCCCTTTACTTGGAAATCCTAATTCACGCAATTTCTGTCATTGCATAGGTTGTATCTAGTTAAGCCCGCATTCTTGAACTCGCCTGTGATCCACTTTTCCGATCAAGCTTGATACAATCAGCGCCGGCCTCGCCATACGCCTTAAAATTTTATTTCAAATTTTAGTTCAAGCCAACTGAGTAGTGATCTTTTGCATTGACGTGAAAACCCGCATCTTCTCTACTCCCTGCTTTGGAGGACCTGCCGAATGCCGTTTATGCCTACTTCAAACCTCTTGAAAAAGCTCCATATAACAAGATCCAACACTCCCTCCAATTCCAACGAAACCGCCGAAATCTCCATCAACTCATTAGATAACATCGACTCTATGAACTACTATACAGTACAGTCAACTCCGGTCCAAGGCGATCAATATGCCCAACAGAACGTACATGCGGTTCCGGGCCAGTACCAACCTGTGGCGGGCTCCTCCAACTTGGCTCAGCACCAACAGTATTCTCAATATCCGGCTGAAGGTCAGCAGTACGAGGTTCCATCGCAGCAGCAACGTGCACAGGTGCCCCAAAAGACTGAAGAGGAATTGAACAGGGAAAGAAAGAAGGCTGCTGATGAAGATGCAATCAGCCGTTCTCTCTTGCCCCAAAGATCAACCACATCCAAAGGCAAATACTCTCTTGCTGATTTCCATATCATGAGAACTTTGGGAACTGGATCCTTCGGTAGAGTTCACTTGGTGCGTTCGGTCCACAATGGCAGATACTATGCTATCAAAGTTTTGAAGAAGCAACAAGTGGTGAAGATGAAGCAGGTGGAGCACACAAATGATGAGCGTAGAATGTTGAAGCTCGTTGAGCACCCCTTCTTGATTAGATTGTGGGGAACATTCCAGGATTCTTCTAGTTTGTTCATGGTCATGGACTACATAGAGGGAGGAGAATTATTCTCTTTGTTAAGAAAATCGCAGAGGTTCCCCAACCCTGTGGCCAAGTTTTATGCTGCCGAGGTGAGTTTGGCTTTGGAGTACTTGCACTCGCACGATATTATTTATCGTGACTTGAAACCTGAAAATATCTTGTTGGATAGAAATGGTCACATCAAAATCACCGATTTTGGTTTTGCAAAAGAGGTCTCCACCGTCACATGGACCTTATGTGGAACTCCTGATTACATTGCGCCGGAGGTGATCACATCCAAGCCATATAACAAGTCGGTTGATTGGTGGTCTTTAGGGGTGTTGATTTTCGAAATGTTGGCTGGATACACGCCTTTCTACGAGAATTCTCCAATGAAGACTTATGAAAAGATCTTGTCGGGCAAGATTCATTTCCCCAGTTATTTTCACCCTGATGTTGTTGACTTGCTTAATCGTTTGATTACTGCAGACTTGTCCTCGAGATTAGGAAACTTGTTGAACGGTCCTGCTGATATCAGGAACCATCCATGGTTTAGCGAAGTCGTATGGGAAAAGCTTTTGGCAAAAGACATTGAGACTCCATATGAGCCTCCAATTACCGCAGGTGTTGGTGATTCGTCCTTGTTTGACCACTACCCAGAAGAACAATCTAGCTACGGCTTGGAAGGGGAGGATACTTATGGGCATTTGTTTGAAGAGTTTTAAGGCTAGTCGGACTTTGTTGCCAAAAGCCAGACACGTCCCACGGCCGCGAGCAAGTCTTAAAGCAGTGCAACAACTACTCTGAACGCTTAACTGAGCGATATATTGTATTTAATTGGTACAATACAACTTAGACTATAGTACATATGAGAATTAGATGTCGTTCCATCGATAATGGCACGAAATTCAAGCGGTCAACGAGAAAAGCAACATAATTAGTTGCTCAGTATCCACAAGTCGCCAGCTTCTGATAATAGGAGTTACAAGCATTTTCATCACGACATAAACACTTTTTTACACTCCAAACAAACGTAAAATAAGATCATCGAAGTGTCCTTTCTTTTTTGCTGCGATTGAAAGAAAACACATTCGTTATTTCCACAAGACGGGCAGATCTTGTCCGATCTAGGCAAAGTAGGGTCAGCTCCAATATCTTGCACCACCCCAGCAGTCTCTCCAATGTTAGT
The DNA here is from genome assembly GCA_002374555.1 of Metschnikowia mauinuiana. Classification (NCBI taxonomy): domain Eukaryota; kingdom Fungi; phylum Ascomycota; class Pichiomycetes; order Serinales; family Metschnikowiaceae; genus Metschnikowia; species Metschnikowia mauinuiana. Next base: position 108,385 of record NKZY01000787.1, on the reverse strand, counting down.
GATCAACTCATGACGATAGACCTTAGGGTTTTCGGCCAATTCCGTGTAGTCACAGTTCCGGCAGGAATAAAGAAGTCTGGAGTTATCTTTGTCTTCTCTTGGATACAACATGTTGTTGCATTCTGCGCAGAAACGAAAAGAAGCCATGACCTTATTCGAATGGTGAAAGCGTTAGTTTTCAGTTTGATCAAAAGTGCGCGTCTACACAGGACCAGCCGCATCCATAGTAGCAGTGGTAGGAGGCTGAATTTGAAGATGGGTAGGATTTTCGAGGTTTATTCAATAGAAGGATTAGAAACCGAAATAGTTCCTCAAACCAATTTTTCAGAGAATTACATCAAAAAGCCTTGCGTTTGTTTATGCTTGGAAAACAGGTGTGCCTATACACCCGTGCACCCGCTTCTGCGAATTGGTCGAGGCGAAAAGCCGAAAAAAATTTACCTCAGACTCTCGAATCTATACCAACCAACATGTTGCGCCAGATTGCTAGACCAGCCTCCAGAGCTATTACCAGAAGCAGCGTTCGCTGCTCGTTGCGTTTCAACTCTGTGGCCGCCGAAGCCACCGAGGCAGCCAAGGCCCCAGTGGACCCCAAGATCTCACAAATCGTGGACCAAATTTCCACCTTGACGTTATTAGAAACCTCCAGCTTAGTCTCGGAATTGAAGACCAGATTGAACATATCAGACATTGCTCTCCCTGCTGCTGGAGCCGCTGCTCCTGCTGCTGCTGCTCCTGTTGAGGAGGAGGTCAAGGAGGTCGTCGAGGAGCAGACCATTTTCACCATCAAGTTGGAGAGCTTCGACGCTAAGGCCAAGCCCAAGATCATCAAGGAGGTCAAGAACTTGTTGGGCTTGTCTCTTGTGGAGTCCAAGAAATTTGTTGAGGCCGCTCCTAAGGTCTTGAAGGACAATGTCGCCAAGGAAGATGCTGACAAAATCAAGAGCACCTTGGAAGGTTTGGGTGCCAAGATTTCTTTGGAGTAAGCTTGGTGTCTGGCGCACCGTTCATACGTTCATACATCATAATCTTGTACATATGTGATCTGACTGTGTAGTGCCTCATTAGTGAATAGACATATAATTGCGAACCATAACAGTATTCTTAGATCTCTACACTACTACTATATTATTTATTACAATATTTATTACTACTATGTTATTATGATTCTACTATTTGGTATTATACGTATTCTCGATTCATACATTTGTTCAATCCCGGTTTACTTTCCCTTCTTTGGCCTTTTGTCTTGCTTGATGTTCTTCGCTTAATATAAAGGAAAGAATTATTAGTGCGTGTGCGATCTTTGGTAAATTTTTGTAAAAAGGCAGATATTTGACAGTTTCTCTACACTATGCATCATGTGAACCACAACTCAAATAAATATATCTTCAAAAGGTAAAATTTGGGAAGGAAATGGAATATAATGTATTAGGAATTTTATACAAAATATTTGTATAGTTCTCTCAGTAATTTTATCCATTATATGTGTATAGGTCTTTCAGTATTTAATACTCCAGGCAAAACAACAAGACTGCAGGAACATGGTCTACACTCGCACTTGAGATTTAGTAATTCTAACTTCCATCCCTCATGTCTTTTGATTCGGGCTTTTCCCCAGACTCTCTTGAGGGCTCAGTCCTCTTGATCCCGGCAGTTTCCGTGGCCAATGTCCCTCAATTCTGTGCTGATCTACTCATACACTCGTTGGACTTTGAAAAGGTCGCCACACTCTCCGACAAGTACTTATATTCGTTTGCCTCCCCAGTGGACTACACAGCATTGAAGGGGCCAAAGAAGGAGGTCTCATTTGCATTGGAGTGCTACAAAAGCAAGGCCAAGAACGTCACGCTTCTTCAGCAGAGGTCTCCTGTTTTACCGGGGTTTGTCTCGCATCATATTACCGAGGTGCTTTTTCCCTTCATCAAGGCAGGGAAATTCAGCCATGTCATACTAATAGAGCTGATCGATGCAGCCTTCTCACCAGAGAACTTTCCTGGTGATATTCGGAAGTACAAGAGCGAAGATATTCTCTCCGAGAGTCTTCTTGCACTCACGCTCTCGGACGAGCAAGCCGAGCCGCTTTCTGCTGCCTCCGCACAGTCAGATTATTCCAAGGACCTTATCAAGAGCTTACATAGAGTGAGTCCTCTCAGCTATATTGCTATGCATGTATACGAGGGCGATAACTTCCACGATGCTCAGAACTTGGCATCAGAGATTTCGCGGCTTCTACAGTTGGACGTGACCAAATGGGAGGTGCCAGTCAGTTGGAAGGGTGTATACGGTGCTCGGCCGATTCCTTCCGCAGTCGAACAGGGATTGTATGGTTAGATTTTATATTTCCGAATATAGAAAACTGTCTGCGGGTGTCTCTGAATTAAGGCCGACTAGACTGATTGTCTGATTGGTTCTCACATTCTCATCAATTGATCCAAACGCTTAGTTCACTGTACTTCAATGCAACAATCCTAGTAGTTCAAAGCGTATTCGATGGCTGCAGTGTAGCCGTACACACCTAAACCGGCAATCACAGCAATTGCCTTGTCCAGAAGGTATGAGTGGTGTCTGAAAGGCTCTCTTTGGTGCACGTTAGTGATGTGCACTTCAATGAACGGAATGGCCGTGCCCAACAATGCATCCCGGATTGCCACCGACGTGTGGGTGTAAGCACCAGCATTAATCACAATGAAGCCCACGCCTTCTTGCTTGGCCTGTTGGATTCTATCCACAATGAAACCTTCGGTGTTGTTCTGATAAGAGAAGAACTCAGAGCCCTCATACTTGGCCACTTGCTCACGGGCTTCGTTCTCGATGTCTTTCAAGGTCGTGGTACCGTACTTTTCCGGCTCTCTAGTGCCTAAAAGATTCAAGTTTGGTCCGTTTATTAGTAAGACTTTTTTCACCATAGTTGTGGAAGTTGTTATCGGAGAACAGAAAGTTTAGCGTGCGAACATATACCTGTTTTCGCAGAACATATTGTTTGAATAAGGCCAGGAATTATCTGCTGTGTGACAACAATTAGCGGGAAAAAGCCAGAACAAAACCCGGCTGTGATATGCAAACCTTCACCCGATACTTTACTAAAAGAATAATTCAATTTTGATTCTTCCCGGAACTGTATATGAATCCCTATTACGTAAATGCGTCATGCACGTGACTGTGGATAAAAGAAGCCATGCCTGCGAGGAGATTAGTAATGTGAATAAATACCACACTTTTTGTAAAATGACTCAGACCGACAAAGGTAAGCAATCTGACTTTAATGAAGTCGAGAACGCCCGCAAGCCTTTCGATAAGCAAAACGAATGGAAAATGACTCAGGGCCCAAACACTAACTGGACTCCCAGGTCGGGGGCAAATTCTACCGAGTGGAAGGGTCATTCCAAGATCTCAATTGATCCCTATGAAGGCAGATCGCCTAGAGACAACTACCTGATGTTAATATCTGCAATTGTGCCCAGACCCATTGCATTTGTTTCGTCCCAGAGTGTCAATGGTCAACGTAACTTGGCTCCTTTCTCTTACTTCAGTCTTGCCAGCGCTGACCCACCAATATTCACAATTGGTTTCAGCGGTGGTAAAGGTGCTGCGAAAGATTCGCTCCGCAATATTCTCGACACCGGGGAATTGACCATCAACATAATCAGTGAGTGGTTTGCCGAGGCAGCAGATTATTGTGCCATTGACGCGCCTTCCGATGTGGACGAGTGGAAGTTGAGCGGGTTAACACCCTTGGAATCCGAGAAGGTGAAACCACCTCACGTGGCTGAAAGTGCATTTAGCATTGAGGCTAAATTGCTTCACTCGCATGAATGGCACTCCAGAACAGACCCAAGCAAGGCCACGGGTGTTTTATGTATTGTTGAGGGCATCAATTTCCATGTCAGAGAGGACATCATTGATGACGGGCATAAAGTTTTAGATATAAGCAAGCTCGAGCCAGTGTCTCGTTTAGGAGGCGTTACATATGGCCGCGTTCTTGATGGCTTCGAAAAACCCCGGCCGGTCTTTGAAAATGAATCCCAGAGAGAGGAGGTCAAAGAACTTCTCGAATAAAGTATAAAGCTCGCTATAGATTTTAGAGCAGGATTTAATTCCGAATAGAGTAATATAAAAAAATTAACTACTTCATAATTGCCTATTTGGTACAGTGTTTTTCGCTTGAAGTGTAATGGCCGCAACACGTCTGAATGTACGGGCAATTCAAGGACTGCACGTAACAGTGAGGTAAGGAGCACTTCTTAAACCACTGATGAAAAACTCGGCCATTGATTATACCCAACCCAGTCGGCCGTGCCCACTGCTCCGACAGACGTTGATAAAATAATTCAATTCAAAATAGATATGGCTTCATGAATTGCATGATTCATCTACAACTTCGAAACAGCGGCATATCCTTGGTCAGTCCAATCTATGCGCAGTATATGTGAGATCATACCGGGAACCCTGCAGTCCTACCCCACCAAACTGTGCCGAGGGAGTGGAACTCATATTTATATAAGTACTTCAGGCGAGCCGCGGTCCGAAGTTTTAGTAATTCTTTCACGCTTTTTCCCAATATGGTCAATTCTTTAGTGACGCAAACAAAAAAGGCTGCTTACAGTGAAATCAAGGCCGCCTTGCCAATTGACGTTACGGAAATCTGTGATGCTTTGCCTCTTCCCGGAAGCGCCGAAAATGGGTTTTCGGCCGTCTATAGAAACAAAAAGTCCCAGGATGGATTAATTTCTAGACCGCACTCGGCCATCGGCACTTTGAGAGATGTTTTCAATACGGGAAGGGAGAACTTCCCCTCCAATGAATGTATTGGTGTGAGAGAAGTCAAGACTGATGGTACTTTGGGTGAGTACAAGTGGGAGTCGTACCAGGAAGTGGACCGGTTGCAAAAGAATTTTGGTGCCGGTGTTTTTTTCATTTTGAAGAATAACCCATACCTTGGAAACTCGGAACAGCACCAAAAAATCGAAAACCATGACAAGGTTGTCGAGAGTGGCGATATGTCTTTTATCCTTACATTGTTTTCACACAATAGACGGGAATGGTGCATTACCGACTTGGCATGCTCGAGCTACTCTGTCACTAACACCTGCTTGTATGATACCTTGGGTTCTGAGACTGCTCAGTATATCTTGGCCTTAACTGAATCCCCCATTATTGTGTGTTCAAAGGACAAGATCCAACAAGTTATTGATTTGAAGAAGACGCACGCTGATAAATTGTCCAATCTTATAACCATTGTGTCCATGGACCGCCTTAGTCCGTTGGATCTGTCCTTGGAGGAGCAGGCTAGAGCTCAGGAACTTACCTTGTATGACTTTGACCAAGTCTGCAAGCTTGGCGAGATTTCTCCGATCCCATACTACCCTCCTACCCCAGAAACGGTGTACACCATTTCCTTCACTTCCGGAACAACATCTCTTCCAAAAGGTGTGGTGTTGACACATGCAAATGCAGTTGCCTCAGTAACTTTCTGTCTCCTCAGCTTGAGCATTACTGAATCGACCCGCTTCTACTGTTTCTTGCCTCTTGCACACATCTACCAAAGAATGGGCCTTGCCTTTGCTTACTTAATTGGTACCGCAGTGGGTATGCCCCAATCCGCCTCACCTTTGACTTTGATCGATGATGTTAAGGTGTTGAAACCTTTTACTTTGGCTTTGGTGCCTAGAGTGCTCACCAAGCTCGAGTCTGCTCTCAAAGCACAAACTGTTGATAATAATGAAAAGCCTCTCTTGCAGAAGTTGTTCAGGAATGCAATTGAAACCAAAACCAACTTGATGCTGGTTGAGGATGGTGCCGAAGGACGTCACATTATGTACGATCGTCTCATTGGAGTCCTTCGTAAAAAAATTGGCTTCAATAATCTTGTCCATTTGAGCACTGGTTCGGCTCCCATCGCAGTTGAAACTGTGAAGTTCTTGAAAGCTGCTTTGAATGTTGGAGTTGCTCAAGGCTATGGGTTGACCGAGTCTTTCGCTGGCGTTTGTGGCTCTATGCCATACGAGGCCAACCCGGGCTCTTGTGGTCCTATTTGCGTTACCACTGAAATGAGATTGAAGGATCTTCCTCTGATGAACTACCTCTCCACCGATGCAGGTGGACCACGGGGGGAGTTGCTTTTGAGAGGACCTCAGATCTTTAGAGAATACTTCAAAAATGAGGAGGAGACAAAGAAGGTCCTTGATGCCGAAGGCTGGTTCCACACTGGTGATGTGGCCAAAGTTGATGGCAAGACAGGTAGGATCTATATCATTGACAGAGTCAAGAATTTCTTCAAGTTGGCCCAGGGAGAATACATCACCCCAGAAAAGATTGAAAACACTTATTTATCTTCTAACCCCGTGTTGGCGCAGATCTACGTCCACGGTGACTCGCTTAAAACCTTCTTGGTGGCAGTCGCAGGCGTTGAGCCGGAGTTGGGTAGAAACTGGTTGAAGTCCAAGTTCAAGAAAAGGGTCAATTCCGATGACGAGTTGATCAATGAACTCAACCAAAAGAACATCAAGACGGCATTCTTAACAGACATGAATGCTGCCACCTCCCTGTTGCTGAGCTTAGAACGCGTGCACAATATCCGCATTGATATTGAGCCCATGTCGGTGGCTAGCGATGTCCTCACCCCTACCATGAAGGTCAAGCGTCCTATTGCCGCTAAATACTTCAAGGATGTGTTGGACGAGTTATACACCGAAGGGTCGTTGACCAGAATCGTGGATTCCAAATTATAGCCATGTTTCTTGATACGAAATCTATTTAAACGTATTTGTAAGGGTTCATGATTCCGTTAGGATCATAGTGGTTCTTGAGATCCTTGATCATTTTAATCTCGAGATCACTCTTGGAGTACCCAATGTAGTTCTTCTTTTGGAATCCCAATCCGTGTTCCGCAGAGATGGATCCCTTCTTGGACTGGATGTGCTCATACACGAAAGGTTCCAACACACCTTCAATCTTCTTTTGGTACTCACGAACACACACATTCAAGTGCAAATTTCCGTCACCCACGTGACCATAGCCAATGGCTTCAACCACTGGTTTAGCATCAGAGTCGAAATCAATCAAATCAGCTGCATTCAATTTCTCGCTGGCTGCTTCCACCAAGCCATACAAGTCCGGCAAGGGAAGAGACACGTCGTACTTGTAGACACCTCCGTTCATGGCAGAGGCCTCAGGAATGGATTCTCTCCATGACCACAAGTTACGCAACTGCGACTCATCTTGAGCAATGATACCATCATCCACAAGTTCCTCTTCCATGGCATTACCCAAGAAGGTCTCAAGCTTCTCCATGTCGTGGTCTCTGTTAGATCCACTGGTCTCTATCAACACGTAGAATGGGTATTGGCCACTCTCAATAGGGTGGTCTGCCTTCAAATATCTTGCAGTCAAGAGCTGAGATTTACCATCCATAAATTCAAAGGCAGAGAGGATTTCCGAGAGTTCACGGCGAGCACCCACAAAGACCTTTTGAACGGCCTCGTAAGATGAAACAGCCAAGAATGCAACGTTGGTGGCCGTGGGGCGGGCAGGACAAAGGATCGAGACTCCAGTAATAACACCAATGGTACCCTCAGAGCCAATAAATAATTGCTTCAAGTCATATCCAGTATTGTCTTTTCTCAAAGCGTCCATGGAATTGTAGATGGTTCCATCAGGAAGAACAGCTTCGAGTCCCAAGACCGTACCGTGTAAAGACCCGTATCTCAAGAGCCTAAGTCCACCAGCATTAGTTGCACATACACCACCCACATGGCAAGAGCCTTTGGCTCCCAAATCAAGAGGGAAAATGTAGCCGTTTTCAGCCAAGTAGTTATCAGCGTTTTCCAAGATCACCCCTGCGTCACACTTCAAAATACCACTGACATTATCGAAGGATCTGATCTGGTTCAAATTGGCAACGGATAAGATGACTTCGTCGAACACAGGGTTTGAACCTCCCACCAAGCCAGTATTTCCTCCCTGTGGCACAACTGCAAGCTTCTGCTGGTTGCAATACTTCAAGATCTCGGAGACTTGTTGGGTGGTCTTTGGTTTCAAGACCAATTGGGATTGGCCCTTGTACTTTCTCATCCAGTCTTCATTGTAGAAATCAAGATCACCCTTTTCGGTGATCACATAGTTATCATCCTTCAAAACAGAGCGGAAGAATTGGAGATCCTCGTCAGCCAAGGTCTTGAAGTTGGGGTTTCTTTGCACTTTGTCGGCATACGTTTCAGCCGTGAGCGGAACGGTTTTGGCGGCGGAGTAGAAGCGCGTGGCAAGCGAAGTGTATGTGAGTGCCAGTCTCTGTGGCTTCACAGAAATCGCTCTGGCTCGCAAGAACATTGTGATGAAAGCTCGAGGCAACGTGACTCAAATGATTCTGACAAAATTTGTGTATGTCACGTGAGAAAGACGACTTGGCGCGCAACCCATAGGTAGGCCTCTAATGGTCATGTGGCTCCATCTGTAGATTTCTTTAGGCTATCGGCACTGCTGATGATGATGTGACGAAACCTCAGTGATCCAATATGCGAGCCGCCGAACCACCGAGTAACAATGACAACTTTGTTGATAACATTGCGCTGCACCAAGAATTCGAGGAGTTTTGAGCCCGCGCCCTTTTCCCCATTATCTTTGAAACCTTGGTTTATATTCTTGTAGATAGGAGAGTCCTTGCCTGGGTTTTCAGTCTTCTCGCCGGTTCGCCATGCCAAGATGTGTGGGTGGCTTGCATTTTTGGTTATACTCTTATGCTGCTTCAAGAACTGGTCTAGGATCTCTGGAAGGTCACTGGCATCGTGTAAGTCCACATGGCGGGCCTGGAACCTGGACTTGCGGTCATTTATTATAATTGACTCGTTCCAGTTTCGAATCTGCGATATGCCTCGCATCTGCATACGGAATAGTTTCATGAGCCACGGCTGAAACAGTAGTTGCGCTTCATGAAGTTCATATCTTCGAGCTCTCAGTGCGCGACATACAGCATACGCCAGGACATGCTACAGGTCCACGAGGATGGTTAAGAAATTTTAAAGTAATAGTTGAAAAATTGTTTTCGAAGGAGGCCTTTATGATTAGGCTAAATATCTACCTCTCGTACTCACGAAGAGACCCTTCTCTGGCCCATGTACTGGTCTATCTTCTGGGCGCGCACTACCTGTAGAACTGAAAAAAAGTGCTTCAACCACCTCTTGTCTAACACCTACACAACCGCCATGATTTACACAAAAACCCTCCTCAATGTCATAGATAACTCGGGTGCTCAAATAGCAGAGTGTATTAAGGTGCTCCGTCACGGGCCTAGAAACTTCGCCAAAGTCGGAGACGAAATCACAGTGGTCATCAAAGAAGCCAGACCCATCAGAACAGATTTGGGACAATCTTCCAATAACAGAGTCAAGAGAAGAGACATATGCCGTGCTATCGTGGTCAGAACCAAGGCTCCGTTCAGAAGACTTGACGGTTCTTACATCAGATTCGATGACAATGCATGTGTGCTAATTAACAAGAACGGCGATCCACTTGGAACCAGAGTTTCATCCGTGGTGGCCAAGGAGTTGAAGGAACTAGAGTACAAGAAGATCGTGGCCTTGGCTCCCAAGGTGTTTTAGTGGAAAAACGTTACATGTATATAATAAAGGCGTTGTTAAGAACTGTGTATAGTTAATGAGTCCAAGGAAAACAAATCAGATTCAATACTTGGGCTTTTAACGATATCCAAAGGCAGTAGAAGCTTTAACAAACTGTGTGGTTCGACTAAAAGGTGCCAGCACAGCCAGAGTAATTTTTGCAGGTGAGTAAATTACAGTCCGCACTGTTATTTTTTTCGCGTAGTCATAGTTTCTTAAGACTCATTACTTTCTTCGTTTAGATAATCATGGCTGAAGTTCAACAAGGTGTGGATAAGCTTTCTGTTCAGGAAAAGCAGGAAAAGCCTCAGAAGCAGGCTGCTCCCAAAAAGGAAAAGAAAAAGGCCGCTCAGGGAAACCCTCTTCTCTTGGATCCCCAACCTGAGTTCTTGGACTACAGACTCAACATCTTCAATGAGTTGAAAGCCAAGCATGACGCAGAAATCGCTGCCAAGGAGAGAATTTCCATTAAAATCACCTTGAAAGACGGAACCGTTAAGGAGGGCACTGCATACGAAACCAGCCCCTTCGAGATTGCCTCGTCTATTGGAAAATCCTTCCTTGAACGTCAAGTCATCTCCAAGGTGAACGGAGAATTGTGGGACTTGGAGAGACCTTTTGAGTCCGATTCCAGCTTGGAGTTCTTGGACTTCGATCACCCTGAGGGTAAGGCTGTGTTCTGGCACTCTTCGGCCCACGTGTTGGGTGAAGCTTCCGAGTGTCACTACGGATGCCACTTGTCCTACGGACCTCCTACTGAAGATGGTTTCTTCTACGACATGTCCATTAACGATGGTCAGGGAGTTGTCTCGCAAGAAGATTTCGGCAACTTGGAGAAGGTGTCCACCAAGGTCATCAAGGAAAAGCAAAAGTTCGAGAGATTGGAGATGACCAAGGAGGACTTGTTGAAGATGTTTGCCTACAACAAGTACAAGGTCAAGTTCATCAGCGACAAGGTCCCTGACAACACCTCCACCACCGTGTACAGATGTGGTAGCTTGATCGATTTGTGCAGAGGCCCTCACATCTTGCACACTGGAAAAATCAAGGCTTTCAAGGTTTTGAAGAACTCTTCTTCCTACTTTTTGGGTGATGCTGCCAACGACTCTTTGCAAAGAGTCTACGGTATCTCGTTCCCAGACAAGAAATTGATGGACGAGCACTTGAAGTTCCTAAAGGAAGCTGCTGAGAGAGACCATAGAAAGATCGGTAGAGAACAGGAATTGTTCTACTTCAATGAAATGTCTCCTGGATCTGCTTTCTGGTTGCCTCACGGAACAAGAATCTACAATACCTTGGTGGATTTGATCAGAAGTGAGTACAGACAAAGAGGTTATGAGGAGGTCATCACCCCCAACATGTACAACACTAAGTTGTGGGAAGCTTCTGGTCACTGGGAGAACTACAAAGAGAATATGTTTGCCTTTGAAGTCGAGAAGGAAACTTTCGGCTTGAAGCCAATGAACTGTCCTGGTCACTGTATCATGTTCAAGAGCCGTGAGAGATCTTACAGAGAATTGCCATGGCGTGTTGCCGACTTCGGTGTGCTTCACAGAAACGAATTCTCTGGAGCATTGTCCGGTTTGACCAGAGTCCGTCGTTTCCAACAAGATGATGCCCACATTTTCTGTCAACAGGAACAAATCGAGCAAGAAATTGCTGGTGTTTTTGACTTCTTGCAAAAGATGTACGGAATTTTCGGATTCGAGTTCAAGATGGAGTTGTCTACCAGACCAGAGAAGTATGTTGGATCTATCGAGACCTGGGATGCTGCTGAGAAAAACTTGGAGAACGCTTTGAACAAGTTTATGGGAGAAGGCAAGTGGGAGTTGAACCCAGCCGATGGAGCCTTCTATGGCCCCAAGATTGATATCAAGATCAGTGATGCATTGAAGAGATGGTTCCAGTGTGCCACTATTCAGTTGGATTTCCAAATGCCTGACCGTTTTGGTCTTGAATTCAAGTCGGAGTCCAACACCAAAGAGAACGCCATTTCCAGACCGGTGATGATCCACAGAGCTATCTTGGGATCTGTCGAGAGAATGACCGCTATCTTGACCGAGCACTACAAGGGTAAATGGCCATTGTGGTTGTCGCCCAGACAAATTATGATTGTGCCAGTTGGTGTCAAGTACTTCGAGTACGCTGAGTCCTTGAAAGAAGAGTTGGTCAAGAAGCACCACTTCTACGCCGATGTGGACGTTTCCGGAAACACCTTGCAGAAGAAGGTGAGAAACGGCCAGATGTTGAAGTACAACTTCATCTTCATCGTGGGTGAGCAAGAGCAATCTGAGCACAGTGTCAACGTCAGAAACAGAGATATCCAAGAGGAGCAGGGTAAGAATGCTACGATTAAATTCGACGACGTTGTGGCTCAATTGAAAAATTTAAGGGAGGAGAAGAGACTGGATAACAAGTTAGTTTAATGCCTATTTGTATAGATGCAATGATATGTATTGATGAAATTGGGCCTTTCGCAGGCCTTATACGTATGCAGTGAATCAGATCTCTCGCAAGCCGATGATGCGTATATTGAGTCGCACCGTTCTAGAGGCGCAACATTGCGTAAGCTCCTAAACCATATACTATCATGTCCAGCGAACCAATTGATGGCACCGAAAAGAAAGGCACCGAGCAGGTGTCGATCCTCGGGCACAACCTCAAGCCAGAGGACCTCGAGCACCTCGTGGACTTCTACAAAGCAGACCACAAGTTGAGCCCAAAGGAAAGACAATTCTTATCGGAAGACCTCGCCTCCGCCAGAACCAGTTCCATGTTGTGGGGTATGGCCGATTGCACAATGGCTTTGTTTGCACCTACGGCTCTCAGGAAGTTCCAGGAAAAGAAGACTGGCATTGCTGCTCCACAAGGTGCCAGAAGGCCCATTATGCACCGTCCTTTCCTCTCCACCTCATTCGCTACACTAATCTACTTCTGCTCTGTATATTTCCACTGCAAGACGCAACACGAATACCGCATAGCAACGCTCAGCAAAGAAAGACATGACCCGCAATTAAGTGAAGCCGAAAGAGAGTCGAAGCAAAGAATACTTGACGTGTGGAAATCTTTTCCCCCGGTCCAATTGACGATTTTCTCGGTGTACTACCAAGAGACTGCATCCAACCCAGCTCTTATCATGAAAAACCCAATGGATATAGCATCCACTGATCCACATGCAGTTCAGTACTTTCCACCTCCAGAGAACAAGCGCAACGGCACCTTGGCTGCTGTGCAGGAGCATGAGAGGGTTGCTCCCCATTGGGAGAAACTTAGAGAAATCAATGGGTTTGCCACTCCCAAGGCCACTATGCCTGAGCAGACTAAGAGTGAAGGAATTTCGGAGAGTGAAGAGAATTCGGAGAGTACATTGGGTTCAGGCCCTTCCGCGACTGAATCGCAGGGCTCTGTAAGTACATGGGAAAAGTTACGGAAAAAGAACTAGAACAGGGAGCAAAGGGAATTGAGGCCCAAAATGGACCGCTATGAAGCTTGTTGGAAGTTGGAAATAGATTAAAATAGAAGCCTTCGACTTATGGCTATAATTCATGGCTAGAGTCTATACCTGTGTATGGCTTTAGTATACGGCTTCTACGAATGCGCGTATATACATCAATGAGCATGCAACACATTGCTGCACGGTACACCCTCTTCAAATGCTCATAAGCTTCCTATGGCCAGGACGTTATCGTCCAGCCACAATTGCTCGTCGATTTCCCCTCAGGCGGCTTAAGTCATGTAAGCCCATCAAGGTGAAATGGTACTACGGCACAGACGTTCCTATAGCCAAGCCCAAATGGTTCAACTACAAGCCCAAGAAGGCGCCCGAGAAGTTTGCTCCTTTCGATAGCTACGACAATGCCAGGCTCGAGAGGGCGTACTCCATAGGAGATAAAACCGTTGGCGTTAAAGAGGACAAGTTGTTTGAGGTGGACTTGGAGAAAATGCATCTCTCCACCATCTTCTGGAAAGGCCCGGTGTATGAGGTACGCAGAGGAACTTGGTTCACTTACGAAGGCAACCCCATTAAGGAAGAAACCGCCCGCAAGATCGAGGCGGGGTATGATGCCACTCATGCTTACTCGTTGAACCGACGCAAGGGCAATGCTTCCTCTTCTAGTGCCAAACTTCCGAAGGAATTGACCTCCAAATTCAATGACCAGGTCCAGCAGACCAAGGAGCTCATGTTGGATGGCGACGAAGTCTTGAATATTGAAAACGAAACCGATATCCACGACTTGGGTGACGGTCAGGCTGTGATCTTCTTCGATGATACCTATGGGGCTCTCTTTCCGAAATCACTCTCCACTTTCCAGGTCAATATCATTCGGTCATTAAAGCCTTCCTATGGATCTCTAATGTCGGTGGTCCCTATCCAGCGTGGTTTCTCGGAATCCTTGGCCTCCTCTGTCATTGATTCCGTCACTCCTGATAATGTCGGCTCATTGACGGAGTACTTCCATTCAGAAGTGGCTACCATATTCGACTCCGGTGCGGCATCCAAAGCCAATGATTCGGAGCAAAAGAAGAACGATGATATTCAAGACGAGTCCGATATCATTCCAGATCGTCACATCGACCACTTGGTATTATGCGTTCATGGTATTGGCCAGCTCCTAGGCTACAAGTATGAGTCGGTCAACTTTCCCCATAGCATCAACGTCATGCGCACCACAATGAACTCTATCTACAAGAATGAAGAAAAGTACCAGAAGTTGGCGTATGGTGAAAAATTTGATCCAAAGTCTAAGATTCATACCCATAACAACACCATCCAAACGCTTCCGATATCGTGGAGACATCGCATATCGTTCAATCCTCGTAAACCTGGAGCTTACGATCAGACTTCCGAGAGCCATAGACTTCCCAGTTTAAGTCAAATTAACGTGGAGGGCATCAGACCATTGAGAAATGTGGTGGGGGATGTGATTTTGGATGTGCTTCTCTACTATGAGCCACTCCATCTCAAGCAGATCTTAAAGGCCGTTCTGTCAGAGCTCAACTATGTCTATAAGAGCTATAAGGAGAAGAATCCCGATTTCAATGGCAAGGTTCATTTGTTTGGCCACTCGCTAGGCTCGGCTATCTGCTTTGATTTGCTTTCTCAGCAAAACGACGACGCCAACAACGAGTACAAGTTAGACTTTGACATTGAGAACTTGTTCTGCGTCGGGTCGCCGGTGGGAATGTTCGAACTACTCAAGCAAAAAAACATAGTTGCCCGGAGTGGATGTGCAGACAAGGATATATCATTGGATGCACCCTTCTCGTCGCCCAAGTGCAAGAACCTCTACAACGTGTTCCATCCCAATGACCCCGTCAGTTACAGAATGGAGCCATTGGTGGACCCTAAGTTTGCCGAGTTTAAACCCGAGGAGGTGCCCTTTGCTCTTCGTGGCTTCAACACCCAAGTGCAGAACTTATCGGTTTTGGGCGGAGACATTCAAGAAAAACTCTGGCAAGCTTCGAGTTGGTTGAAGAAAAGTACAGCAAAGACCCTTACTTCGGAACCGAAAAAATCGTCCAGCGCAGACATCACTCCAGTCGACCTGGAAAATGCCTTGGGAGACCTTATCTCCACATTGACTACTCAAGATACTCAGGGACAAGCTGCCCGCACCACGCAAGTCGTCAAGTACACCAAAGATGAGCTACTTCCATTAATGGAGCTTAATGGGACGGGAAGAATCGACTATTGTCTTCCCACAGGAATGTTCGACATTGCAATAGTGTCAGCCATCAGTGCACACATCTCATACTTTGAGGATGAACAAACAACAGGATTCCTTATGAAGGAGATCTTAAGCTCATCGCAACCACTGCTTGAGGAAAGGAAGGTCACCGTCTACAAGTCGGGCTGATAACGTGACATTCATTTATTTATTCTACATACATATATCACCCGATACATCACTCGATCAAGAGGTCATCGATACTTTGCTCGCCGTCCTTCTCGATCAACTTCAACATACCTTTTGGCAAAATGGGCGTGCCTTCGGAGTCCAACACATACCGGAAGGGCATCTCGGTAGACTCATACTTGTTGTATCTGATTTCCGGGTAGTCGATGAACTTAATGTCCTCGAACTTGGTCTTCTTTTCGATGATGATCTGCGTGGTTCTAATGGCTGTATCGGTAGTCATTTGCAAGGCTCCCAAGCGTCTTCCTGCAAAGCCATACTTCTCCCTCAAAATACCGGTCCGGTCGATTCTAGGATGAGAACCCAAGATTCCTCCAAACACGAAGTACTCGAATTGTTGTCCATCCTCTGGAACCAAGTCCTCCTCTGCTGCAGGATCAAGCAAACAAACCTTGGACTTTTCCAATCCCCCATCAAGAGTCACACATTCGTCAGTGGTCCACTGCAAACCCAATTCAAGAAGAGCGGCCGGAATATCTTTTTCCGTGGTGTTTTTAGGGAGAGAAGTCAAGACAAGGTTTTCCTTGCCAATGTCTCTTATGATCTGAGAATATTCAAGAATCACCCATTCGGAGAATCCCTCCTCCATGTGCTCGATGACGTACTTCATGGTTGGTGGATGGAATTGGATGGAGAGCGCAGCGAAGTAGATGCGGTCACGTGCATTCGATCGAAGATAAGCGTTCATATGCAGGATTTAACGTCCTTCTTCATGACATTGACATTCAATCAATGACATTCAATCAATTATAAATGCCAGTCGCTCATATTCAAAATGACACTGAGTTCATCAATTCGTCTTTTATCTTATGTGACACTCTGATGGTGTGCATATGAATCTGACTCTTTGTATTCTGTTTTCCAGATGATACTAGCCCTTTTATGCAGTAGTTTTGAAACCACTAAACTAAATTAAAGTCTTAATGTGTAATTTTTTTTTAAATTTGTGTAAATTTCTCTATATTTTTTCTATGTAACTACCAGCCCATTTTTACTACTAATGATCTTCCATCTTGAAGACGCTTACTGCTCTTGCTACTCTGTGTGCAGTATGTTGTCTATGTGCTGAATACTGGTACCTTTAAAATATGGCTCTATTCGGTATTAAATATGTATGAATCGCTTATTTGTGGCTGCAGCACGAAGATGTTTGGGAGAATGCCAACTTAGAAGACTTGTCAACGTTCAACGAGCAAGAGTCCACTCCGCCAGATCCGCTCTTGACCTCAGTAGTGGTCTTGGCAAACGATGGCTTGACGTCAAGGACAGGGTTCTCGGTGAAGAAATGTCTAGGACGCAACATGAGGTCGAAGATCTCCGTTGGCATGACTGGGAAGTCCTCTGGGGCTGGGAAGTGAGTGATACCGAAGGTGTGGAACAAGAGCACATCGGTGTTCTCCACAGAGTCCTTTCCTGATCCAATCCACTCGCGCATACCTCTGCTCGAGTCTCCAGACCATTGCGAAACGTGGTCTCCGGAGGGGTACAATCTGCCGTAGGCCTCATCGTCATCCTTGTAGGGAACCACCTCGGTGGTCCAAGCAGCCCAAGGAGCTCTCTTTCTCACCAAAGAACCTTCCTTGGCCAAAAGAGGAGGAGTCCACGTGGAGACCAACTTGTATGAAGGAGGCTTTCCAGAAAACTTGTTGGTTTTGTTTGGGTTAAAGATGTCCCAAGTTCTGGTGGTGGTCAGGTGAGTGAGCGACTCCTCCACAGTCTTGAACACCGTCTTCTTGGCCAAGAACGAGTTACCGTACTTGTTCTCGGCGGAACCAGTCTCTCCTGGGCCGGCCATAGCATCTGAAGTAGCAACGGAGTTGTTGTCTCCGTCAATTCTAGGGTCTAACCTCAACGAAAATATGTGTTGATGGTTGTGAGCGTTGACCTGGGGGTACACTTGGGTTCCCCATGGCCCCACGTCCTCATCCTCTGCACAGACATAGGTGTTTAATATACCAGTCAATCTAATCTCCAACTTGATGGTACCATCTTGTCTGAAAATCCAGTACAAGCAGTACTCGTAGTTGGCAGCAGTGAAGATTTGGGAAATAATCAATCTCTTTCCTCTAGTGGTCACGGTAGTTTGGAAGTCGTCTCTGAAGTCCGAGTGCTTGAAAAGAATACCATCATCCTCTTCGTGGATGCAAAGAGCGTTTTTCACTGTGAGCACGTCTCCCTTCTTGTCGGGGAAGTGGGCGTCCATGTAGTGAATGACACCCTTGCAGTCGCATCCAAGAGCCAAAGGATTAGTACAGTTTCCGGCACCGTATTCACCAATGTCCAAGGCGTGCTTTCTTTGATGAGGAAAGTCAGGACATCCATAAGGAACAATCATCTCCGACAACGAGATTCTGTGGAACATGGGTCTCTCGTTGCCATGGTCGTTGTAGGTCATATCAGACAAGACAATTCCCTCTCTATAGTTGAAGCCAACGTGGAACTTGAAGTTGGACCATTCCATAATGTGGCCGTCCATCTTGAAAGAAACACCCTCTGGTTGGGTGACATTGTAAGGAGTGTTGTCCTGTCTGAAACCAGATGGGTTCTCCTTGGTTCCAAATTTCTCGGCAATATGCTTGGGGTGGAATGAAGAGTGCTTGTGCTTGGATACTGGGCGTCTTCTGTTTGGGATATCAATGAAAATAACCTTTCCGGCGTTCATATCAACGATTGGGCAGAAGTCCAAAGGATGGGAGTAGTGCGAGTCGTCCTCGTCCGATCTCCAGTACATCAAGGCTTGCTGAAGTCTTCTGGTGGCACCCCATCTCTCATCGTAACCAATGGTCCAGGCATCACAGTAGACGTTCTTCATCTCTTCCTTGGGAATACCGGAGATCTCACACTGCTTGATGACATCGGGGGTTGTTCTAACAATCTCCTCAGTGCTTTGGAGATCTTGAGGGGTCAAAATTGGCTGAACACCTCCAGTGTTCTTGGACTTTGTGACTGTCAAAGTTGGAACATCAACAACACCTTCTTGGACACCATTAACTCCCTCTTCAACCACCACAAAGTAGGCAAGTCTTGGAGGCAAAGGACCACTATGTTCTTTCCAGGCATAGTAAGCCTTCTTAATAGGCTCTCTCAAGGTTACCGTGTTGAAAGTGATCTTTCTTCCCTTGAAGTATTCAAAAATAATCGAAGTAACGGTCTTGATTTCCTGTGGGCTAAGAGGGTCCAAAGGATGTGCTGGAGCAGGGGGAGCTGCCACGCTGGAGGTGGCCTGCATGGCGATTTGTTGCAATCTTTCCATCGTCTTAAGTTCGAGTGATGATTATGAGAAGAAGAAGAAGAACATCAGGTTGAATCTTGTACTTATATACATTTGGAAGCTTGACACAGCGCTGACATTATAGTCCGGATCGTATTACCAGATGAGTACAAAGATTGCGATAATGCACCCACGCGGCAAAGTTGGCCGCATTGGGTAATCTATGAGCGGACCTCTCGTGGTGCTAGCCCTGCACAGATTTGGTACGCGGATAAATCAAACTATTTAGATATTGCCGCCTTTGATCTCCTAGCGCACCCGGTAGCATCAATCGGGCCAATAAGTCCGCACTCTAACTGAGCTAGATGAGACTTAACTATACACCGCTCCCATACACTACACGCAGCATAGATGCAAATTATTTGTTTTGAGTCTATAGAATCCCAAGACATGCGTTGTTCACACCAACGCCCCAAGCACCCTCGGCACAAACACCATTGTGGCAAACATGATGCAGGCAATGCAATCGCTGAACACGCTTGAGAAGATAGACAACGAGCTCTTGATTATTGCGTTACGCTCTTGACTCGAAGTCTCGCTCAGTATCAATGAGTACGAGTACTTCGTCATGTAATTCTCCAAGACCATCGACACAATATTTATGTTTGGGATGGACAGGTCATAAAACGACGTGGGTCTGTCTTTGAACGTGGCGTGGGGCTCGTACATGCGGTAGAGGTAGAGCTTCAAAGTATCGTTGAACTGTAATAATGCAAGGGCAGTCAAGATGATGAGGAAAGCTCCGTAACATAGCGTGAATCTGGATGCCATGAACCTTACTTCGGAGTAGCCAGTGGGCCTGGACATGGCAAAGTTATGGAATACCAACTCCACGCAAAAGTATATGGCGAACATGACAATCACGTGATCCGACGTTAAGGTGACACCTTTGAAACTGGCAATCTCAAAGTAAAATGCATGCTCTAGCGAATCTGGAAGAAGAAACACCACCAAGAATGCATACAGCACGAAGCTCACGATTCGTCTCATATGGCGGAGAAGCTGCTTGCTCAAGTATGTGTACACCTGTACATTTCTGTTCTCAGGTAGGTCGGGAAGATCAAAAGTGACTCGTTTCACGACTGGCTTTTCCCTGGGTTCTGCGGTACCAGTGCTAACGCTGGCCGCGTATAAATAATCCTCATCCACGCCATGCCTCTTCTGGGCCGAATCCTCCATGGCTGGTCTTAGTGCTCCCATGAGGCACGAGTATGCAATGTATAATGAAATGAGAAGCACGAGCGTTGTGGCAAACACAGAAACGCCGAACTTGTTCCAGAGGTCATGGTTGAATTTTGGCCGGGAGCTTTCCTGGCTGGAGGGACATGACTCATTGGCCTGCCACTTCATCACCTCGATTCGGAACGATTCAAGCGAGAGTGCATATTGTGAAACTATAGGCAAAAAACACACATATAGCATCATCATGCCTCGTTGGCATTGTGAGAGTTTGCTGGAGCGGCCGTTGACCAGAACACCGCCTCCTGGTAGTATGTGTGTAAATGACATGGCAAATGAGATCAAGGTGGCTCCCACCAACACCCCTTTTAGGGTGTTAATACTCATGGCTTTTTCTGGTATCAATAACCAATTAAAAGTGTTTTCACACTGAAAAAAACAAGGTGGACAAACAGGGTGAATGTCGTTGGTATAGGGTGGCAATCCTTTAAAATTTTATGTGCTGGAAATATTGCGAAGAGTGAAGACAAACAATAGCCTCAGAGACACAAAAGACAAGACTGTTTTCTATTGACTGGCGCCTCCGTATTTGTGGATTCAACAAACAAATTATTACCCAGTGGTTTTTTTTTTCCTTCTGGGATCGGGGATGCGGCAAGGGGTCCTTATAAATGAATTACTAATGAGTTGCGTTGAGGGTTATATGACTCGCATATATATATGCGAGGCAGCCTCGTTTAGTGCATTATGGTCAAGTAAGCCGAAAAGTTCCGAAGAGCCCACCGCGCGTAAAAAAAACCTGGCTCGCGTAAGTATGCCGGACTTTCCTGCAAATATTTGGCCGATTTCATTTTGTCTCACCATTAAATAAGCGACGTACAGTAATTTAAGGCATATTAGGCCTGGGGTCCAAAATTAGCTCAAAAAGGGTCTCCGGCCGATACACACGCGACAACCGAAAGTCGGCCGATCCTTCTTTTCTTTTCTCGCGCCGTGCCGTGTTGCATGGCAATCGGTGTAGCAATTCAATTTACAAGTGCATATCATAGCAACAAACGATTTATAGAAAACATGTATTCTTAAGATCCAATCAAGAATTCAGTCCGCAGATTCTGAACAATGAAATATATATTTGCATAAAGCACCCATACATTCGACTTGCTTACAACTTGTCGTAGTACTCTTCGTAACCTGGAACCTCAGACTTTTGACCAGTACGCTCTCTCTTGGACTTGACAATGGCACCTGGCTTGGAGTTAGGGTCAGTGACGTCACCGCTCAAGACAGCCCAATGGTCAAAGATCATTTGTGGGAAAGCTTGTCCACCGGTGGCTTGTCTCAAGTCACCAGAGAAACCGAAGGACTCGTTGACTGGCAAGTAAGCCTTGACAGTGAACAATGGAGTACCTGGTCTTTGCTCCTCAGAAATAACTTGACCTCTCTTCTTGTTCAAGACGGAGTAGATACCACCAATGGCATTCTCTGGACATTGCACCTCAACCAAGAAGACTGGCTCTTGGATAGCTGGCTCAGCCAACAACATAGAAGCGTAGGTAACTCTTCTCATGGTTGGGATGATTTGACCACCACCTCTGTGGATAGCATCAGCGTGCAAAGTGACATCCAAGATGTTGACTCTGACGGATCTGACGTTCTCACCGAAGATAGGACCTTCCTTGGTGGCCCATTGGAATGCAGCAACCACGGAATCCTTGATTTCGTGCAAGTATTGGACAGCCTTGGTTTGGTCAACAACTAAGTTAGGACCGTTACCGTCTGGACCGAAACACCAAATCTTTCTGGCATCACCGACATCCCATCCGTGCTTGTCAGCAAGGATTCTGGCTCTAACCTTGAAATCGTCTCTTGGGTTAATAGCACCAGACTCGATGTCCAAGGAAACCTCTTCGTCGATTGGTTGAGCCTTGACATAGATTCTGTTATGCTTGTTTGGAGACTTGGACAAAGCAACCATGGAGGACTCACCCTCAACAGTCTCTCTGTAAGAGACCACTGGTGGGGAGATCTTCAATGGGATACCAGCGTGGTCGTTTTGCAAATCGTTCAAACAAATCTCCAAGTGCAATTCACCGGTAGCGGCAACAATGTGCTCACCAGATTCGGAGATGGAAGTCAAGACACATGGGTCAGACTTGGACAATCTCTTCAAACCTTCGACCAACTTAGGCAAGTCGTTAGCGTTCTTGACCTCAACAGCGACTTGAACGACTGGGGAGACAGAGAACTTCATGACCTTCAAGTTGTGAGCGGTCTCAGAAGTGGTAAGAGTACCGGACTTCAACAAGAATTGATCGATACCGACCATACCGATAATGTTACCAGCTGGACAGTCGTCAATTTGCTCGACGGATCTTCCCATCATCAAGACAGTTCTTTGGATAGACTTCAAGAACAAGTCCTCCTTCTTACCGACCTGGTAGTTAGGACCTTGAATTCTGATCTTTTGACCAGACTTGACGGTACCAGCGAAGACACGACCGAAAGCGTAGAATCTACCCTTGTCGGAGGTTGGCACCATCTTGGAAACGTAGACCATCAACTCAGCTCTTGGGTCACAGTTTCTGATGGCTTGACAGTGCTCATCGTCAGATGGACCCTCGTACAAGGTCTCAGCTCTGTAAGCTTGAGCAGTGACAGGAGATGGCAAGTGGATGACAATCATCTCCAACATGGCATCAGCAGCTGGCAAGAACTTTCTCATGACGACCTTCAACAAAGCCTTTCCTTCCAACTCCTTCTCGTCGGCCTTCAAGTTGATCTCCAACTTCTCCAACAACTTAGGGATCTCCTCCTTCTTGAAGTTCATGATAGAAGAGAACAATCTGAAGATAGGGTCCAAAACAAACATGTTGAAAGCTCTCTCCAAGGTTTGACCGTCAGCGTCCTTCTCCTTGTTGGTCCACTTCTTGGTCTTTGGGTTGAAGTAAGAGTCACCCCACAATCTCTCCATCATCTTAGATCTGTCGACACCGAACTTCTTGGAGTATCTGATGGCGAATTGTCTGACGGTGAAAGCCCAACCGTGCAAACCGGAACCGAAAGCAACGGTACCCTTCTCAGGGAAGACTTGAGCGTCACCAAGACTCTCCTCAGAGTAAGTGGAGATGATGACGTTGACGGACTCAACAGTTCTGGAGAAAGATTGGTACAAGTCCTCCTTGGTGACTTGCAACTCAAGCAAAGCTCTGTCGACCTTGTTAATGATAACAACAGGCTTAATTCTCTCTTGCAAAGCTTGTCTCAAGACAGTCTCGGTTTGGACACAGACACCTTCAACACAGTCCACGACAACCAAAGCACCATCGGTGACACGCAAAGCAGCGGTGACTTCAGAGGAGAAATCAACGTGACCTGGGGAGTCAATCAAGTTGATCAAGAAATCGTTACCAATGGTCTTTTGGTTGATTTCCTTAACGTCATCGTCAGTCAAACCAGCGTACAAAGAGATAGCGGTGGACTTGATAGTAATACCTCTCTCTTGCTCATCCTTTCTGGTGTCCATAAATCTAGCATCACCAGCCTTGGCAGCAGAAATAATACCGGCTTTTTGGACCAAGGAGTCGGTCAAAGTGGATTTACCGTGATCGACGTGGGCAATGACGGAAATGTTACGAACATTCGTAACCTTGTCCATCAAACCACGGATTTGGTCAATAGTGAATGCAACTACATCTGTTAGTTCTTGAACAAAAATTTGCCCCTTTGTTGCTCGTGGAGGTGCCTCCACGATTGCTTTTGAAATTGGCTTTGTAATGGAGCCGATGCTTTCAGCAGATTGGAGCAGGTGGCCACTGAAGACAGAAGTTTGTCTGGAAGGAATTGTTACATACCCATTATGAACTTTTAGTGATGTTTGACTTCTGGTTTGAAAGAGCGGGAGAAGAGCTATTTTATGTGGGTGCGCCTGGCGCACAGGGCATCAGGAGAAAATTTTCTCCTTCAGTAAATCGCAGGCGCGCGAGTAATTCTGGGGCCCGGTTACCCGCATCGCGGCCGCCCATAACGTGGTCAAAATGGAATGACCAGAGGGGAACCCGCGCTTCATCCATTGGGTCTGGGGTCCCGCCTCCTCGCACTCTACTGCATAGCAAGGCCGTCGTGGCCCTTGTCTGCCTACCCCTACCATCCCAATATGCCTCACCTAGTGCCCATGCTCCATTGCTCCATTGCCTCCCTTTAATACCTTAATAATCCTGCCCCCAATACCCAGTGATCTTTTCAATATTTTCTAATCTTCTTTCTTCCCATTTGTGGGCTGCAAAAAAAAATGAACCCGAAAATAAATTTCAATTTCAATTTGAAATGAATTTGAAAGGAATTGGAAAATTAAGACTTGTCACGAATTCACTTAATATATTCGGGTGGTGGTGGAGATTGTTAGGGGAATGTGACTGTAGTGCTGAGAGTAGACACACGAGCCTGACTCGTGCATCTGATGTGTGCGACAGATTGGCAAGGCTACATTGATCTACATTCCCCCCAATTTGGTGGGTGATTTTCGGCTCACTATGGAAATGAACAGTAGGGTTTACTCAAGAGAAACACAAGTATCAATTTTATATTTTTGATAGTATTAACGATAGTGTTGGTGAACATTAGACGAATATTATTGGTGTATGAGGACACTTAATTGCAGGAAATGTAGATCTTATTAGGCGGAGACTGGTGCGCCTGGACGATAGACTAAGCCAGACATGTACAATCCCCAGTAATTATCTTCTCACGTTTTTTTATAATTTTTTCTTTAAAACTTTTATCCTTTCACTTTTTGTCCTTTAACTTTGTATCTTTTCAATAACTACTGAATCTTCTTCTCACTTCTTCATTCTATAGTTCTTTCCATCTTGACGCCTATTTATCTGTCGGGTCTGGTGGCTGGTACTGCATCATCGAGCCGAGTCAGGTGCGTGAGATAACTCATATACCGAAAATCTCTTTCATCGCATAATCCGCTACCCTGATGTCGATCACCGTTCTCATTTCCGGGTCGGGGTCCAACCTCCAAGCGTTGATAGACGCCAAGAAAAATAATAAGCTCAGTGGGAAAATAACCCAGGTCATTTCCTCCAGTGAATCTGCCTATGGCTTGGAGAGAGCAGCCAAGGCAGACATCCCCTCCAAGACTCATGTGTTGAAGAAATACTACAAAGGCATTCCAAAGGAGGAAAAGGAGGCTAGAACCAAAAAGAGAGAGGAGTTCAATAAAGATTTGGCCAACCTACTTATCTATGGCAATGTGGAGGGTACTAAAGACACCTCCTATACCAAGCCCGACTTGATTGTGTGTGCTGGGTGGATGCTTATTCTATCGCCATCTGTGTTACTTCCTCTAGAAGAAGCCGGAATTTCTATCATCAATTTGCATCCTGCCTTGCCAGGGGCTTTCGAGGGCACTCATGCAATTGACCGGGCATGGAAAGAAGGTCAAGAAGGAAAGATAAAAAAGGGAGGAGTCATGATACACAAGGTCATCACTGAGGTTGATAAGGGAGAGCCAGTTCTTGTTAAGGAGATTGATTTAAAGATTGGTGAGTCCTTGGAGGATTATGAGGACAGAGTGCACGCAGTAGAGCATGTGGCTATAGTGGAGGGAACCAACATTGTTCTCGAAGAGATCCAAAAGGGATGGTTGAAAGGTTTATAGAAGCAGAAGCTCTTGGGTTCTTAGTCTATCGTCATGTTTAATGAATATATTTACCTTGAGTAAAGCCTCCGATTTCATTACAAGTTCTTGATCACTTGCTCGGTGAAGTGCTGCGTGGAGGCAGTACCCTTCAAGTCACCGGTTCTGTTCTCTGGGCCAGAGGCGATGGTCTTCAAGACAGCAGTCTCGATTTTGTCAGCATCAGAGTTCAAAGACATGTGTCTCAACATCATACAGGAAGACAACAACAAAGCGGTTGGGTTGGCCAAACCTTTGCCGGCAATGTCTGGGGCGGAACCGTGCACTGCCTCGAAGATGGACACCTTGTTACCCATGTTACCGGAAGGAGTCAAACCCAAACCACCAATCAAACCGGAAGACAAGTCGGACATGATGTCACCGTACAAGTTTGGCATGACCATGACAACGTCCTTGTAGTCAGATGGGTCAGAGGTCAATCTCAAAGAAGTGTTGTCCAACAACTCAAAGGACAACTTGACGTCTGGGTATTCCTTGGCGACCTCCTTGGCAGTCTCAACGAACAAACCGTCAGACAACTTCATGATGGAAGCCTTGTGGACGATCACAATGTGGGGCTTGTTGATGCTCTTGGCGTACTCAAAACCGTATCTGATGACCTTCTCAGAGGCAGGCTTGGTGATCAACTTGATGGATTGCACGACACCAGGCACAATGGTGTGCTCGATACCAGAGTACTCACCCTCGGTGTTCTCTCTGATCAACACGGTGTCAACGTTCTCGTATGGGGTTTGGTAACCGACAATGGACTTACATGGTCTGACGTTAGCGAACAAGTTGAAAGCTCTTCTCAAAGTCAAGTTCATGGAGGTGTGTCCCTTACCAACAGGGGTAGCCAAAGGACCCTTCAAGGCAACCAAGTTTCTGTTGACCGAGTCGACGGCAGCTTGAGGCAAGGTGGTCTTACCGTTGATTAAAAGAGGGGTGACGTCAACAGACTCCCACTCGATAGGGACGTCAGCAGCGCTGTAGATGTCCTTGACAGCCTGGGAGATTTCCACTCCGATACCGTCACCTTCGATCAAAGTGACAGTGTACTTTCCATTCGATTTCTTGGAGCCTGTAAATTGACCAGCGATGTAGGATCTGGTGAATTTGGGAGCGACGGCTCTAGAGTTAACCAATTGTCTGAACATTTTTCTATTCTTGAAGGGAGGTGCAGAAGAAAGTGTGAGAGGGAGAATATTTACCCTCCGAAATCAGGTCTGAGCATAGAGGGACGAAAAAAAGATTTTTGGTGTCCAATCAGAGCGCGGAACCCACTTCGGCTCCGAACCCTAGACTGTGCTGCCTGTACGGTCTGTTGCAAAGTGTGTGTAACTACGGAAAAAATGGTAAAGGTTTGGTGCTGGATACATTTCACTTTAGCCTATTCCGTTTCTTAAACTAGCTTTGCCGGGCATTTAAAGCTACTTATAGTGCTCGGCCCAGCGTGGCCGGGGACTCCGAGACGCGAAAAAATCCATCCACCGGACTTCACCTCTATCGCGCATCCGACCGTCTCCAGTGCCAGTGCCAATTGTGTAGTCAATGAATCACGTTATGTATGGGTTTAGGTAATTTATAGTTTTATACAATATACAAATTTAGTTAAATGTGTTTACATGCAGGAGCCTGCTCTACCTTTATTTATCTATCTATCTATATTAACCATTTTATTTTTCGGGTTATCTATTTGAGATGTAGCCACATTGAAGATAGTGTGAAGTCACTATGTAATACGCACCTGGAAAATAATAGTACTACAAATTAATATGTCCTACAGTAATTATGCGACTAACATTTTTCACTTGGTTCGCGAGCACTTGATATTAACATGTCGGGAGCTTACATACAATACCATGAAGCATAGGTGAAAGGGTATGTAAATTCATTTCATGAGCGTGTCTAGAGTTTACCCCTGTAAAGTCATAAGGTCACCACGGCTCTGATGCAGTCACCCTTGCGCATATCCTCAAAGGCAGTGTTGATGTGGTCAAGGTCCTGTTGATGGGTGATGAACTCGTCCACCTTCAACTTACCATCCATGTAGTCATCAACCATTCCTGGCAATTGCGTTCTACCCTTGATGCCTCCGTATGCAGATCCCTTCCACACTCTACCGGTGACCAATTGGAATGGTCTGGTAGCGATCTCCTTACCAGCAGCAGCAACACCAATGATGATGGATTGTCCCCATCCCTTGTGGCATGCCTCCAAAGCATCTCTCATGATCTCGACAATACCTGTACAGTCGAAAGTGAAGTCGCATCCACCATCAGTCATCTCAATCAACTTTTGCACGATTGTAGTTCCCTCTGGCAATTCCTTAGGGTTGACGAAGTCAGTAGCACCAAACTTCTCGGCCCACTCCTTCTTGTTGTTGTTGACATCAACCGCAATGATCTTCTTGGCCTTTCTCAATGATGCACCTTGGATGACCGACAAACCAACACATCCAGCACCGAAAACGGCCACAGTGTCGCCTTCTTGAACATTGGCAGTCACAGTGGCTGCACCGTAACCGGTGGTCACTCCGCATGCTAACAAACACACACTCTCCAATGGAGCCTTCTTGTCGATGGCCACCACCGAGACGTCGGCAACAACGGTGTATTGAGAGAAGGTGGAGCATCCCATGAAGTGGAACAAGTCTTTGCCATTGCAGTGGAATCTAGATGTTCCATCTGGCATCACTCCCTTACCCTGGGTCTCTCTGACGGCTCCACACAAGTTGGTCTTTCCAGACTTGCAGAACTTACACTCCTTACACTCGGCAGTGTAAAGGGCAATGACATGATCTCCCACTTGCACATTGGTGACTCCTTCACCCACAGACTCGACGACACCGGCACCCTCGTGTCCCAAAATAGCGGGGAAAGCTCCCTCGGGGTCCACTCCGGATAATGTGTAGGCGTCAGTGTGGCAAACACCAGTGTTGGTGATTTTGATTCTCACCTCACGGGCCTTTGGTGGGTCCACGGTGATTTCTTCGATGGACAATGGCTTGCCTGCTTCCCAGGCAACGGCAGCTTTACAAGTGATGGTCTGGGGTTAGTTATATTCTGGAACGATGGGCCTGCAGCATACACGGGGTGGCCATGATAACCACCATGGTAGCAACGAGAACGGAAATTGAGCCCAGATGTTACTCCAGTCGGCTGCAAATACATACTTTTCCAGCGGTTGACATTATGATTTGGATGATTAATGGATTTCTTCAACAATGAGAATACTTGGTTGATTAAGAAACAGCAAAGGATCGCCTATATATATGAAAAGCCGTGCGCTTTCATTTGCCGTTCTAAGCTAAAATTTCCTGCACCAGATTCCGCGTGGACAATCAATTCTTAGATCTTTCGGCTTCTTTAAGCAAAAATTCCCGCGAACCGGTTCCGGCACTTTAACCGGTTTCTACCGGTTTTGGGGAAGAAAAACAACCAATTAGGGCCTGGTCATTTACAAGAGCTATAACTATATAAACAGTATAAATTCCTCTTGTCTGTATACTTCTATAAAATCCCAACCCTTTCGTCTGCCTGATACTATTTCCTAAATCAGTTACAGTTCCCCCACAAGTAGCACCTCCAATGCATTAGTATTATGTTATACATTTCTGCATTAATAAGTCTGTCATACAACGAAACAATACAATCGTCACGATATTACCGATACATGCTATCATTATTGCAATTCTTATACATGCTGCCATAATTCAATTCCTATACATGCTGCATTATAACACGGCACCAAAACCGAAGGTGATCTTGATCGATCTCACGTAGTAGTCCTGGAAATTACCTCTCACTCTGTCCTCCTCTCCAATTGGAATGCCAGACCACTTGACCACCATGGTAGTCTCCCCAGCACCCTGTTTCAATTGAATATCCAACTCAGCATAGTGGCCCTTTTTCCACGAGTCGAGTCTCCACAGCTGTACAATACGCTCATTCTTCACCAACTTCAAGATCTTTCCGCTGATAGATCCCCCAAACAAATGGAAGTCTGTACCCTCTTGGGCCTCGATCTGAGCGTTTGATCTGGTCCATGCTGAAACCCGCTGTTGGTCAAGCAATGTCACAAACAACTCTTCCGACGTGGTGTTAAAAGTAGGTTCCAAGTGTAACGTCGACGTATTGTACTTTGGCACATTAGAGTTCCCACTCTCCTCGGTAGAAGCACTTGGCTTTGCGGAATTGGAAGCAGCCTTGGGCTGTTCCTTGGGTTGTTTATTGGCCACGGGTGCTGTCTGCAGAGGGGTTTGGTTCTCTTTTGTAAGATTCGATGTGTTTGCCTTATTCAGCTGGATATCAGATCCATTCTCTCTGATCAAGTCCTTTCCAAATTGCATCAAGGCCTTTCTGAGCTTGGGAGCCAAGTTCTTTCTGGTGAAAGGCCTCATGACTTCGGACTCGGAATCCTCGTTGTAAATGCTAATATCGAACTGGATCTCGTCTTCCTCGGTATCGTATGCCAATTCAGGTATCGTGATACTGCCCTTGAAGTCTTTGTCGGCATTCACCTTGCCTTCAATGTTCAACACAATCCTCAAGTCAAAGATAGAAATCACCTTGCCCTTTCTCTGACACACTTCAACATCTCCTTCAGTGGATGAGATGGACAGAACGGCCACGGATTTGCCGTCGCTGGAAGCGTCTAGTCCGACCAAGTTGTCCTTGAAATATTTGGTGGACCATTCAATGCAGTTTTTGTCGACCCAGTGCCAATTGTTGGGGTTGTTTACTACCATATTCAGCGGTGGTTTGGATTTGCTCTGTGTGGTTGCGCTGATGTTGACTGCTTGTCTTACGCATGTCTTATATGTAATACCTTGAGACTTCTAGAAAAATCCATCTAACCTGTACCACCGTACGACGTAGACTTACCAGCTCCCAGATATAATTTCCTTTTTTATTTATATCCTCTGATGTTCTTACATTATCATACTCTTACTTCCACCTTTGATTCTCTTACTTGGCAGATCTCTGAACTCTTACGCTTGAGATATTAATTTAAATGGTGCTCAGGCTCAGGTGCACTTTGGCATTCACGTCCTATGCGTCAACTTCCATAGCCTCGGGCTGGTCAAAGTGAATGACCGTCTCCTCCACATCAACAAGTTCACGTACACTCTGTCTGATGACGCTCGTAGTTCCACGAGCAAACTTGTATGACCTCTCTTTGGCTGCTCTTGTGTTGGGAGTCAAGTAATTTCTGAGCAACTCTGCATCCTTACCCACTTCCAAGACACACACATCCACGTTGGAACCAGATCCCAAGTCATTCCAAATACCGGCCTCGATGGCCTCGGCACATAATTTGATGGCCTCTTCTCTGGTCATGTCTGGCTTCCAGCTAGACTCTAGCACAGCCATGGCTGCGAGAGAACCCGAGCCCAAGGACTGGTACTCTCCAATGTCAGTCGAACCGTGTGCTTGAACAGACATTAAGTGGGCCCCCGTTGGGTCCACTCCTGCGCAAATCAAGTAGGCCCCCAAATGACCTTGGTATTTGAACAAATGTTGCTTCAACAAAGTCAAGGCTGTGATCACTCGAGGCTGGCGTTGTTGCCACATAGAGTGCAACTCAAGGTTCAGCGCAATGAGCTGTGTCACCATCTCTGTATCGGCAGCCGTTCCAGCACCAGCACACCAAATTCTTGGGGCCAATCGGTGCAACTTCTCACAGTTTTTGTCTGCAACAATGCTTCCAGCAGTGGCTCTTGTATCGGAAGCAATGACAACACCGCCTTTAAATTTACACCCCACAATCGTGGTACCTGTGGAGGTGGCTTTAGGCTGTGCAAACCCTTTGGAAGAAAGGAAGTGGTTCCGTTGGTAATTATCAAAGGAAAGTCCGGGCATTCTGTTCGTATTCCGCTAGCTCGCCTCTTTGTATATGGAAATTTGCAGTATTCAAGTCTTAATGGCACGATGTTTTAACTAGTCAAACCTCGGAGAGTGTAGTGGCGTCAGTTGAATCTCAGTGGATGTTCGCACGCCAAACCAGAGGTCTGGGTGTACCACCAGGGCATTTGTATGGGCGCACTCTTATGATCTTCAATTCGCGTTCTTCATTAGCTACAAGTGTGCACACCTGGAGCCCTTCCCATTCTATGAATAGGTTTAACTTTATAAATCCTGCCCGGATAAAGGTCGCCCTTGTTCCTATTGGTTCCATCCTGCCCCTGGAATATGCCCACTACAGCCAGGCTATTGCATCCATATCTAATATCAGGCTTCTAGACATAAAGCCCATTCCTGAATGCCGATACTTCAACCCTCAAGAATTTGCCCAGGGGCGGTTACTATATGATATAGAACAGTCCCAAATCGATGATGCCTCGAATTACCTTCATGAGTTTGAGCCTTTCCGGAAAACCTTCATAGTCTTGGGCGTGGCTGCTCACTCGTCTACATTTACACCTAGCATTGATACAATTGATCATTTGAAAAGCAAATTTCCGTTCGCTATAGTACACAATATTATATGCTTCAAAAGCCCTTCAAAAAATGGTCTGTCCACAGGACAAACTGATGTTTTTCATGTGTCGGAGAAAGCAGAGAGTAACATCACCACCATCGAAACTATCTTGTGTGAAATCTCGAGAAACTTTCTACTGGCTCTAGACGTTTATGCGGCCTCCTTCGAAAATATTACCCTCCGATCGCCTGTGTCCATGACTAGTAGCAACATTCTAACAAGGACCATCAATCAGGCTCAGAAGGCTTTGAATTCCTCCTCATCCTATAAGGTCTCGTTCACGAATGGACAAAGCTCCCAATCAAAAGACATGAAGGTCAGGTCGTCACAAAGGCAAACCGGGAGACAGGCCAAACTCATGGGCAACTTTTATCTTTTGGCAGGGCGGTCCCAGGATGCTCTCCAGTACTTCACGGATGCTGCCATCAACGCTAAAAAAGCTGATGATTTCTTGTGGTTAGCCAGCTCTCTAGATGGTTTAAGCGTATCCATTCTGATGCTACTGTACCTTAACTTGCCTTTCCAGGTTCAAAACTCCATGCTTTGGCCACTTCTTCAAGTGCTGAGGATCAAGTCATTATCGCTTGGGCGTGGTGCACCTAAAAGATCTTCGGAATCAAAGACCCACATCACTTCGCCCAGAACTTCAGTGGGCAGCAACAAGAGCTTTGGAAGCCTACCCTCTACTGCAACCGCAGACTTATCGCAACTGCTGCTTGTTGATACACTTTTGTTTTTAACACTGCGCTCGTCTTACTTTTACCAGCTTAGTACATCGGATCTTGAGGATTGCGTCCCTGATATGGTTTATGTTGAGTCGCTTTTAAGAAACATCAAATTCATGGTTGCCGTATTTTTGGCTGGCTCATCAAACACGAAGTTAATTGTCAATTCAATGGTCGAGCTAGAGCCAGTCGAGCGAACCAGAGACGCGGACACCTCTGTACTAGCAAGAAGTGAAATTCTTAATGAAATCGACAAAATTTTTGCCTTGCAATTGGTGCAGTTGGAGTTTAGTGAACAATGCCGCATATATTGTACATTGGCCTCCATTTACAACGACTTGGGGTACTACAGAAAACAGGGTTTCATTTTTCGCATCTTACTTGTGACTTTACAACCCAAATTACTGGCCATAGAGAAGACGAGGGCCCTCGGTGGTCTCTGTACACTGCAGTCAATAACCCAAATCGTTGAAATTCTTTTTTCAACCTACCACATGGATACCACAACCGAAAGTTTGAGTTCTTCTGCCAGCAACCACTATACTGACTCTATCACATTGCAACTATCGCTATTGAAGATTTGTCTACGCATTGCCGAATTGTTACAAGACTACTCATTGTTAGCCAAGCTCTGCATCTTGACGTTTGCCAGGTTTTCTCATTGCCTTCCCAACGAAGATCAAATCAAATTGAAAGAAAAGCTTGACTGGCTCACTTTGTATCTTGAAAACGAGTCTTATCTGGTACGTCTACCTCATCCGGACCCGTTCATCATCCGTGACTTAAAATTCGTTGTCCCCCAAACTGTTGCAAATACCCCCCAATTGTTTTCTTTGGACGATACTTCGAATGGAAAACTCGAGGACTCTGCCGATATTTTCAATCCAATCGAGCAAACCAAGTCCAAGTCAGCAAATATGGAGCGAGTCATTTGTTTAAATGAGACCAATCATCTAAAGGTTGTTTTGCAAAACCCATTTGCCTTTCCGCTTAAATTGAAAGATGCAGAAGTTGTTGCTGCAAATGACTTCAAAATTGCTACGCTCGAATCGCTGATAAAACTTCTATCATTCACAAATTTCGGAAGCTATCGCGAGAGGACAAATAATTGGAGAAATATTACGAAGCGAAAAGTTTTGATGGAACCAGAGACCTTGGAATTGAAGTCTGAGGTAACCATTCCTGCCAACTCTTCGGCCGAAATCCTTGTTTCGTTTCGTGCTCTAGATGCCGGGGATTTCAGCATCACCGGGTTGAATTTGACTATCGGAAACTCTAAACCGCAATTTTTCAATATCGTTAGTCAAGAGAACGCAATCGTGTTCGAAAAGCTAACTTGTCAGAAACGTGAACCGTTCAAAAAGTCGGCTGCTCTCGAAACTTTAATAAGCAACTTATCAGGTGGAAACATTGCAGATAGAGTCACGACGAAAACGGTCACATTAACGGCAAGTTGTCCGCAACCCAAATTGTCGTTCATTGATAACCTGGTGGCTAATGGGTGGGTCATGTTACTTGAAGGCGAACTTCAAAGGCATTCCATAACGCTAAGAAATACGTCTCTTGAGGTGGTTAACTATTTATCATTCTCTCTCTGGGATTCAACAATCGACACCATCAATGCCAAGCTCAATTCTGGCCAAGCATATTCCAGCATCAGTGCAGAGGAAATGTATGAGCTTGAATGGAGGTTGTTGAAACAAAGAGCAGTTGAAGTTACGAATAAGACTGAGATTGCTTCAAAGTATAAAGAAATTCAACCCGGAGGAGATCTTCATATTGAGCTTGCGCTTTTCGGGAAACGAGCCATGGTGAGCCTGAAGTTATTTCTTCAATATGCCAACAAAAGAGAGAGCGACTTAGGTGGAAGATACCTTAGAAATCTAGTTGTTCCATTTAACACAAGTGTGGTCCGGTCAGCTGAGATAGTCAATTGCGAGGTTTATTCTTTCTGTCCCTCCTACTTCAAAGTTTTGCCGGAAAGCGACATGCTGAGTGAAAAGTCATTGGTGTCTGGCTCTGCATTCGTCACCAAAATAGCTGCGTCAAACCAGCAAGATGTGTCAGACTACTGTTTCCTCGCGCTTGACGTGCGCAACTTCTGGAAAAATACGCTTGCCATTCGAATCAAAAGTCATGTTTATTCTGAAGAATATGTTACTGAGGAATGCATCACTCCAAATTCCACAACCAGAATCATGTTACCGTTGCGAAAATACAGCGTGAACGAAATCGAAGTCAACAAAAGAATACCCTCGTTGAGAAACAAGCAATACATCAAAAACCACAAGTTAACGGAGGCTGAGGAATATCAGGCGCAATTAGCCTTTTGGGTAAGGTGTGAATTGCTTAAAGGCTTGGAGGCTACGTGGGCAACCAAAGGTTTGACCCATGAGAGGAAAGGTGAGATAGATCTTCGAAGGGTCCACTTGAACTCCTCAATGATCAATCTACTCACCATAGGAAGCGTCCTGATCTACCAAACCATATTCTGTGACTCCAACCAAGACGAAAACATGGAACGGAAAGATAACACTTACAAGTTGAAGCGAGAACAGTTTTACATCTTGCGCACCAGATTAGTCAATCACACAGATCGACCATTATCCGGAACCTTCAGGCACGTGCCGATTCCCATGAATGCTGGTAGCAAACAGGAAATGACCCTCGATTCAAACATACTTTACAATGGTGCTTTGCAAAAATACTTGAAGGAAGGTACCATCCCAGCCAATGGCGAGTATGAGATGAATCTTGGGTTTCTCGTTTTGGAGAAGGGCCTTTACGAATGGGGTTGCATTTTTGACATAACCAACAAGGAGAGGGAGCGCATAGTGGGCGGATCTCCTATATTCATAGAGGCTGATTAGTCGGTCTCTTCATAAGTTCATCCATTAGATTCTATATACAATACTAATACCCTCAAGCATTACTTTCTGTCTAACTCGAATGGCAAGGGCTTGGCTCCATCTGCCTCCAACTGCTGAACGTACATTTGTCTCTTGATATCGTTATAACGCTTCTCCTGGAAGTATTTGTACCACGAGGCCACGCAGTTGTCTTGAAACTCGGCCCGGGCCTTGCCACAGTTACTTTCTACCTTGTCACTTTGTTTAGGGTCCAAGGAGTTGAGGATATCGTTCTGCGTAAGACACTCGAAGAACTTGTCACGGGAGTCCCAGCAAATCTTTCTTTTGGTTTTATTAGGCGGGTCAACGACCTTTTCTTCTTTGGAAAAAAAACCCATGGCTAGCTGATAATCGTGTGCGATGTATGGAAAGACTCAAGGTGGTAAGTGGCGGTGTACGGATCTTTTCATTTTTCCAAATTTTTCCCCAATTGATTTCATTGTTGTATTCTAGGAAGTTTTTTCAAAAGATTAACATATTTGGGTATAGTTGAATTAAATTTCATTTTTCAATCTTTTTCACCCAAGTGGGGATTGACCCCTCATTTGCGAAATTAGTAAACTCAACCCTCCAATCTCCATTACCAAAAAAAAAAATAATTGCGTTCTAAAAATCAAACTTAAGGAATTTCTTCAAAATGTTTAAATCCTTCTCTTAATCCGGTAGCCTTAAAAAGAATATGTAAATCACAATGCCACAAATTTGTTCTATGAACAAAAAATGAAGGCCAAAGCATTTCCCCATTCATGTCCTACATAAAGCGAGATCTATGACTCGCAGCTATTGAAAATGCCGTTTATGCTATCGGGTTGCAATTAAAAAAAAAAATCGCTCACATACAAAACGTTTAGATAACCATAATTTTTTCCAAGTCTAAATATGGCAAGCCACACAAATTTGGATGACTTAGAGATCAGGGAGGTCATCACCGATCCATCCCACCCCGTCTTCAAGGTCAAGTACCGCCTGAACTCCATCTGCACCATTGAATCTGCCTCGAGTGTTGGATCTTCAAGGTTACCTGTCATCAAAGTCTTGGGTACTGGTGGAACCATCGCAGCCAAGGGTGCAACGGCCGTTCCTGAACCAGGCTATAAGGTCGATACCACCATCGAGGAGTTGTTTGCAACTGTCCCCGACTTGTCCCATACTTGCGAGTTAGAGTTCGAGCAGGTCTTCAACATAGACTCAAAGGATATCACAGATCGGGAGATCAATATTCTTAGAAACAAGGTGGCCGAGGAATTGCCATATTTCGATGGTATAGTCATCACCCATGGCACTGATACACTCGAAGAGACGGCGTTTTTCTTGGAATCCACTTTGAACCTTGGCGACAAGCCTGTGGTTATGTGTGGCTCCATGAGACCGCTGACATCTGCCTCCGCTGACGGCCCCCTTAACTTGTTCCAGGCTTGTGTGGTGGCTGCTGACAAGAACAGCCGGCACAGAGGAATATTAGTGACACTCAATGACAAAATCGGGTCAGGTTACTATATAAGCAAGACAGATGCCAACTCTCTAGACACTTTCAAGTCGTTGGGTCAAGGATACTTGGGTAATTTCGTCAGTGGAATGCCAAACTTCTACTTCCCTCCTCTGTTGCCTGCAGGGCGCAGATTCTTCCAACTTCCTGCCCCATTTTCAGGCAAATTTCCAAATGTCCTTGTCTTTTACAGCCACCAGTGTCTAAACTCCGAGCTTATCAGAGTAGCAGTAGAGGCATTGAACCCTCCAGGAATTGTCATTGCCACAATGGGATCCGGGCTGTTGCCTGAATCAACGAATGATCTCTTAATTGAAATTTCCGAGGCAAGACATATTCCTGTGATCTACTCTAAGAGAGCCACTGATGGCATGATCCCACATACAGGTGTGCCAAAGGGTAAGACAGAATATATGATTGCGAGTGGATATTTGAACCCCCAAAAATCCCGGATTTTACTCCAATTGTGCCTTTTGCAAAATATGGATATTGGCAAAATTAAAGAAGTGTTTAAAGGAGTCTACGGTGGTTGAAGATTCATATCTCCGGGTTTGTTTCAATTAAGAAAT
This sequence comes from Metschnikowia mauinuiana, assembly GCA_002374555.1. Classification (NCBI taxonomy): domain Eukaryota; kingdom Fungi; phylum Ascomycota; class Pichiomycetes; order Serinales; family Metschnikowiaceae; genus Metschnikowia; species Metschnikowia mauinuiana. The sequence continues at coordinate 70,548 of NKZY01000787.1, read as the reverse complement.
AGATTAAATAATTGCACCTTTAATAAGACAAAAACTTGAGAGCGACTAGACCTCCCCATGTATTAGCTGCTTCCATATGCAGCATCAACCTTGCTTTGGTAAGCATTCAAAATCTTCTTTCTCTGCAATTTCTGGGCGGAGGTGACAAAACCGTTTTGAGGGGTCCATTCATCGTCAATCAAGACGATGTTTTGGAGCAACTCAATACCTTTTAAGCCTTGCGCTTTACCTGTAGACAACAAGTCTTGTAGCACAATTCCCACGACCTTCTTGTCAGTGTAGAAATCGCTGAGTTCCTTTGACTTCAACTCGTCTTCAGTGGTGACCTTCGAATCAATAAGGAGATTTTTCAAGTGTGCCTCGTTTGGAATGATCATGGCGATAGGCTTGACCTTGTTGGAGTCAGCATAAACGCAAATATTCAAGACGATGGCATTGGACCTGTAAGTAGATTCCAACTTTTCTAAGGCAATGTACTCTCCATTGGCAGTCTTAACCAAATTCTTCTTTCTGTCAATGATCTTCAATGCTCCAGATGGAGCCCATTCACCGATATCACCGGTCATAAACCATCCATCCTCGGTGAAAGACTTCTTCGTCTCTTCCTCATTCTTGAAGTATTCACTAGTAATTGGGGCTCCACTCAAGAAGATCTCACCTTGGTTATTCTTTGCATAATATCCCGCATCAGGAACATCCACCAACTTACATGTGACAGATCCAACAATTGTTCCGGCAACACCGAACTCAAAGTTATGGTAATCAAGAACAGTTGCGTTGGCACAAGTTTCGGTCAAACCATAACCAATCAACATTGGCGCAATCAAGGTAGAAATGAAAACTTGTGTGTCTTTAGAGATGGGAGAGCCACCGTTCAACATGAAACGCAACTCACCTCCAGTTGCTGCTTTCACTTTCTTGAAAATTATGTCAAAGATGGATCCACCAGGAATCTTGTAGTTTTGCATTGTTGACTTGAGCTTGAAAGCGGTCCAGAAGATCTTTTGCACCACGCTAGGCAATTGCTTGATTTTAGCGAGGATTCCTTTTCTAACAGATTCCCACACAGCAGCCACACCAACCATGATGTTTGGCTGAAACTCAACCAAGTCAGGCTTGCAGTTCTTACAAGAAGCCTCTGTCAAGGTTTTAACATTGGCGTATCCAATGCAGCCACCCCACCAGAAACAGATCAATTCAAAGACCATCTCAAAAATATGGGCCAATGGAAGGAAAGCGATAATCCTGTCTCCCTGCTTGACAATATCTCTTCCAGCGACAGTAGTTGGACCTGCGATACCTGCAATAATGTTTGCGTGGGTGATGACAACACCCTTGGGATCACCAGTTGAGCCGGAAGTATACATGATGCAGCAAATGTCGGAGGGCTTCACCTTTTGTTCAGTTACATCCGAGTTTTTCTCTCCAAGAGCTATGACTTCATCGTAGGAGAAGAATTTAATGTCAGGACGGACCTTCAAGATCTCCTTCTTAGCATCAGCGGCCTCCTTGTAAATAGCGCCACCGTTTCTCTTATCGTCTGCATCAATATGCTCCGAATGAATGATATATCTCACATGCTTTGCTTCTTGCACGGGCTTAAGTAATGTGCTCAAAAGGGCATTATCAGTGAAGATTGCATTCGACTCAGTCAGCACCAATGAGTGAATCAAACCAGACTCACCCAATGTGTCGTAAGCAGTAACAATTGGAATGTTCTGGAAAGATGCTGCCAAGAAAGTCTTCATCCAAATGTGGGAAGTGGAGGCGTAGACGTGCAATTTGTCTTGCTGGCCGGGTTTCAAGCCAATCTCAACAAGACCACGAGAGTACTTCTCAACGGTGGACAAGACATCCTTGTAAGTCTGATAATTGTAAGGGGAGTATTCGTAGAAAGTCCACTTTTTGTCGACTTCTTTTTCCTCGCCATCTACAACTTTCTTGACCTTTTTGGTCTCGTTGTGGACTTCGAGCAAATTTCTCCAGCCCATACACTTGAGGTTGCCGTTTCTCTTGACGGCCTCCTTGATGTACTCGGGCAAGGTGGTACCAGAAGTGTACATGGGCTTAGTTAAAGCTTCGCTTTTGTGGGCTGTGGCCCTTCTTGGGGCTGTTTCGCCTTTTTTGGCTTCTCCAACTGATACAGTCAATTGAGCCATTGTTATTCGATGATCAGTCGATACTTGTTCGTGGGAGTTTGTGTAAAAAATGAGGGGTTGGCCTTAAATTTATATAGTGCGGAGAAGGTCGAGAAAAAGTTGCTCTTGTCTTGTTTTTTCTGATGTAATGCAGCCCCCCCCCCCCCCCCCCCCCCGCCGCACGCTCGATTCTTGGGTCCCCGACTTGGATTCTACCCCTTGATATATGCGAGTGCCTTTGTTTTTTGGGCCTAGCTATTTATTCTTACTGCTTACTTGAAAGAAGGCCAATGAGTTTTCGGATACTATATGTGTTTAATTGCACATGGAGTTACTGAATTGCCTCGTGCAATTTGGAGCATGTGGTATGCTCGACCAGATTAGATCCGGCGGCGCGTCTGTGAGGCTTTCTAAGAGAGTACACGAAGCGACCATTCTCTCCGTTCATCCCAAAGATCGCGCGGCTCCTGATTGTTGGGCAAGCATATGCAAAAAAAATCGCATCAAAAGAAAAAAATGATTCCGCCCAGGATCGAACTGGGGACGTTCTGCGTGTTAAGCAGATGCCATAACCTACTAGACCACGGAACCTAATATAAAATAAAAATTTGTGGTTTTTTACATCAATGCAAAGCACGTGACATCACTTGATTAAAGAAAAAGCTAGAATCACGTATATAGATCAGATAATAAACAATAATGAGCTGAATTCAGGACCGGATGGTTAAAGTCGAAAAAAAAAACTGAAGCCTTAGTGATATTTTCAACGCAGATGCAAGGTGTAGACTATTTGTTAGGAATGATCCTACGAGCACTTGAATTGAGTATTTAGTGTTAGTGGATCCTACTAAAGAAATTTTGCGGAGGCTCAGTCTCACTCATACCCCTGTGGGTATGGGTCGCAGGGGTATGAGCGGTCGTCAAGGAGACCTAAACCTGGGCGACAGGCACCATGCAAGTGGACGCATACAAAACCTGATTAACTCCCAACACTATTTAGCTGCAAACTAATATACCGCCTTACATTATATTGAAACAAACAGCCCCATACTTTAAAAGCGGGAAAGTCAAAAAAAAGATAGAATTACTAGGGATTGTACTTATGTCTCGTGTTGGAGCGCAGAGCTTTCAGGCCAGAGTGACTTTAGATCTTTGATAATTCTGAAGCGGATGATTTGTGTGAGTTTCAATTAATGTTTGACCGATTCTGACACAAAATTCTGATAATGATCTTGATGCAAACATTGATACAGTCGTTGTGCCGTTTGTGAGTTTCTTTAAGGGTGCGTGCTGAACAAACAATTTGTTTCGACGAGGCCCAGAAATATGACAGGAGTTCGGGACACACCCAAATCAAGCAAAAAAAAAAAAAAAACATGATCATGCTATAAAGCTAGGATTTAATTTCAAAGCATTTTACCTATCAGAGAAGAGTTTTGGAATTGATCGGCAGCTATAGGCTGAGAAATGTTTGCAGTGAATGAATCATGTGTCAGATGCAGAATGTGCATTTAGAGGAAAAGAATACCAGAAAGCAGCGCTCTTCGAGATTTGCAGTTCAAAAATTCAAAACGAGTCACGTGAAATACATACATATTATTGTACCTTACGTACTCTCAGGCCGAGAGAGGTCCGCCCAAAAGCAACCACCCGAAACATGTTATATGACGCACATCGCACTCAGCTCTGGCCCCGCCATAATAGGTTACTTGTCTCCGCACATACTATATGGCTATATGGAATGATGAATAAAAAATGAATTGTTAGGTAGATATCACAAATGCCGCCTTCCACCTTGAAAATTCTTGTTGGGTCTTTGCTATGTTATCTTGGGTCGGTTGTTAGTAAATCATCTGATGCGCACCATGATTAATCGTGCTTTAATTTCCATGGAAATACTCAATGAGGAGACATTAATGAAGAGACATTACTGAAGAGACATTACTGAGAGACATTACTGAGAGACATTACTGAGAGACATTATTGAGAAGACATAAATCAGAAGACATAAATGAGGAGACACTTGGTAAAAAAAATAGAGGTCAATGAAAAACAAAATTCTTGGAGTTGATGTAATTGCAGTGTTCTGGGTCGAATTCCGGGGAAAAGCATGGATCTTGGCCGAAATTCGCGGATGCACGAAACAAGTTAAGATGCGCGGCCTTGGAGAGTGGAGGATTGATGCGTTAATCTTCCCGAAATATACATCACCCCACCCCCGCATTTCATGAAATATAAGAGGCGCATTGCGCTGCAATTTCAACAATTTCATTATATATACTCTTCTTGGGCCCGACAATCACATATCACAAATGCCATCTAACCCATCTCTAGTCTTAAACAAGATCGACGATATTTCTTTCGAGAACTACGACGCTCCTGAAATCACTGACGATAATGATGTCATTGTTGAGGTGAAGAAAACTGGAATCTGTGGTTCCGACATCCACTACTACGCCCACGGAAAAATCGGAAATTTCGTGTTGACAAATCCAATGGTCTTGGGCCACGAGTCTTCCGGTGTTGTGGCCGAGGTTGGTAAGGGTGTCACTCACTTGAAGGTGGGCGATAAAGTTGCTATTGAGCCTGGTGTGCCATCCCGGTTGAGTGACGAATACAAGAGCGGTAAATACAATTTGTGTCCTCACATGTGCTTTGCAGCCACGCCAAACTCTAAAGAAGGTGAGCCAAATCCTCCAGGAACGCTTTGCAAATACTACAAGTCTCCTGCAGACTTCTTGGTCAAATTGCCAGACTATGTGTCTCTTGAATTGGGTGCTATGGTCGAACCTTTGTCCGTTGGTGTGCACGCCTCCAGAACTGCTTCCATCAAATTTGGCGACAATGTTGTGGTGTTTGGTGCAGGTCCCGTTGGCTTACTTTCTGCTGCTGTTGCAAGAAAGTTTGGTGCTGCTTCCGTTACCATTGTCGATATTTTCGACAAGAAATTGAAGATGGCCCTTGATATTGGTGTGGCTACCCACTCCTTCAACTCCAAGAGCTCACAAACTTTGGCTGAAGCCTTGCCTGCTGGAGTTGCTCCAGATGTGGTTTTGGAATGTACTGGTGCCGAGCCTTGTATCCAACAAGGTGTTCTTGCCTTGAAGGCCAACGGCCGTTACGTTCAGGTGGGTAACGCTGGCTCCTACGTCAAGTTCCCAATCACTGAATTTGCCACAAAGGAATTGACCATGTACGGTTCTTTCCGTTACGGATACAATGACTACAAGACGGCTGTGGACATTTTGGACGAGAACTACAAAAATGGCAAGGAAAATGCTTTGATTGATTTCGAGGCCATGATCACTCACCGTTTCAGCTTCAAAGACGCTATCAAGGCCTACGACGAGGTACGTAAAGGCTCTGGTGCAGTCAAGTGCATTATCGATGGTCCAGAGTAATTTATAGAATCAAAGCTTCAAATACGATAAATAAACAACGAAAGAATGAATTCATCACAGGTCCCGGCTGCCATTTTTCAACTGCATCAACTCGTTGGCCGTTTGCTCTCGTTTGATTTGCTCTGCCGCATCCTCCGGCTCCCCCGACATGTAGTTCTGATTCGGAGCTCCAATGCCTCCATTAGCTCCATGACTGGAGAGCATCATATTGTTAAGCAGGCCGAATGAAGGTGACATGTTCTGGGGGGATATACTGTTTGGTGCATGGTATACCAACGGTGGTAGCTGCACCATAGAAGAACCCAACGGCTTTGAATCTCTGGAAGCATTCAACTCCATCGTGACCATGGGGCTCATTGGCTGTTTGTTTTCTCTTGAGTTGGCCATTTTGCTGGACAGGCTATATAGGCTGTTGGTCTTGTACTGGACGTACTTTAATATCTTCAAGTACTTCAAATCCTCGTCCATATGCTCATCGTCCCAGTCGATTTCAGGATCATTGTCAAGGCCCTGGTGGAAGGTATCAGAAGAAAGGTGTGTTGCCTTATCATTCAAGAACTCGGTTTTCAATTCGTCATTCAAGATCTTGGTGAACAAAAAGTCTTCCCGCAACTTGGAAGCCTCTAGGAAGTTGTTGGCATTGGGCTGGTAATTGATGAACACCCGGATGAATAACGAGATACTTGTGTTGAGCACCCAGAGAGTATCGGTGCTCATGACACCACCTCTTTTCGCTATCTTCAAATTGCAAATGAGCAAGTAGAGCATCTGCAAAACGATGGACTTTTTGAAGTTGATCATGGTCAAGGATAAGGCATTGAGCATGGAATTGAATGCAGAGTATGGGATCTCTTTTCCTGGGAAAGACTTGGACTTTTTACTTTGGTGTGTTTTTCTCCTCTTTATGGAAAAGTCATTAATCACGAACCCATCCTCGTCCATGTCCAAGTTGCTTACTGAAAGAGTATCTTGGTGGCCCATACTTGGGTGAAGGTGGCTGGAGTTGTCGTAATCACTCATGCTGATACTTTGCTCTCTTTTGGAATTGCCCACATGCTCAAAGATGATAATGAAATGGGCCAACACTTCCCTCGAAATATTGGCGATTTTCACGTAATAGCTCTGAGTGAGCTCACGGTCAATCACAAAGTTGAGGTAGTTCATGGACCGGATCAAGAGGTAGTGGAAGTTGAGTTGCATCTTGACCAATTGGATCGCCGTATGTACATCGGGTTGTCCAAAGTTGGAATAGTGCATAAGGGCCTCTTGGGATAAGGCATATTTCCTCAAGGTATTATCACCTTCAAAAGAGATTCGGTTATATAGCGAGCTTTCCGATGAATTCGAAAGACGGACCAAACCCATGACTTTCTCTAACGGCTCGCTATCGAAAAACTGATTTCTCAATGAATATCTCCAATTGGACAAGTTCTTGTCAATGGTCAAGAACTGCGAGTAGTTGTAGTTCAAATTACCATCGTTTCCGTCTCCATCGTCATCGTTAAGGATCCAGTCCAACTTATTGCTTGAAGTTTTCTTATTATGGTGGAATTCACCTTCTTGCCGATCACTCTTCAAATACTGGTAATAGTTGGGCGAGAATGATGAAGGTATAATTATGTTCATTAGGTTCAAGAACTCAACACTTGGCTTGAGGAGTGTATCGAATAATCTGTCCACCTTACCTCCCTTTGTAGGGTCATCAATGAGTTGGCTTAGCTTTTCGGGAGTCAACTCAAAGTAGCGTTCGATGGTGATTGGGTTGATGACCGTGGTGTTAATACTGGGCTTGTAACCGAATTTCAAATTGAACAATTTTAAAAGCACCTTGAAACTCCAGAATATCTTCACCCGGTCTCTTCTTTGGGTAAGAGATAACGACAAGTCATTGAAAAAAAGGTTTTTGACATTCAAATTCACCCCGAGAATACCAATGAATGCATTGATAAGAGACGAGAGTAAAAGTGACTTCTCCTTGTTGTTGGTCAATAAAGAGTGATAAAAGAACAAAAGATATGTTTGCAATTGGCAAATGGACACATGGAAAATGTTGAGATATGGAAGGAAATCATAGAGCGATTTGACACAGGACTTTGCTTCCTTCTTGTGGTAATTAATTTGGTAGGAAGGCGTTTCATGGTTCAACAAAAGATTCAAATTAAGAGTTGGGTCACTCATTAGCATCATGGCATAGATCTGGATCACCACCATGAGATACTTATCCACCACAAGATAGTCGTCGGATAGAAGATTAAACCCATTGATTGTGGCATCATCATAGGTGAATATAAATGGGTACATGGTGTGGAAATCATCATAACTCTTCATGAACAGTCTGTAATCAAGAATGGGCACGAACGTGTTGTAGTTCAAGAAAAACTGGGTCACCTGCTGGTCCAATTCTCTTTTGGAGTTGAAGATGCTTTTGAAGTTGTTGACTAGCTTGATAAAAAGTTCATAAATGTCGGTGGGAAGGTTTTCGTTGAATACCCGAGGATCGTTTTTTTTAATTGTCAATGGATTGTAGATCACCCCCAAATCCTTGTTGTGGAAGGCATTGTACTTGGCGTAAGACGGATGGTATAAATACGAGTCGGGATCATTCAAGAGGTAGTTGTGGGAGTTGGTGATCTTCAAGAAGGGAAGATTGAGGTTGATGAGAAAATGGTTGAATTGGGACTCGAAGTTCAAGTTATCGTTTCCTATAATGACTCCGTTCTGGTTTAAGTTGAATATCTTGTCAATGGGATTATTCATCTGTATGGTTTGATTTTTTCTTCGTGTCGATTGCGGTTCCTCCCGCCTTGTTTCTTCACCGCTTACTTCATTCTTCAGTTTCTTCAGATCTTCTGCGTAAGCTCCATTTCGGATGTTTTGGACGTCCTGACTTGAAAACTCTTGGGGCACACTTCCCCCGGATAATTGTGCAACCTGAGCCTCAAGCCTCAACTTTGCCTCCTCCAACTCCTTGACCCGATTCTCCAAACTCACAGTATACCCTTTGGGAAACGACTTGCGTGTGAGCTTGTCGGAGGTAAGGCACTCGAACCCATTTGCTTTGCACTTGGCACAAGGCGTCCCTCCATCACACCTTGTCTTTTTCATTCTACACCGGTCACACGCCTGTGACACCCGGTAGCCGTACAGAGTGTTGATGTAACGTATCTCTGCACCGTCGTCTGCCTTATCGTTTTGATCCACCATGATGAAAGTTTGGCTCCAGCTACTGGTATGGGGCAATGGAGATGTGTGATTGTTGGAAGTAATTCCCTAGAATTAAACGATTATTGATTTTTCTTTTTTTTTTTTTTTGACTCAAAGTCAATCCCGGATTGAATCGAAACCACGCTTAAAGTTCGGAGGGCTGGGCCGAAATGTTTCAGTTGAATAACAAAGTATATAGTTGTCGCGCATCAAGTTACCCCAGAAAATGGTCCTCGGGTGGCCGGAGACGCCGCACGCGACCTTCCTCCCAGCCCCAGACGTATACCGGAACACACCGACTTGCCCTTTAGAGAGATCAGTTGCTGGCGTCTTTGGAGTAATTTGACGCCAAAGGTTTTGAAATGTGCAGAACAAAGGGACAAGAGTCGGAGTTATAAGTCGGGTCGCTTTTATTCCTGGTCGCTTATAGACATAACATTAAGGTTACAGATCATGGAATGTGGACTGCACACAACCCATATTAAGACGGGTTCATTGAACGCAGACGAATAACTGAATTTCACGGATATTGACAAATACAAACAGATAATTATGTAAAGCCTGGAGATCCGAAGTCAGGGGAAGAGCATTGTTTAAATTGAAAGCATTCTCTAAAAATATATATATATATATATAGAAGAAGGTTTTTTAAAATTATTTCAAAAATCCTAGTGAATGGGTCTGTAGTGTGCATATGACATTTGGAATGTATTGAATGTTGCTGTTGTATTTGTCATAACTTCTTGCATGTCTAAACTGAATTATGAAAATGGATGAACTCAGTACTCGCGGCAAATTTACCCGGAGTACCGAATCGCTATAGTACCTAATAGTTCACTTAATGCTTACCTCCCGTTCTCTCGGCTCTGACTTCCTTCTCACGTTTCTCCACCTCGGCATCGTAGATGATAAAGTCATCCAAAGCCTTGCCTCCGGGAACCATAGGCAACACTGGCACCTTCTTCTCGACACACACCTCCATCAAAACAGGTCCCTTGCAGTCCAAAAACTTCTTGACTCCCTCTTTCATTTCTTCCTGCGTACTAACTCTCACACCGGTCACACCCATGGCCTCGGCCAACTTCATGAAGTCGGGGTTGGATTGATGGGTGTGCGAGTATCTGTGATCGTAGAAAAGCGACTGCCACTGCGTGACCATTCCTTGTTCTTCGTTGTTCAACACACAGATCTTGACTGGAGCATTGGCCTGCACTGCAGACGACAACTCCATGAGGGTCATGTTAAATGAAGCATCTCCGTCGATATCAATAACAATGGCATCGGGCTTACCGATTTGGGCTCCGATGGCTGCTGGCAATCCGTAACCCATAGTTCCCAAACCACCAGATGTGATAAATGTTCTAGGCTTGGTCCACGTAAAATGCTGTGCGGCCCACATTTGATGCTGTCCAACACCTGTGGTGACAATCACCTCTTTGCCGTATGTGTGAGCTTGCTTGGAGATCTCCTGGATCAAGGTTTGAGGCTTAATCTTGGAGCCGGGCGTTTCTTTCATATAATCGTAAGGGTATTGTGCTTTCCATGCTTGGCATTGTCCCATCCACTCCTTTCTCTCCTTGACTGCGTCAATCAATGGAAGGAAAGAAGCCAAGTTGCTGGTGACATCGCCCTCAACGGCTTCGGTGGCCTCCACCACTTTGTTAATATTTTTAGGACTGATCTCGAAATGGACAATTCCTCCTCTGCCTTGCTCGGCCGCAAGTCTGGCTGCAGGTGCAAATAAGCTCACGTTACCAGTAACTCTGTCGTCAAATCTAGCACCCAAAGCCACGATCAAGTCGGCGTTCTGCATAGCAGAGTTGGCTGCGGCACTACCATGCATACCCAAGAAGTCCAAAGACTTCTCGTCGTTTTGGTCAAAGGCTCCCAATCCCTGGATGGTTGTGGTGACTGGGATCTGGGCCTTGTCGGCCAACTCTTTGAGCAATTCTGGTCCCTTGGGGTTATTGAGAATACCGGCACCCACGTAGAGAATAGGCTTCTTGGCCTGGTTCAAGAGCTTGGCGGATCTTTCGATTGCCTCCTTGGTGAACTTAGTGGTGATACGTTTCGTGATTTGGGACAAGGCTCTGGATGGCAAGGTGGTGTTCACGGGAATGGCCTCTCTCAAGATGGAAGCAGTGACATCCTTAGGCAAATCGACCAAAACCGGGCCGGGTCTACCGGAGGTGGCAATTTCAAAGGCCTCATTGATTCTCTTCGGGAGTTCGGCCACGGTTTTGACCATGACATTCCACTTGGTACAGGGTCTGGAAATACCCACGATATCGGCTTCCTGGAAAGCATCCGTACCGATGGATGCAGTGACGACTTGGCCAGAGAAAACAACCAAAGGAACACCATCCATCAAGGCATCCTGCATGGGCGTGATGACGTTGGTGGCACCGGGTCCCGAGGTCACCAAGACCACACCAGGTCTACCGGTGGCTCTTGCATAACCCTCAGCCATGTGGCCTGCTCCTTGCTCGTGTCTTGGCAAAACAAACTTGAACTTGTCGGAGTTGTAGATGGCGTCGAAAACAGGCAAAATGGCTCCTCCGGCGTAACCAAACACAGTATCAACGTTGTGTCTCAACATCATTTCGTGAAAGATCTCACCTCCAGTCAAGCCAATGAACGAGTCGTCCATGGCCACATTGCTGGTTGGAAAGGTCTTTTTCTCTGGACCGGCGTCAAACGAAGGAGCGGGGTGAGGTCTTCTGTTCTCCTGGACCTCGGAGGTGTGACTCATGCTAGCATTCTGGTGCTTTGTGGTGCTGATATATCTGCATTGTTTGGCGAGATTGCTAAGGCGGGCGGGCGAGCGGCCTGCAAGAGTAGCTGGTTTCGTCCTTATGAAACGAAGCATGTTGAATAAATATCGAGTGTGGAGAAATACAGGGAGAGCTTGCGAAAGTATTTAAGTAGGCCAGGCTACAGGTTGAGTCAGAATTTTCAGAGCTTTTTCGCAGTATGTGCAGGGGTCATGCAAGGAATGTCTCGCACAAGCGGAAACCCTGGAGGTCACATGATGTGACCCGGGTTCAAAAAGAAATGCAGTCACACTTGAGAAAGAATCACATTAACTACATTTAAAGTACGAGGTTTTACAATGCTGTGATCAGTTTACCTTTTTGGTCATCCTTTTTGGGAGCGCAGTGTACCCAATCAGGTTATTGCACATGCAGTTGCATGAGTCAGGCCTGCGACTGCCCGCATTTTGAGAATATCCTTATATTTATGCCGTAAAATGCTTCGAGGGTTTCACGAAGCGCCGCGCTATAGTACACGTAGAATGCCGCCTTTTGCGGCCCCTAATCCTGTTTTTCAGAGGTTATGGCCGACCGGGCATCATCATTACTTGAAGATGAGCCCGGGACCGCCTGGAACACTTCCGCGGGTTCAGATGGAGTATTGGGCCCGGTGTGGTCCTGTTGTGGAACTCCCCAGTCCCAGAAATCTCTGCGTACTTCAACGTAGTCATACGCGAACTCTCCGATCTGGTCCTCATCCACACCCTGCTCTTCAGCATTATAGTCCACTCTCAATTGCAAGCCTGGAATGCTATTGATGACAAAACACAAGATGGCGGTGACACCTCCTGAATACGCCGTGGTGGCGAGAATATAAACAATCTGAATGTAGAGTTGTTTCCAGTTGTGGTCAATCCATCCGCCTGCGTGGTCTGTGAATCCGTCGTACCCCGCAACTGCGGATGAACCGAATATACCGTTGAAGAGTAGACCCACCATGCCCGCGATTCCATGCTCTGCCAAAACATCGAGCGAGTCGTCCACGTGACACAAGTACTTGAGCTGGGTCAGGAAGTTACACACGATTCCTGACACAATGCCCAAAATCACCGAGGCCCAAAGCGGAATGAACCCAGATGCTGGCGTAGCTGCCACCAAGCCTGAAATACACCCAGAACATACTCCCACCATGGACCATTTACCCTCCAAGCGGAAATCCAAAATACACCAAGTAATGGCCCCAAAAGCACCCGACAAGTGGGTGTTCATCATGGAGTAGGGTACTTTGACCGAAGCATTTCCACAGGAGAATCCATTGAAAAATAACCATCCAAAGTATAAAAGAGACGTGCCCAAGAAAATGGTGGAGATGTTGTGGGGCCTGAAATTAATCATGAGGTTCTCGTTTCTCCGGCCCATGAACGCAGAGTACACAAATGTCGAAACCCCCGAGAGAATTTCCACGGGGCCTCCTCCGGCATAGTCAAGTACTCCTCCTCGCCAGGTAGAGGCCCAGCCTCCGCCCCATATCCAGTACACCACGGGAGCATAAACCACCGTGCTCCACAAGAAAATGAAGATCAATGCAGGAATGAAGCGACCTCTTTCAGCCACCAAGCCTCCTCCCATAATGGCCACGGTGACAAGAAGAAACTGCATCTGGAACAAGGCAAAGGATAGTTCCGGATAAGACTTCTCGGGACTACTATGTTCCACAATGTTCTTGAAACCAAAGAGTTTAAGGTTCCCTATGAAATTATTGTTCGATGCAGAGAAAGCCAAGGAATATCCCCAGAAATACCACTGAAATATGGCGATAAATGAACTTGCAAGGACTATCCAAATCATGGACAAGGCGGACTTTCTTCTGGCCAAACCAGAGTAAAGGAAAGCCAAACCGGGCACCATACACCAAATTGCGGCGGACGCTATGGTATAAACGAGCACCAAGCTGGCGTCATATTTTTCGTTTTCGATGAATACATCCTTTTTGGACAACATGATGGATGTGAGAATTGAATACGGCTCAATAGGCCTGGAAAATTATGCTAGAGTTGTGATATGCGATGCTAGCGAGCAGCAATGGAGAAATAAAAGACACAGGGCGTAGCAAATAGGTGCACGCAAAGAAAGTAAGAAAGATATAGCACGAAAGCAAAAAAAAGCGGCTTATAGAACTGACGAGTCAGAAGGAAGAATAATATATCCGTAGGCGCATCAGCTCAGGTTAAAGCATCAGAGGCAGAATTCATGCGAGTTTCCCATGTGACGCAGGACAGGCATTTAGAATTTCTTGCGAAATCCCATAGCAGCCGCCGCTGTGCAGTACATGGCTCAAGCTCATTTGCGGGAGATTATGATTATGGTTGCGCGGTATGCAGGCCCGCCATGTCTTCTTACATGCGCCTCTCGAACGCAGGTTTTAAATCCTGACTCGGTCATCGGGAATTATGTGCAAGTTTGAAGAATGGGTAAATGGGGTTGGCTATATGAACCGGGGCTAATATGTACAGAAAACCCGTATACTCTTTTGTTACTGGGGTATAGACCAGAATTGATTGTTCTTTTCCGCTCCATCGTTGGCCAAGAAAAACTGCGCAACCTTATGTTATCTAAAGGTGGCAGGTATATTCTCAACCTACGTCCGAGGTGACAATAGGACAAACGATAAGAATCGATAAAAGCGAGGGTCTGAGCTCCGCCCACAATTTTCCACTAATGACCTGGCATTATGTCTTGAGGATACCGGAGGAAAACCGAGGAATGCGGACGTTCAGGTCAATGTCCTCGTGGAAGTGTTGGGCCAGAGCCACATGCCTCGCTCGCTCATCGCGCACCGTATTCTACGCATGAGCCTGTCCAACTGATAAGGAGACACGGCCAATCATTGGCGACCGGAACAATGGTCACGTGTGTGCGCCATTGACAGATGCGCACTGTTTCGGGGCCGACTTGACTCTGGCGTCCTCAAGTCTCCTGCCTGCTCACGTATGTAGCATGCATACTAGATTTCTCACTAGTACGCTCACTTGGCATTCTCTCCTGTGGGATGCTCACTGTACTTCTCAATAAAGTGTACTGTTTCAAAGCACACCTCCACCATAATTAGTATGATGATGATCCACTCGAGCCGCGTGCTTTTCTTCTCGTTCAAAACGCTAAGAAGTGCCCGCTGCTCCTCGGTCACGTAGTCCAACTTGCGGTTCATGATACTGATGCGTGGCTGGATATCGAGTCTACGACTCACCGATTCGTAGATCTTTTCGAGTGTTGGTTCGGTCCAGTAAAGATCCGGCGTCTCGATCAACTCAGAGTAAAGGTTCAACTTGCCCCGGAGAAGGAACAACCGGCCGGTGATCTTCAACACATCCGCTTCCTTGAACCGTAATGACAAGCCCTCGCTCAATACCGCACTATTGGACCTGGTCAACTGAATATGCTTATCCAAACTCTCTTCTAGAATTGATAACCTTGTGGACCTCGATACTCCGATGGCAAACGCAGCTAATTCAAGCATCTTCTGGTGCTCTGAATGGCCCTGGATCACCAAAACGTCGCCCTGCATAAAAGACCCTTCTTCACTGACGTTGGAGCCATTTAGCTCCACGTAGTCCATTTCCTCACTTTCTGGTTCGTAAATAGCGGTTACAGCTCCCATCAATGTTGGCACATATACCTTCATCATCTGGTCCTCCGTGAGGCCCCATCCGACCAACGTTCCATTGGCCAAAATCATGAGATTATGTTTTTCGGTATCATTTGACACCACCCAATTAATGACTTCGTCCTCAACCACTAGACTAAAGTGAAGCCCGTTCTTTTGTAGGATTTGGGTGGCTTTAGCCAAGTCGATGGCCTCCCCAATGGAGATAGACGTCACGGGCTTAACGTAGCTCTGTAGCTCACTCGGCTCCACTTGCCTGTTAATGTACTTGGACAAAAGCGAGATAATGACGGATTCGGTAGTCCTGTTTTCCTTCTGATTGGTTCTCCGGAGAGTCTTGTGACCGACTTTAGGGCCCTTCTTGACAACGGCCGGAGATACCGGGAGTTGTGGGAGGCTCAGCGATTGGAACCGAACACCATTGGTGAAAGCTTCACGTAAACGGAGCCTGGGGTACCTTAGACCAACTTTAAATAGGGGGGTTCTCCACATTCAGTATGATGTGACGATGAAGTAGTTGGGGATGCGCGACAATCTGGGGCCAGATTGGGTGCGTATGAGGAAGAGTTTCATTGAGAACTGCAAATTAACTAGACAGGACAGGGGAGGCAGACAAGACAGGAAGGCAGACAAGACAAGGCAAGACTAGACAAATCGAGACAAATCGAGACAAATGGAGACAAATATTTAAGCGAAAATTTAATCGTTAAAAAAGCAATTAATTTTAAAAACTTAGCTACAACCACCTCCTCCTAGTATTTATTTCCAGGTAGTAATCAATTTAGTGTTGAAATACTAGAAGCAAGCTGTATAGCATAGTAGCACTGTCAAATAAAATTGTAGTAGTAATTTCACACTTCAGTAAAAATTTCAATACTATTAGTCCATGTCAACTCAGTATACATTTTGTATTAGCCGAGAGTTCCCGTACTACCTATAAAAGCTCTTGTGGTCACTTCAGTACTGAGTTTATTTATGAACCCATTCAACACTAAGTCATTTTTCATGTTGAGCAGTATCATTGACTTATGCATAGTAATTAGTCAGTGTCAGACCAACAACTAAGTAGCGGGCAAATATTTTAATACAGTATTGCAATGGCATGATTGAGACATGAGGGTCTTGCCATAAACTATTGAGAGTTACACGAACGAGAAAAGAAGTATTCTGCCAAGAAGTGCGGTGTCAAAGAAGTGCTGCGAGTTCAGGCGGTCCAAATCAGCCATAAAATGTGTCTAAATATAACAAAGCGAGGTGAGCGCAGGTGGGCGCCAGTGTATGCTCGGCAGGGTGCTTGGCACATCACCAAGCCACGCATGACGCGTTGAGGCTAAATGTAGATGGTACGATTTACAAATAGAGTTTTTTAGTCACTTCTTTAAAGCCATTCCAGTTATCTCGTAGGCCCTATTGTTCTGAATTCCTAGTATTTATGATAGTTTCTGGGTGAAAGATATCCCCAGTCGTGTCAAATGCAAGGGGTATGTATTCTGGAAAGTGCCGAGTATATGCGCACTCAGCCCCTTTTGGACTAATGAGTATTGACAAAATGCCCCAAAGCAGCTAGATGATCTCCGATGCAGGACGCGTGCCAGTCCACCACCCTTCGAACCAAACGCTTTTTTCGTAAGCATTCAATGCACGTAACTCGACGTGCAGCGCTAGCTCCCCTTATTGTTCAAGACTGGGGCACTTGACGTCAAGTGACGGCAAAAAAGCACATCTGAAACACATCTTGTTTCAAGTGAGAAGCTTGCGCGTGCGTTTCTCATGCACCTTCGGGCCTGGCCAAGTTTAAACGGGTATATACCACCCCGCAAACATACTTCACGGAGGTGCTCTGACCTGGCGGATTGGCTTTTGTATACGGATACTTTTTCTAGTATGCGCAGAAAACCAACTTTATGCATCCTGATACAGTTAAAGTTAGGCGCGGCATTTCATCACTTCTATTATAAGATTCTCACTTATTTCACTTTTTTTCCTCTACTAGTTTTATTTTTTCTATTGCATTCCAACATATTGTTGAACACACCCGCTAGAAGCACACTATTCGCATCTGAAATAAGTAAGCACTAGCTCGTTAATTTTTCAATCTTTTACAATGTGGTATGTTTTTCCCCCTTCCTGTTTTAAGCCTGCTGGCGCCTATCTTCTTCAATGTATACTAACCCTTTAGTGGAATTTTTGGTTACGTCAACTTCTTGGTCGACAAGACTAGAGGTGAAATCATGGACAACCTCCTTGAGGGTCTTGCCAGATTAGAATACAGAGGTTACGACTCTACCGGTATCGCTGTCGATGGCCAGGAGAGGGGCTCTGCCGTCATCGTCAAGACCCCAGGTAAGGTCAAGATCTTGAGGGCTGAAATCGAGAAACAAGAGATCGACAGATCCCAGGTTTTCGACAACCACGTGGGTATTGCCCACACCAGATGGGCCACTCACGGTCAACCTGAACTCGCCAACTGTCACCCTCATCGCTCTGACCTTACTGGTGAGTTCATCATTGTCCACAATGGTATCATCACCAACTACAGAGAAATTAGAACTTTGTTGCAGTCCAAGGGCTACCAGTTCGAGTCTGAGACTGACTCTGAGTGTATCGCCAAGCTATTCAAGCACATCTACGATACCAACACTAAGGAGGGCATCCACTTGGACTTGAACGACTTGACAAAGCAAGTCTTGTACGAGTTGGAAGGTTCTTACGGTTTGTTGGTCAAGTCTTCCCACTTCCCTGGTGAAGCCTGCGGTACCAGAAAGGGTTCTCCATTGTTGGTTGGTGTGAAGACTGAAAGAAAGTTGAAGGTTGACTTCGTCGACGTTGAGTTCCCTGACGGACCAGAAAACATCAGCTCCATTAACAACCCTGAAGGCAACTTGAGAACTTCTCAATCTAGAGCTTTCTTCGCTGAAGACGGAATCCCAACGCCCGCTGAGTTCTTCTTCTCCTCCGACCCTGCATCTGTTATTCAACACACCAAGAAGGTTTTGTTCTTGGAGGATGATGACATTGCTCACGTCTACGATGGTGAATTGCACATTCACCGTGCCAAGAAGATTGCTGCCAACGAGCCAACTCAAAGACAAATCCAGACCTTGGAGATGGAGTTGAATGAGATCATGAAGGGTCCTTACAAGCACTTCATGCAAAAGGAAATCTTTGAACAACCTGACTCTACTTTGAACACCATGAGAGGTAGAATGGACTTTGAAAACAACGCGGTCAACTTGGGAGGCTTGAGATCCTGGCTTCCAACCATCAGAAGATGCAGAAGAATAATTATGATTGCTTGCGGTACATCTTATCACTCTTGTTTGGCTACTCGTTCAATTTTCGAGGAATTGACCGACATTCCTGTTACTGTGGAGTTGGCTTCTGATTTCTTGGACAGAAAGTCCCCTGTTTTTAGAGATGATACCTGCGTTTTCGTTTCGCAATCTGGAGAAACTGCAGACTCCATGATGGCTTTGCAATACTGTTTGGACAGAGGTGCTTTGACTGTTGGTGTCGTTAACTCTGTCGGTTCTTCCATGTCTAGACAAACACACTGCGGTGTTCACATCAACGCTGGTCCTGAGATTGGTGTTGCCTCTACTAAGGCCTACACTTCTCAATACATTGCTTTGGTGATGATCGCTCTTTCTTTGTCCAACGACTCTCTCTCGAAGAGAGAGCGTCATATTGAAATCATCAAAGGCTTGAAGGAAATCCCAGAGCAAATCAAGAAGGTTTTGCTTTTGGAAGACAAAATCAAGGACTTGTGTAACGAGTTCTTAAACGACCAAAAATCTTTGTTGTTGTTGGGACGTGGATACCAGTTTGCAACCGCCTTGGAGGGTGCCTTGAAGATCAAGGAAATTTCCTACATGCACTCTGAGGGTGTTTTGGCTGGTGAATTGAAACACGGTGTTTTGGCATTGGTGGACAAGGAGCTTCCTATAATTGCATTTGCAACCAGAGACTCTTTGTTCCCTAAAGTCATGTCTGCCGTTGAACAAGTTACTGCTAGAGATGGAAGACCTATCGTCATCTGCAATGAAGGTGACGACGTCTTGAAGGAAAAGGCATTTGCAACATTGCACGTCCCATTGACTGTTGACTGTTTGCAAGGCTTGTTGAACGTCATTCCCTTGCAATTGATGAGTTACTGGTTGGCAGTCAACCGGGGCATTGATGTTGATTTCCCTCGTAACTTGGCCAAGTCCGTTACAGTTGAGTAGATTAAATATTACTTGTTTATTAGATACCTTAGACATTGAGATTTTAGCGGCGCTTGAAGTAGTCTGAAGAGCCGAGGTAAGCGGAGGTGATGTCAAACGCCTTCTCCCCGACATCCAAGTACTTTCTGCCGTAGTATTCGACCGATTCATTACCAAACTTGTCAAGGTTTGGACTGGGCTGGTTAGTATCAAGATTCGAAAAATTTGTTAAATGTTCAAAACATACGTTAGGCCTGTGTTCCTGCGGAGTCCTGCCAAGAAGGAGGAGACGACTATCAAGTCGAAGCTTATATGTGCCACTTTGCTTATAGTTCCCTGATGTTAATATAGACGGTTCGAAAAATGTGAAATGTACAGAGCGTTGAAACATACCATTTTTGCTGCTGTATCAAGGGTGGAACGAAGGGGTATTGTTTTGTTTCAAAGGAGGCACTTGACGGTCAATCTTGATACACTTACATGCAGGCATAATGGGATAATTCGGCGCGAACAGAGGAAAGTATTAAGGGACAATTGTCTTATTCCCATGATGCAATCAACACATTCATGATATGACCACTGATATGTCAACCGTGGCCCGGAAATGGGTGTAAGGTTCTGCAGACTGCTCATTTCCAACTCGGGACCATTTGTCTACTAACCAAAAGCTTGAGGTTCACTAACACAAGGTTGAAAGTGCCTCACCCAAGATTATTTGTGTACACATGATATGAAAGAACACTCAGGGGTTTCCTGATGATGGAGCCTATTCTTTGTTGACTTCCTAGCTGAAATATGGAAGCGGTTCGTGAGGTTCAGGAGGTTCCATTTTTTGCAATACTACCTGGCATATTTTAGGGTGTTTCCGAACTTGCCAAGAACTAGTTCGACTTCATGCCAAGATGCGTGGAGAATTCTCTAGGATGAATAATGGGCATATTATGTCCGCCCGTATGATTCACTATTCAACGTATAGTGGCACACTCTTTAGCCTTAAGTTCTACACTAAAAGGCCTTTAGAGTGCCTGGAAGCCAGGTCGATGGTTCCTTTGTGTACTACTTGAGGGATTTATTCGGTGGTCACTACGAAAGCTGCCCAAGATGCTTGGTTTGCTTGGTATTTTTGGCGAGCGATTTTGCCTTTACACTTACTCTCAAGCCCATGTGTTAACAGGAACCACATGGCACCCCCTTTCATTACTATGACTCTTGTTCACTTCTCTATTCTCGGCACTCTCCGCTCATGATGCCTCTAATACCTAGTTTCTATTTCCAAGAATTGTTGGTTCGGGCTGACCTGGCCTCCTGTTCCCTGGAGGTCTCCGGGTAACTTGTTAGCGTGGTACTGCATATTGGGCGCCCAGGGCCATTACACTCAAAACTTCTGTGAGCACCTACCTGAAAGACAGGATTAAACATCACCAGCCAGCCAACCCCTTCTCGCGCTAACCCTTCTATCATCGCATAAGAACATATGTCTGATACCTACAGACCTCCCTCTGGCCCGAAGGGGTCTCGCGCGCCTCTACCTCCCCAGTCCTCAAGCAAGAATTGGAGTGGTTCTAAATCTAAAGGTCTGTCTTATTACGACCAGCCGAACCCCAAAAGATATAAAGAAAGGGACAACTATCGCCCAAATGTCGGGGAAAAAGGCAGACTGTCCAACCCGAACCCTAACCCTCCACATGACAGTCTGTATGAAAGACCAAGTGGTCCCTCTGGTTACAAATCGCATAACAACGAGTCCAAGTATAGGGGTAATCCAGGACTGTCAGGATACAGAGAAAACCGAGCAGGTTCCTCTCAATTTAAAGACAGAGATTCACGTGGACAAACTTTCAAGGAGAAGCCACGAGGTAGTACGAAGGATACCCGGAATCCTTCCTACAGAGACCAGCAAATTGGACAAAAAAGAGGTTTTCCCGAGTCCAAAGTCAATCAGATTCCTATTAAAAAGCGAGAGTTCAACTCTAAAGACTCAGTCAAGTCCAGAGAAGACCAAAATCCGAGAGTCAATCTAAACAAGGCCCCTAGAGGACCTCAAGCTAGTGTGTCATCACAGGAGCAGAAACCCCCGGGAAAAAAGGGTAGAGTTGTGGCTATCCGCAAGCTCAATCTAAAACAGATTTACCTGGTTTTTGATGTGAGGTCCAGTGATTTGTACAGACGTGTCCAACAGGTGGGAGAAGGAACATACGGTAAGGTGTATAAGGCCAAGCACGAGGTGACAAATGAGTATGTTGCTATAAAGAAGCTCAGGCTTGAAACAGAACGTGAGGGCTTTCCCATTACTGCCATGCGGGAGATTAAGTTATTGCAGAGTTTTGACCATGTCAACATTGTTGGATTGCTAGAAATGATGGTGGAGCGGAACCAAATCACTATGATTTTCGATTATTTGAACCATGACTTGACTGGTTTACTAACTCTTCTGGAGCTACAATTGACTGAGGGACACAAAAAAATGATATTCAAGCAACTCATGGATGGCTTGAACTATCTTCATGAGAGAAGGGTGATTCATCGGGACATAAAGGGCTCTAACATCTTACTTGATTCTGACGGAGTTTTGAAGATTGCAGACTTTGGTCTAGCCCGAAATATGAAAACTTTAAAGGATGGTGCAAGCCCAGACTACACGAATAGGGTGATTACAATTTGGTACAGGCCACCAGAGCTACTCATGGGATCGACCAATTACGGACGTGAGGTGGATATCTGGGGAGTTGGGTGTCTCTTGATTGAATTGTACACACGAGCAGCAATCTTCCAAGGAGCTGAGGAAATCTCGCAGCTATTCAAGATTTATGATATTATGGGAACACCAACAGAGGAGAGCTGGCCATCCATAGAAAACTTGCCATGGTTCGAAATGTTGAAGCCCAAGATCAAAAGAAACTCAAGGTTTGAACAAGACTTCAAAAGTCTCATGACTGAAGATAGTTTTGATCTTGCGAGAAAAATGCTCACACTACACCCGGCCAGCAGAATCACGGCTAAAGAGGCACTTGAGCACGCATACTTCACAAATGAACCCAAGCCGGAAGCGCTTACCTTCATGCAGGCACTCCAAGGCGAGTGGCACGAGTTTGAGACCAAGAAGAAGAGAAGGGATGAGAGAAAACGGTTACAGTCCTTAAAGAACTCGCAAGAGAAAGAGGCAGCGTTGGGAATGCAAGATGCACCAGAAACCATGTCGCAGACGGCATCAACGCAAACGCCATTAGAAAACGTGGCAAAAGGAGGTGCGCATGAGCCAGAAGCTCCCGGAAGCGAAGGGCCTGCGCCAGAACAAGACGATGATACTGGAAAGAAGCTCCACCACGAGGAAAGTATTGACAGACAGACTGCAGGTGATGTCACGATGACGCCTGTAACTGACTCCTAGACTGGCCAGCTGCTGGGAACGGGTGAAATAGCCTCAACGGCATAATTAGTCCAGGTTATCTTAGCGTCTCCCTAATGAAACTAAATAGCAAGTACACTTGGATTTTTTTTTTTTTGTACACTTTTCCCAACTCTATTAAGATTTGCGACTTGCTGACACCAATTGCGGAGCAACGTTTACCCACTTCGCCCTTAGCGTGCAAGTAAAGCACTTTAGGAGGCTCGCAGAGAAGCATTTGATCGAACCCGCATATTTCTGCGCATACGCCTAAACCGGGCTTCGGGGTTTCATTGTGGGCTTTTGGTTCTTGGCACGGGGTAGGTTGAGAAGTGGAATAGACACGCTGCAGAAGTAGCCCCTTCCTGTTAAGGAAAGTAAGCTTTACTAAAAATCAGGGTTTGTGATTTCTCAGCGTCACGTCAAAAGCTTCCTCAATCCTTACCCAGTATACATACCAGAAAAGCACCGAAATGCGCAGTGGTTTTTATGTATTATTGCTACAATTCCCGGGCACTATTGAGAATTCCCCAGTGCCAAAAATCAGCCATAGATTTTCTAGCCTAGCACTTTGATCTGTCCATCCGTGACTTTGCCACCATTCAACTAGAAGTAAAAAGAGAAGTTTTTTTTTTTTTTTGGTTGTTTTTGCACTGGAGACACCAACAGAGTAAGTCACCCAATAAATGGAACTAAAAAAGCTGGCTAACTAAAAAAATAACGAGCGCTCGCATTTTTATCAAGCCTCTCCCAATACCTACACAAGCCAATGGGAGTCTGCACATCCAAGGGACCAACAGAGCTGGACCTGGGTCCCAAGCAAGGTACCGAGAAAAGGACCCAGCAATTGCAGAAGTTGAACAACACGTCTGGTCAGCAGAATGGAACCACCAGTTCCGAACTGGCCACACAGACCAAAGAAGAAACGGTGAAGGTCGCAGAGCAAAGCAATCCAACAAAAGCAAAACCGGCAGGATCACAAGCAGGCAGTGTTGATCTAGTCCAAACAAACAATAAGGACGTGAAGATTCTTTTATTGGGGTCTGGCGAGAGTGGGAAATCTACCATTGTCAAGCAAATGAAGATTTTACACAAGGATGGGTTTTCGGAAACAGAGGCCCTAGACTACAGACCATTTGTGTATAAGAACGTTTTGGAGTGTATCAAAAACATCATCAATGCAATCCAAGAGTTTTCCCCTGGCCTAGTGAAGAATAAACAACTCGAAGAATCCTCGGTGCAAGACTTTGACGCCGAAACCCCAATACTAGACAATGACGACCTCGAAGCTGTTTTAGATTACGACCTTGCTGTCAATTCAGATGGGCCTTTTAGTCAGGACATTGCCTCCAAGATCGACGCCATATACAGTGCCCCGGAGGTGAAACAGTTCATCAAGCTCAACCAGGGGAAATTTTACCTCATAGACTCCTCGGATCACTTTCTATCTGCAATCAAGAGAATTGCCGTGCCGGTATATATACCCACCGAGTCTGATATCTTGAGAACTAGAAAGAAGACGTCTGGTATTTTCGATTTCAAGTTCCAAATGGGTGGGTCTAATGTCCACATGTTCGATGTGGGTGGTCAAAGATCAGAGAGGAAAAAGTGGATCCATTGCTTTGACAATGTCACTCTTATTATTTTCTGCGTGGCCTTGTCCGAATATGATCAAGTGTTACTAGAAGAAAACACCCAGAACAGGTTGGAGGAGTCCTTGGCCTTGTTCGATTCAGTGGTGAACTCCAGATGGTTTGCCAGAACTTCCGTGGTGCTTTTCTTGAATAAAATTGACGTTTTTGCCGATAAGCTACCTTATTCGCCTATCGAGACACATTTTCCTGACTACAATGGAGGTGACAACCTTAATAATGCTGTGAAATATATTCTTTGGAGATTTACCCAGGTGAACAGATCAGGCTTGAATATATACCCACACGTGACCCAGGCAACCGACACCTCCAATATACAATTGGTCTTTGCTGCACTCAAAGAGACCATCTTGGAGAATACCTTAAGAGATAGTGGAATCTTGTGAGGCTGTACACCTTTCTGGACTCACCCTGTCAGCATGTTACAGAGATTAAATCCCATGACAAGTAATACTTTTGACAAGTAGAAGTTCAATGCGAAATTATATAAAAGCTATACTCTTTCATGTTCAGTGGGACTGACCCATCACGACACACCGGCTGTAGTATTTGCTTGAGCACCAGTATTGTCTTCTTTGTGTCCTCCTCTTCCCCTTCTGGCTCCGCCTCTCAGACCCCCTCTTCCTCTCCTATTTCCTCTGTCACTGCTGCGACGAGTTGGGCCATTGTTGTCATGGTGGTTTCTTTGGCCGGACTGATCTGAGTCTTTGTTCTCCACGGCAACTTCTGCTGTTGGTTTCGATGATGCATCGTTACCTTCTTGACTAGAAGCAGATGATGATTGAGCAGGTAGATTTTCATCTCTTTTGCGGTGTGCTTTTCTGCGGGAAGAATTTTTCCTTGCTGCTGAATCCTTTGAGGCGCCATCCTTATTTTCAACATGCCCTTCACTGAGCGTATTTGACTCAGGTACTGTATTAACCTTGGTATCTCTGTTAGTTCTTTTGTCACTTGTGTGACCATGGTCTGTTCCATTTATGCAGTGAGAATTGGGAGATTTTCCAGGGACACCTTCCTTTTTCGTGCGTTGTTTGCTGCTTCTGGCACCTTTTGCATATATGGTGTCTCCGGGATGAGTTGTTGCCTCATTGCTTTGGGGTTTAAGGCTTGGCTTTCTTGGAGAGTCAAACGACTTTTCCTTCTTGGAGGTTTTCAGTAGAGGTTTCACCATTTGTTCTGCTTGTTTTTCATTTGTGGTGTCAGGAACAACCTGCTCGTTCTCGGTCCTCTGGGCAGCAGCAGCAGTAGCAGAAACGCTGGACGTTGTCTTCGTAGTTTCCTCGACTTGAGCTGTTGTTGTCTCTGATGTCTTTGTTTCAACCTCCGGCAGCGATACTGGCTTCTTCTTTAATATGACTGGTTTTCGAACAGCAGATGCATTTGCACCGGAATTCTTTCCGGTTTGTTTTAATGGCTCCCTTTCCTTTGGAGCGCTCAACACATCGGCGAATGTTTTTTTCTTGGTTATGGATTCCTGGCTGGGTTTTGCACCTTGAGGCTTCTCGGAACCTTGTGCAACTGAACTGCGGCTATGTTCGTTTCTGTGGGAGTCTTGAAAAATGGGCCGTTGGGCACTAGAGGAACTTGATTTGCGCCTTAATTGCTGTGGTAAGGAATGATGCTCGTGGACGTAAGTAGTCTCCATTTCATGCTCCTTAGCAATGACATCCACCGGCTTGGCATTCCCAAATGGATTGTGCTTTGATTTTGCTTGTAGCGGTGGATTTGTTGTTGTTTGGGTGGGTGGCTCAATGGGTTGGTTCAGCCTGTTGGGAAAGCCATTAGGAGGCCCTCTGTGATCGACCCGCCTATTGGCATTAGGCATGATATTATCAAGAGGCATTCCGCCGGGAGCCCTGCCGTTAGGGTGCAAGCGATTACCACTTTGGTGTCTGTCGTCAAAATTGCCTTGCCGAGGTCTCGCAGAAAGAAATTCCTGTTCAACTTGCAAAAGCCGATCTTGGTTGTCTTGGTTGAAACCCATGCAGAATTGAAAGTCTTGGAAGTCTGCAAGATCTATGTTAATCCGTCGAGTACCCTTAAAGACCACATCTTGCCACTTAGACACCTTCGTTTGATCTGCAAAAGATTTCAATTCTACAAACGCAATCTTCTTGACGATTCCCAGCTCCAAAGGGTGGGAAGAAGGGTCAAAGATGATCTTGAACTTGACGAGCGGCGTGAACCTGCTCTGGAATAGGTCCTCAATGAACCGATCATCACTTGTAAGAGGGATATTGGCCAACTTGACAATATACGGAGGTCCATTATCGACGGGTTTCCCAAAGCCACCTCTAGAGCTGCCAAAACCTCCGCCAAAACCTCCGCCATACCTGTTGTCACCGCCATGACCATAGTTCCGGTTCTTTTCAATTGGTACAGAAATGGATGCCATATCGAATTCTTCATCAGCCCACGATCCACCATAAGCTAAAAGAGTTAATACTCATTTATTTAAAACAATATACTCGGCTAACATGCCTCAATTATACATACATTCGTCGGAAAAGAATTCCTGAAGGGACATCTTCTTAGGGGGTGCTAGTGGTTAGTATTTTTTTCCAAGTATTCATGTACCACATGATTGTTTCATTTTTGGTTCATGCCTCACCACGTGAAGTTGGGATCAGTGTATGCACCCGACTCAGAGACGTTAACGGAGTTGTTGGACTCTCTTGAGGCGAGAAAATATCACGAGGTGGATGAATATAGACGAATCAAGAAGTTGCAGATGACTCAATGTGGACATACCCATGATTACTCAATTCTGGGAAGCTTGTTTACTATGGAGTTAGACTTGCGGGAGGCTAGCGGATGAGAAAATACCCCAGTGTACATACAGTCCGTGTGGAAATAGTGGTGCGTGCACATTTGGATACTATTATGAAACCAAGGAACTTCTATAAATACTTGGTTTTTTGAAAAAATAATGTTGTTTTTATCATTTTAAGATTTTGATTATGAATCTAATTTCAACTTTCTAGGTTCTTGGTCTTGTCTTTGGAGGCATATGGTCTGGGGATTACACGTCACCAGAGCGAGCCCGTCTTGGTATACCACATTCGCAGCCCAGAGTGTCACTTACAAGTCACCAAAGCTGTCGTAGGTCTTTCTCCAGTTTTCAAAAAAACCAGCAAAGAACTTTACTCCCAAACCAATATCTTTGGCTCCCACGGTAGCTCTGATGGAGTGCATGGAGAGCTGAGGAATACCCAAGTCGATTGTTCTAGCACCGGTTTGAGACGAGATGAATGGACCAATAGTACCACCGGATCTGGAGTCGTTTCTAATTTGGAAGTACTGGAGCTTGTCACCATTGATTCTTGCCAATTCCTCTGCAAGGGCCAAACCCACGGAGTCAGTGGCCATGTGTCCATTGGGGTCCAAAGAGATGGTGACTCCCTTGTTTGGAATAGGCTTGTGGTGCTCCAAGTAGACGCCGTCAAAGTTGGGGTTGTACAAGTGGTTAACATCTGCAGACAAAATGATGGTGTTGGCGTATGCAACCTTCAATTTCTGGTTGATGTCTGCTCTCTTTTCGTTGTAGTATTGCGAACCAGCCACTCTGGAGACCACGCTTTCAAGCAATTGGCCCTTGATTCCCTGTCTAGTGCCCGATCCGATCTCTTCATTGTCGAACAAGCCCACGATGGAGAAGTTGTCGGAGGGGATGTTTCCAGCAGCCTCTGCCTCGATCAAAGCAGAAAGAGCGGCGTATGAGCAAATTCTGTCGTCCACGCGAGGAGCAAACACAAATTCCTTGTTGAAACCACCGTGGGTTCCCTTTTGAACATCGTAAAGCTGCAAATCCCAGCCTACAATGTCTTCCACTGCAGCACCAGCCTGCGAGGAAATGTAACGCAACAACTGCAAGGAGTGCTTCTCAAGAAGAGGAGCTTTCTTCTCCTGTTCAGTTGGCTTGAGACCTTCGCCACTGGAGCTGTCGAAGCCAACCACGGGAACAGCCTGGGTCTCCGTATTGAAAGGACCTTCAGCAGGAGAACCAAAGTGAGGAGCCAAGGAAGGAATCTTTGCTATTGGGTGAGGAGTGGAATCCACCAACTTGGAAACGACCTTGCCGTTCTCCTTCACCAAAACACGGCCACCAAGCCCAAGGTCTCTATCCCACCAAAGAGGACCCAAAGTTCCTGCGTAAGGAGCAACTCCAAGGAGCTCGTAGCCTTCCACGGAAGCCTTTGTGGAGTTGGGCTTCAAAGAGACAGTCAAGGAGTCGATGTGAGAGCCAATTGCACCGACACCTTTCTCGGCAGTCCAGTTTTCACCCACAACAAAGGCAACCACGCAGGCCCCGTTTCTGGACGTGTAGTACTTTCCAGGGGTGATGTTGTCCCAATTGTCTTTTTCACTCAAGTAGGTGAAGCCAGCATTGTCCAATGTCTTGGAGAAGTGCTTGACCACGTGGTAAATGGTGGGGTTCTCATAGGTGAAGTCAATGTACTTCGTGGCGTGATCTTCGAAGTAACCATCATCATAGCCATTGCTTGAAGGTCTGGCCCGAGAAATCCGCTCAATCATCTTATCACGAAGTGCCGAGTTGTCCGCGTCACCGGTATCGATCAAAACGTCATTGATGGCTTGCAATAAGTCGTTGTAGCGGGACATAGCGAATCGAAAGGTTCACGAGGTAGTTCAATTGATAGTAATATTGCTTTGAACTTTGGTCTTCTAGAGGTGGTGGTCTTGGAGTCTAGAGGAAGAAGTGGGAGTGAGTCTGTTCGACGGAATTCGTGGTGTGGCGGGGCTCGATAAGAGCTACACGTGCCGTGCGCGCACGATTTGCACCCAAACGGTCCACACCAGCATGGCCATTCGAAGACACGGCACCACACCTTGACTCATCCCGCACATTTTTAGTGACAGAGTAAAGAGCATTTGAATACACTACCTTGGAACTATTGAAAGATAATAAACACAATGTAGCATTGTGATTAAAGAAACGTATGATGATCAGATATGTAATATAGGAATACATGACCATGTAATATGATGGACCTGCAATATGGTGCGAGTGGAGTGTCTAATACTAGATTAGACGACAGGCCTTTGAGCAGCAAAGGTAGCTGCAACAATCAAGGGCCACACAATAGTGACGTCGGCGTAGACCTTGACGCACTTGGCGTCGGCCTTGATCTTACCCCAAGAGATTGCCTCATCGGGACGTGCGCCCGCATCGGACCCATCGAATTCTTGTCCAGTGTTGATGAACACAGCCCAATCAGCACCGTTTCTCATGAGGCACGCATTACAAATATGGTGCTTGATTAGTCCTCCTCCCAAAATAATCATTCCAGCCTTGAAAGCAGCAATAGCCATGGCATTGATCTTGCGGATGTCTGCAACAATATCTAGGCGGAATCTTTGAGGTGAAGCCTTGTAGGTGTGGAAGAAAAGCATGTCACCGATGGAACCATCGGTAAGAGCAGGGCAAAAAACAGGGATCTGGTTCTTGTGTGCCCAGTAAAGTACTGACAGCTCATCGTTGATCTCCTTACCAAGACGATCAATAAGTCTGGAGGGAGTCCACACTGCTGGCGAGTCAGCATCAAGGGCTTGTGCACCGAGCTTGTCGGCCTCCTGCTGTTGTTCCTCCAAGACTTTGTCCAAAATAGGAACAATCCAGTCCTCGAATTTGCAGTAGTTGTCGTTCGGCACGAGCAAATTACCGATTCTGTTGAGTCCTTGGTCTCTCAAGCCTTTCCCTGGAAGAGAAAAGTCTCCCAAGTAAGTGGGGGCCAAGACCTTTATTAAATCCTCTTCGATTCCACCGGCAGTAGCAACAATGGCACTGACTTTCTTGTGTTGCACCAAGTACCTCAATGTCTCTCTGACTCCAGAGGAGATCAAGTTAGACGTGAAGCCCATGAAGATGGTGGCCCTCTGGCGGCCTTCCTCGTCAAACTCGCCCGTTCTCTCGTGTTCGGCCAATTCCTCTCTGTGCTTGCCACGCCACTGGCTCATTTCGTTGATCACATCACATGCATTGCCCACTGACGAGCCCTGGAACCCCATAGACTTCATGGACTGGATCAAGTCCGTGGCCTTCATGTCGTAGGCTGCGTCTTTTGAGTAATCAATTCCTTGGACTTTGACAAAGTCATCTGGAATGGGCACAGATTGCTTAAGGACGGCGTCTGTGGCCAAGGAGGGGAGTTTCAGGTTCTCAGACATGGTTAGGTTGAGCGACTGAGATGAGCAGATTTTGCGAAGATTAAAGTGCGGGACAAGAAAAATCGGCTCACCGAGACGAACAACTCCACTGATTCATACTCTGATCTCCTAGCCTATTCAACTTTACTACTTGAAATCGTTCACTTGAATATTCGAGTCTCTTTTAGCCTATCAGTTGGAGAGTCGATAGGAAAAGCCTAGGAATATTGCCTAGTAGTATATGATTTATATTGAAGTGTGGTCTACCACATGACTATCTGCAATACTAGTGCCTCTAGCACAACGGTCTCTCTGATCACCGAATATTTTAATTATCTATTCATAAGTGTACAATCCCAATGTTGCTAATTGTACAATCCCACATATCCAAAGTTGTTAGTACAGTCTGACTGAACAGCGTAATTCATGCCTAAATGAACAGCTTAAATAGCCTGAATGCATAGAAGGAACAGCTGACTCAAACTCTCTCGCTCACAACAGGCTCCCATGATGAGTGCTTTGGCTTGGCAGTGGAGTACGGCACGTAGGCGCCTCTCGTGGCAGTCATGTTCTCTTTATGCTTTTGTAAGGGGTATGGTCTCACGGCCTTTTGCTCCTCTGGCAACTGGTCTGGAGGGGTGTTGGTACCGTAACCCAACCAGTAATGCCATCCGGGCTCAACCTTAGACATGTCCACACCCCAGTCGGCGTATTCAACCCATCTGGTTCTTAAATGGATTTCTTCAGGAGCGTCCGTCTCGTAGTACTTGTTGCCCCAGTCATCGGTGCCGACCAACCAACCTCTCTTGGTATCGTTGTGGACCTGTATTTGCCATGCGGCTCTTTTGAGCCCGGAGGCGTAGATGTTCTTGATAGTACGGAAAATCGACGTTGACATGGTGCTGTGTCTCCTTCTAGTGAGCTATACTACGTAGTAACAAAAAAAGTCGTTGCGGTGATTGGTTCTCACGCGGTCGTGCGAAGTTCCATCTGAGTTCTCTAGTGACCGTTTCCTCACTACTTACGCACCAACCTTCTAACTTCACAACCTTTAAATAATTTTTAATAGCCTGGGCTACCTTGCTGCAACACCTTCAATTGGCTTGCAGTCTACAGACAAATTGAACGTTATCATAAAACCAGGAATAATAATATAAAAAAATTGAATAGACAATGTAGACCAGCTAATGTCTGTCAACCAATGTAATGCTCAGTGCTGTCCCATGGCAGACTTTTCTAAGAGGTGGTGCACGTCACTTGCGTTCAACACAACTCCCTTCTCCGAGCACTTGGCCTTCAGCTTCAACTCGTTACATAAGCCATCAATATCAATATCGCCATACTTTGGATGCGCCGTGACTCTGTCCCAGATCTCCGAGCACTTCAACGTCTCCTCGGGTGCGGGCACAGTCTCATGCTCTTCCTGTTCCTCTAATATCCTTGGACTGTCGAAACTCGTAATAGATGATAGAGGTTTGGCTCTACCAGTCACAGAGTTGGACCTTGAGCTGTCTGATGTAGAGTATGAGCTCTTGACAAACTCGTTGTAGTTGAAATCTGTGTTTACCAGATTAAGTGGATCGTAGACCGATTCTTCGTGAACCAAGCCCAGAAGAGGGTCTGCCGTCTTGGGCTGGTTCCCGTCCGTAACCGGATCAAAGGCCTGGTTTCCTAGAGCCAATGAAATATCAAACTTATCGTCGTTCAACTCGTTCAAGTATCTGCTTAAGTATGAGTTCTCTGTCTCTGCATTGGTTGGATTATTGTTGCCAAATTCAAGAGAGTTGAAGAATGGATCTGATAATTCCGCGTTGGGTCCAGTCAAAGCACTAAAAGGCGAATCGGTGGACACGTTATGTAGGAAATTGGTACCTGGATAGTCCTGAGAAAAGTCATTGACTGGACCTCTCTGGTACTTTGGTTGAGGTTTTTGCTTTGTTCCGCAAGCTTCGTTAAGAGATGCACAGAATGGATTAGGCTCCTCCTCGAAAAGATTGTTCATCACTTGACCATTAGGGTAAAGGTAATTGTCACTGGCATTGGATTCGGGCGACACGTGCACGTTATCATTCAAAGGCGTAGTTGAGGATGATGATCCGCTGACCAAATCGGGAATGTGAGTTCCAGAGGAGTTGGAAGCAACGTAAGACGAGCTCGATGTGTTGCTAGACCAAATGGGTTCTTGCACACTGTCATTTGGCTCCGGCTTGACAGCTGGCTCCTGCTTGGCAGCTGACTCCCGCTTAGATATTTCTGGAATTTCCATTGGGGTCTTGGGCAAGTTAAGGTCGGAGAAATCAGAATGGCCTCTATAACGTATCAACTCTGACTTCAAAAGTTCGATCTTCTCAAGAGCCTTGATGTTCAGGTCTTCTAGAAGACTGACCTTATCTTCGAGATCTTTCATCTTCTGCTCCTTTCTCTCTCTGTAAGCCCTCTGAGCAGCTCTGTTTTGCGCAGTTCTTTTAGATTTGGGCTCTGTGTCTATGGGCTTACGGCCAGGCTTCGTATGGTGCTTCTTGTCGTCATGAGTGGACACGGCATCACTGACCTCGTTGATAGATCTCTTATATTCAGACATCGGACAAAGGTACTTTCAAATCGGGATTTGGGGATAAATACTCCT
Organism: Metschnikowia mauinuiana; assembly: GCA_002374555.1. Lineage (NCBI taxonomy): Eukaryota > Fungi > Ascomycota > Pichiomycetes > Serinales > Metschnikowiaceae > Metschnikowia > Metschnikowia mauinuiana. The sequence goes on along the minus strand of NKZY01000787.1, from coordinate 37,352 downwards.
TATTCTCAAGAAACACGAAAAAGTTAGATGTGCTTGCTTTTTCAGTTCGGTGGCAAATTCCAAAGGATCAATCTGCGCTCTAACTTGCAGTAGTCTATCAAAGTTGGATAGAGACGGATAACCTGGTAGTTCGAGGTTACAAAGGGGTCACGGAGACGATATACGACTGTGCTTGGATGAGAAGTAAAATTTCCGTACAGTGGCAGCCTCAAAGATTTGCCCGCACTTAAATATGAATCATTGAAGGGCTCCGGTGCGGCAGAAGGCCTTAGTGGATGCAGGATCGCCCCAACCCTCCACACTTCTAAGCGTGGCAGGGCCGCCAAGCCGCAACAAATACTATTTTCTAGAGAAAAAGACTTGGAGATTAATAAGGTGGTATCAGCCTACATTTAAATCATTCTCCTGGTGATTACAGTTTCTTTTGAAGCTTCAGAAGGTGACAGGGTGTTCTTTGACTGTGCTGTACGCGAGGTGCTGACAAATGTCGGATTATTTTTTTTCTATTCTTTTCTCTGCACCGAGCACCGAGCTAAGCTGAGATGCACAATAAGAAATTTAGACAACACGGCGTACATTGTTGATGCGTCACATCCAAATCTTCCGTTTCGGTTTTGAAGATATTTTACCGGAGTATAAATTGCTGTGAGGTTAGCCTTCTTTGGGGATTCGGCCAATTTTGGGCACCATTTTCTTAAGGACTCCTTAAATATTTTGCTCCGTCTCTCGTGGAACCCGCAACATTGCCGGAATTAGAGGCCCGAAAGCCTCCCAGCGCATGGCTCTTTGTATGTGAGGCACCGCGTTTTTTCGTGACTCCGCCCATTATTCTTTGGACTCTTGATGTGCCTTCTTGAGTAATTCGGCGTCCACTTCTTCTGTAGAAAACATGGGGAAATATGGCAAAAATAAGTCAGACCGCTTGAGCCTCTTCAGACTTGTTTTGCCCAATTGGTTTATCTGAGAGTCGTATGCTCTTGCTGTAGCCTGGAGTTTCTGGTACCAATCCTCAATCTCAGTGTTGGTGCCATTGACTAGTCTTGTGCGCAACTTAGGGTTAGTTTGCAAATTTTGCAAGAGCTCTTGTAAGCACAGGATTCCGTTTTGCAACAACTTGTGGGCCTGATTGCAATTCGCTTGGATCTGGCCGTCCTGGACATTCTCTAGAAACCCATGTCTCTGGAGATATTGTTCGTAGTCTGGAATAGGAGGAGAGCCCACCGAAGTCCATGGTTTCATTCGCAATTTGTAGAGCTTTTCCTGGTCCACGAGCAGACTTTCCTTCCGCTTTGATACTATGCTCCGAGAAGTGGAAAGCATGATCACAATGGCTATACCCGCACATATATCTTGCAAGGCTGTTTTCTCGAGCACTGCAAAGTTGATGATGTAGTTGAGGTTCGACTCCAAGACCGGCAAGCACATAGTTCTCAAATATTGATACTTCTCTCTCAATGCTTGTGACTTTTTGCCAGGCTTTGTCTTGCTAATTTCTTGCTGAAGTGAATTAATAGACAAGATTTTGGCTTGGTTGATATCGGCAATCCGAGTACTTAGGTGGATGTTCGAATATGCAGCCAATTCGGAGACAAACCAAAACATCATGGATGCTTCGCTAGCCTGGTACACGTCAAGCTCAAACCCGCTTAAAGCAACGTCAATCATCGTTTCTAGTTTCTTGTAATATAAGAATGAGCTGATCCCGAGTGCTGGTTGGTCCACAGAATCCATCGAGATGCTGTCTCCAATACCGTCGTGGAAAAGGTCGACCTCCAAGTTCTCGGCTTTATGCTGCAAGGTATCAAGAGTAACAATGTTGCGATTTCTTAGTTGACGTTGACGACACCTGTTGTTGGCGTATAGACTGAGTTCAAAGTATGTTGATGTTTCGATATCATTGAACAAATCCATGAGTCTATTGGAGCACTCGGCCCGCTTGGTTGCCGTATCTGATGTATTCTGGATGTCCCATTGGCCCGGGTCCATTATGGAGTTTCCACACAAGGATAAGTGCTCCATGGACTTGAGGCCAATAGAGCTCACATCCTCGTTCAGTCCCGCTATAGATTTATCATCTCTTATGAGGAATAACTGGAATATACCACGAGCCAAAGCACAGTCGTTGACTGCGAGATTGTGGCACACATAGTATGTCAAGAATTGGTGGAATTGGGGATAGTTCTCTATCAGCGTCAATCTCGTTATAATAGTATCGACCGTTCGAAGGAATTGGACCAAATTCTTGTAGGCTTGCGAGCGATCCATGACCACGTTCTTGCTCGGGTTATTATTGTTGTTCTGGTCAAGTTGAGCAAAGGTGGAAAAGGAAAGCGGAACGGTTTCGTTTTGCTCGTTTTTCTGGAGTAACTCCGCAACTGTGATAGCTTGCTTCAAGAAGGTCAACCCTCCAAACTGCTGGGGATGGAACAAGTTGATTCCCAAGTTCATCATATCGTCGAAGCATATGAACTGCTTGGATAGTCTCAAATAGTACATTGCCAGTATAAATTTCAGGTCCCGCTTGGCATCTTTGTTGTTGCTGAGCCAACGTTCTGCTGCTTCGATTTTAGCTAGGACCATTTGAGATGAGGTTTGGGTCAAGAAGTCCAAGCCAAGTGTCTGAGTAACCATATCCTCCTCTTCATAGAGCACCTCCACACCTAAGTTGATGGCGAAACCAATGAACTTTGTTATTCCAAGGATGTATGCTCGCAACACAACGTTGACGTACTGTGACTCCACGTCCTCGGAAACCGTATAGTCTTCCAGGTGAATCCGGGGGTTGACGAGAGTGGCATGTTTCAAGAGCTTCCTCTCCTTGTAGTTGGAAAGAAGGTCTAGCACGTACCTGCAGCTCAACACTGTCACCAGTAGAGACAGGCCCTTCATCCATGACATGCACAAGACTAGGATCTGGTCCATTAAGGTGGTGACTTGGGCAAGCGATTTGCCCTGAGACGAATCAAAAGAGAGAACTTCGTCGCTGAGTTTAATCAAGCCTGTATCAAGGCGAGGGTTCCCGATTTCGAGGGCACGTGCACCTTCCAACATGTCAAACTCCGGTGTTAGGATGACTTTGCCGGACTCCATAGACAGAACGCCTCGAAAGAACCGGTCGGTTACGTCGACGTAATCCGCACCTTAAAAGTTAGTAATGGTCTTTTTTAGGGGTATAAATTGGACATACTTCTTGTCATGCTTGGCGGATAGTGAAGTTAAGTAGCTTAGGTTGAGCCAGTTACTTGATTGCAGTATTCGCGCTCTTCCCATAGTGAGTGTCAACGCATGGATTCAGACATTGGAGATAGACAAGTTTATTAACTTATGATATTTGAAAATTAAGATTGACAAGTTTTTATTCCTAATGCTAATACTATTGTTACCTCTTTCTTGACTTCAAAACAGTTGTTTTGCTAAAATTCTTTTTCGTAAAATGATGTTAGGAATTAATTTATGAGCACTAGTATGCAGTACTCAGTGGCTCTAGATCCTAATAGTATTCAAGTTCCCCTTGAATACTATGCGCCGAGCATTATGCACGTCGCCGAGCAATATACAATATTGCTTGCTGTCCAGCCAGTCGGGTAACACGAAGGGTTACCCGGTACAGGCAGGATACTATATAAGAACTAACAGGTTCGCCTAGTTAGATGAATCCCCAGAGGAATCTCTCTAAGGTGCATTATAGTATACGAATACACAAATTGATATGACTTTATATTTTATATAGTCCACGAACCTGTTAAGTTCTAACAAATCAACAAAAAGGGTGGTTGGTGTAGCGGCTAGCATTAATGCCTTCCAAGTATTAGACATGGGTTCGATTCCCGTACCACTCAATTTTTTGTTTCCTTCAAGCGTAGAAGTCTATTTTTTTTTTTAGAAAGAAAGAAATCAGTTCAAATCGTACTTACTTTCTTTAACTGGCCGAATCCTTAACTCTAGCATTTTATTGTAGTTCATGGCCTTTAGGTTGTCTGCTCAGTATGCGCGTGTGTAAGTATGCGGTCACTGGATCACCTGCACCTATCTTGTTTATTTGGATTCACGTCTGAGTATCTCCATCACGGCAAGCGACACCACCTAATCTCGCCATGAGCACCACCAAACCGTCGCTCAAAAACATCTCCAGATACAAGGAGTTCCCAGAAATCCAAAATGCCATGGCCCATATTTTTTCTGATGCTCAGACAACACTCTCGGGTCATCGAAAGCTTATCAAGTTATTGAGAAGAGTCCAGATCAGAGCCATCGAATTGGATTTCGAAGAGCTGTTCAATTTTCAAATCACAAAACTCATATCCCGGATCCTAGAATTTAAGAAAAGCTCCCCCTCTGCTGACCGCATAGCCAAGTTCTGCTCAGTGTTCGTTGCCACTTTAGTCAAAGAGGAAGCGGACGACCCCACGCCCAGAAAAAACAACTCTTCTTCGGAAGATGAAGATGATACGTTGGAAAGTGTTTCGGCAGAGTTTGTTGACTACTTAATCCGGTTCTTGTTACGGGGCGTAGAGTCCAAGTTCAAGGATGTCAGGTACCGTGTGGTGCAATTGCTTGCGTACTTGGTAAACTACATTACTGAGATTGACGAGCAACTCTTTACGGCACTTCGGTATTCTTTGAATCGCAGACTTCACGATAAGGAGTCGATTGTGAGAATACAAGCGGTGGTGGCCATCTCCAGGTTCCAGTACCTTGATGAGGCTCGCAATGGGAAGAAGAATTCCGCCAGTTCTGCCTTGATGAAAGCTCTCCAAAATGACGAGTCGCCTGAGGTTAGAAGAGCTGCTTTGTTGAATCTTTTCAAATCGGAATCCACTATTCCGAGCTTACTAAAGCGAGGCCGTGATGTCAACTCAATCAACAGAAGGTTGGTGTATTCTCGCATATCGAAAGAAATTCCCTCTTTCTTGGATATAGACGTGGGTTTGAGGGAGGATTTGTTGAGGTGGGGGTTGAATGATCGTGATGAAAGTGTCAAGTCCGCTGCCGTAACCATGCTTACGAAATCCTGGCTACCGCAATCCCATGATGACATTTTAGAGCTTTTGGAAAATCTACAAGTGGTGGAAAGTGAGCTGGCTTCTTTAGTGATGGATATTTTGTTTGAGCAGAAAAAGGAGGGTATTCATGCCATAGAAATACCGTTTTCTTTTTGGAAAGAACTTACAGTTGAAAAGGCTTTCTTCGCAAAAACATATTTCGATTTTTGCCTCAAACGCAACCTTCATGATGCCATTGAAAAGAATGTGCCTGAACTAACTAAGCTTTCTTTCTTGGCCCTGGAATACTTCAAGTTGAGAGAGACCATGTTGAAAAGCGACGAAAAGTTGGTGGACGAATTCAAGGAACATATCACGAAACTAGAAAAGTTCGATCGCTTAATTCAAACTGGGACTGGCGAATTGAGAGAGCTTAAGCGCAAAATTGAAAAGGACTACGCTTACTTATCTCAACTCAAGTCGCATTCGGAGGAAGCGAGTTCAAAATACAGGGAAAAGATCGACAAGATGACCTCGTTAAAATCTAAGAGGGATTCGGATCCTGCTTCCGCAAAAGAAAAGGCGCAACGGATTACTGATTTGGGTTTAGAGGTGAAAGACTTGAAGTTTGAGATTGAAAAGGCCGCCAGTTCTATTGAGGCCTATGATGGCTCCATTACAGATTTGACTGACAAGCTCAAGGTAGCCGAGAGAGCCCAAACTCACAGAATGAATGAGCGCGAGAGATACATCGAAACTAATGCTGATCTTGAGGAGCGATACTCGCCATTCGGCGACCAATTGAGGGACTTGGAATTCGTCATTGAACAACTCTTATCTGTCATCAGCAGATGTGATTATGCTGATATTGCAGGTACCAGAAGACTCATGCCAATCATCACCAACGCCATGAGAGGAAGCGACTTGACTAGTACTATCATTTCCCTTTGTGTGAAGATCTTGAGAAAAGCCTCTATTGACGAGAGATACTTCTCCCAATTGTGCACAGAAATCATAACCGATATCAGAGATTCCTCTCTCGACGAGAACGAGGAGACGTTTGTGTCGGCAGCATCACTCTTCAATAGTGATGAGGAGTTGAAGGAAGGAGAGGGTTATGTGAGTGATTCGAAACAGAGTGACAGCGAAGAGAGCTCGAACGGGGTGGCTAAGAAAAGAAAAGTGGCGCCCTCTCAACCTCCAGACAATCTACTCATCCAGTGTTTGACTATACTCCAGCATTACTTGGAGATTGCGGAAGACTCTAGTTCAAACAGCTATCAACTTGACACGCTCATAGACACATTGATCCGGCCAGCTCTTACTAACACCAACAGTGGACAAATTCGTTTCTTGGGCTACAAGACCCTTGGTTTATTCACGCTTATAGACAAGGGATTGGGAGCATCCAACTTGAAGTTTTTCGGTATAAGTGCCTCAAAAGCACATGATGAGGATCTCAAGATTCTATGCATGAAGACCATCTTCGACATTTTGTCTACGCATGGAGTGAGTGTTCTTAACATGGATGGCGAAGATGCTGTGGATTCCCTTTCATTGGCCAGATTATTTTATAGCTTGTTGAAAGCTTACCATATGCCTAAATTGCAAGCAGTTGTCGCAGAAGGACTATGCAAGCTATTTTTAGCAGACCTTTTAGTTGGATTTGGTGATGATGACAATGATGACGGTAGAGAGGTTCTGCAGGAAACGATGCTCTTGGAAATCTTGGTTCTATCATATTTCAATCCCGCAAATGCAGGAAACCAAGACCTCAAGCAGACTTTGGCATTTTGCATTCCAGTATACTGCTTCAGTCATGAGTCTCATCAAGTCAAACTCAGCAACGTCAGTGGCGACTGTTTCTACAGACTATTCAGAATAGGAGGTGAGTTTAGCGACAGCAAGAACCTTTCTTCACCAACCAATGTTCTTCAACAGCTCATTTACTGGTGTGACCCGAATAGTGTTGCAAACATTACACCCGAAGGTGCCAAGAAAAGCATGTCTCATTTTTGGCAGGCGATGAAATTGCTACAAATTGTGGAGCAGGATTCGCCTAAGAATGTTAAGAAGGCTATTTTGATGAACTTGAATAAGTTATCCTTGTCTGAAGAGTTGGGATCTCAGGTTCTTTCAGGCTTGAAAAATGCCATTGAAGATACCAAGCATTTGATCTCCAATAGCCAAGACAAACCTGAATTTGCCCTTGATGCAGCAACGGAACGAGCGCTTGAAAAATTCAATACGTATGTGGTAGAGTTATTGAAAAAGGCTACGGAGAAGGAGGAGCAAGACGAAGATGAACTACTGTTTGTCCTGGCTCGCGTTGCGACTCACCCAATACCCATCGCTACGAGCGAAGCAGTCATAAAAATGGAGGACACCAATGGAGAAGTCCCTCCTGAGGACCCTGAAGGAGTTCCTGAAGAAGTATTTGGAGAGGATCACGACCTGGAGGCCACGCAGAAAGCTGCAAACCAGGATGTCACTTCTGACTTGGCTGCGATAGACAAGATGCTTGATGAGGAGGAGGATGTGGACTACAATATAGATATAGATATGGATTGAATCAAAATTTTCGAGATCTCATGGGTCTTTCATGTACATGCAACCCAAGCATTTTTAAGGCGGGACATTAACAATCGCGCAGGATAAGATCAGAGACGGGAAAAGACGCGCTCGCATAGTACATCGTGTATACGAGCTTTTATACGAGGCGACATACTCGAAGAACAAACCCGTGTTTGGTACTGCATGTAGAGGCCGAGGCGCGTAAACGATTGTACGAGCCTTCTCTCAGAATTTCATAAATACCTTCGCACAGTGTCACATCCAAAATTTGTCAAGTTTCAACAACTCACACATCACGCCGAGTAATCTCAACATGTCTTCAGTCAAATTAGCAGAGAAAGATTACAAGAAGGACCGCGAGTTCGCCAAGGCCATGCACGGTGAGTCTTTCAAGAAGACAGGACTTGGTGCTCTCATGTCCAAGTCGGGTGATGCTTCCGATGTTGCCAACAACGGGTACTTCAAGCACTGGGACGGAGGTGTTAGTACCGAGGACGAGGACAAGAGATTGGGTGACTACTCTCAATTGACTTCCCACTACTACAACTTGGTGACGGACTTCTACGAGTACGGATGGGGTTCTTCGTTCCACTTCTCGCGTTACTACAAGGGAGAGGCTTTCAGACAAGCCACGGCCAGACACGAGCATTTCTTGGCCCACAAGATGAACATCAATGAGAACATGAAGGTGTTGGATGTTGGATGTGGTGTTGGTGGCCCAGGTAGAGAGATCTGCAGATTCACCGACTGTACCATTGTTGGTTTGAACAACAACGACTACCAGATCGAAAGAGCAAACCACTACGCTAAGAAATACAAGTTGGACGACAAGTTGTCTTACGTAAAGGGTGACTTCATGCAAATGGACTTTGAGCCTGAATCCTTCGATGCTGTCTATGCCATCGAGGCCACTGTCCATGCACCTGTGTTGGAGGGTGTTTACTCTGAAATCTACAAGGTCTTGAAGCCTGGAGGAGTTTTCGGTGTTTACGAGTGGGTCATGACCGATGCATACGATGAAAACAACGAGGAGCACAGAAAAATTGCGTACGGTATTGAGATTGGTGATGGTATCCCAAAGATGTACAAGAGAGAAGTTGCTGACAAGGCCTTGAGAACTGTTGGCTTTGAAATCGAGTACGAGAAGGACTTGGCCGATGTGAATGATGAAATCCCTTGGTACTACCCATTGTCTGGTGAGTTGAAGCACGTCCAGACCTTATCTGACTACTTCACCATCTTCCGAACCTCGCGTTTCGGTAGATTGATCACCACGGAAATGGTGGGTTTGATGGAGAAGATTGGCTTTGCCCCTAAGGGATCCAAGCAGGTCACTGGAGCTTTGGAGGATGCTGCTGTCAACTTGGTTGCCGGTGGTAAGCAAAAGCTTTTCACCCCAATGATGTTGTACATCGCTAGAAAACCATTAGATGCTAAGTAAGATGATTTGCATATATATTATTGCATGAGACTAATTTAATTGAAAATAATTTACAAAAGAATACACCGATTTGTTTTATGTAAAAAATTTATCGATGACCTACAACATCAAGGTTTTCTCATGTTTGAGTGAGGAAAGAGAAAAAAATAATGACTCCTGCGTGATTCGAACACGCGCATCTTACGATAACAGAACTTGAGTCTGCCGCCTTAGACCGCTCGGCCAAAGAGCCATTTCTGAAAATTAAAAATTTGGTACTCTTTATGATTACCAAAATAGCATGTCTCAGAGTCAAGGCTAAGAGCGATTTAATAAGTTAATGAGGCGAGAAAACTTTTATACAGTCTGACCAGAAACCAATTTCGAGTATCCTGCAATGGTCGTGTTTGTTATAACAAAAGCTGATTTCAATATTGGTGCAAGTGGCGGTCATTTCGTTGGGTATTTAAAATTCCTCGTGGCTGACCGCTAAGAGGGGTGCATACGAATGATCAAAAACCCTTATCAAATTATGTTTAGCAATGTATGTGATAGCAATGTATGTGATAATCTTGATGTGATTAAGGGGAAATCTTATTATGTCGCTTGTGGTCCAAGTATTGTACGGGCACGTGCAACCATCTCACTTGATATAGGTAGTCACGCCTCGAGTTGAAACACGGCGTTTTAAGCTCAATTGATTTTTTGGCTACTTCTAGATCGAATATGGAAGTGTGTGCTCCTCACAAGCAACAAAGAAAATACCCGGATGTAACTACCCTTTCATTTCAACAATGGTGGTTCGTCGCACTGGTTGGTTTATTTTCCGGCCGCACTGGGTCATTTTCTTCTTAAATTCTGGACTCATGGGAGAAACCAGAAATGTAAAACACTTGACAAAAATACATTTGAGCCCCAAATAAAAAATGACTGGAATATATGAAATAAGGTTATCAATTCGAGCTACCCAAGAAGTTTCAAAGTCCTAGAGGCATCTTTGTAGGCACAATGGCTATTGATTGTATTTCGCCGTTTCGCAGCTGATAAGTTCACATAACGACGTCATTCCGGTTATTGCGATAGCAATATATATAGCAAGCGTGCGAATGAACTGATAGAGAACTACAAACATTTTTTTCATCAAAAAACAATTTAATTCAAAATGACTTTAAACAACCCTGGTCTCGAGGCATATAACGTGACACGCGGAATGTGGCTGGAGTTCTATAACTCTGATAAGAAAACATTCGTGGCCAAGAAGAAGTGCGCTGGGTGTTACAACGAGGACCGTTTCGTCGTCTGGGCGGTGTCTGTTGCTGTCCAGGCAATCGTGGATGGTGCAAGATTGTACCCCGAGTTTCTGCCTTTGATTTCCCCTGCAATTGACATTTTCTCCAAATACAAGAACACTCAGCTCAAAGGCTTTTCTGCTGCTGAGAACGGGGGCAGCGATGCTGACATTTACTACGATGACGATGCTCAGGTTGCCAGTGCTATGATCACGGCTTATGAGGTCACAGGAGAGAAGAAATACTTGGACATGAGCCGTGAGTTGGTGAGATTCTTAATGGGAGGATGGTACGAGGGTGTTGGAGGTATGAAATGGCATGTAACCAAATCATACTTGAATGCTTGCACAACCGCTGAAGTTGCCAAAGCCTGCTTGCAAATCTCCAAGTTTGTGCCTGAAGAATCCAAGGTTTACGTTGACTTTGCTATCAAATGCATTGACTGGCAAATCAAGACTCTTCAAGACCCCAACGATAAATGTATCAAGGACGGTATTCAACCATCTGACATGAAGGTTGACGAAGTGAAGCTCACTTACAACACCGGAACTACTTTGTCCTGTGCTGCCCATTTGTACAAGATCACGAAGGATAAGAAGTGGAAAGATATCGCAGAGGACTTGGCCAAGGCTTCTATCAACAGAAACTCACCATTTTACGACCGTGACTACAGTAACGATTTAAGATACTGGCGTGACCCTTCGTACTGGACACAACTCCTCATTGAGGGATTGGCCGACTACTTGCTTTATGTTGAAAGCGATGTGCCCGCAGACTTGGCTCACAAAATTGCCGAAGAAGTGGAACGTCACTTGAAGATGTTTTACAAGTATTCCAAGGATCCAAAGGATGGATTGTATATCCAATCTTTTGAACCTAACCGTACTTTCAAAGAAATTTACGATACAGAGTACAAGAAGGAATTCGGGGGAAAAAAGGATCACGGTATGTTGAAGGATGATCAAGATAGCGATGGAAACCCACAAAAGTGTTTGATGGGTCTCGGAAGTGCCGCTAGAGTGTTTTTCCAGGGCGCAAGAGTATGTCCCAAGATCGATTGATTAATATCTTAGGTTTCATTTACAGAATGCTGTGCAATTAGTATTTTTAATATCACACTTTAAAATGAGCAGCTTCGAAAGCAGAGCTTGTAGGCAAAGCAAATGCTTCTCTTTCGACAACAGCAATTTCATTGTCTCCCCAAGAGCCCACCTTCAAAATTGGACGGTACTTCTGGGTGTACCAGAAAGGAGCGTTCAGCTTAACCTCTGCATTTGAATCTTCGGCTTCTTTTTCTGCCCTTCTAATCAGAGCTTCTTTCATTTCCCTCTCAACAAAATTTTCTTCGTCTCCTTTAAGGACCCCATTGTCTTCGACTTCACGGATGCTCAATCCATCATTGGTTCTCTTTTTAGATTTGTTGAGGTAGTTCTTGGCAACCTCAATATTGAGACTCAAGTCAAAAAACGACACCCACTGACTGCCAAAAACCCAGGCTCTAGTTCCTTGGGTGAACATTCCTTGGGGTCTTTGCTCTGACTTTAAGAACTGAAGAGGTAACACTTCACTGTTGCGCTGAGACCAAGCACTCAATAGGCCCTCTTCTGAATCCTCGGTATTGAATTCGAGCAATTTATTCTCCTCGGTAAGAACTAGAAGGGTATCATTGTCAGTGAACTCAATCAAATGCACATTGTTGGAAAGCGTAGCCAACGTCCGGGGCGTGAAAGCTGCTTCGAGAGGTAACAATTCAACCGAGTTGTTAAACCTCAGAACAGCCAACTTGCTGAAGTCTTTCGAGATGGCAATGGAACGAATGTTATTGTAGTAATCAAAGCCTGCCCTCAAGTCCTTTCCGTCTTCAGCCTTGGACTCGATTTCGTCCTCCAACTCAATCGATTCGGAGCTTGCGACGACAAACTTGTAGATCTCATCTTGTGGCGTATGGATGACAAGGTTGTTGTCGTTGTAGAAAAACACATTTTTAGCACCGCTAACCACCGAGTCAAAAGCAGCATCTCTAACTTTCTTTACCTTATACTTCTGGTCCTGCTCTTCCAAAATGAAGACCTTGACGGAATTTATGGTAGACACAGCTAAGACGGGCTGCGTGTTGAGGAGTCCACTGATGTCAATGGAAGTGATGTTGTCGTCATCTGCGAGGGACAATTTAGCAACCAATTTGTGCTTCTCGTCCTGGAGACGCCATATCTTGACAGTCTGGTCTTGGAATAATGCAACAAGGTTAAAGAGAGGGTTGAATCTGATATTGGAAAACTGCTGGTCCATGAGGATTTTTTTGTATGGGCCTTCAAGAAAGTTCTCCACAGATTGCACTATGATAGACCTCTCCACACCACCGGACACCAAGAAATTGTAGGCCTTGCTTTCGAACAACGAAAGCGACCTCACGTCATTCAGATGTAATAGTCTGTTGAAGTTGTGAATCCATTTGGAGTTTTTCTTTGATTTGCTCTCCAACCAGGAGAATTGGTGGATCTTTCTGTCTATACCTGCGGAGAAGACCTTCTCTTCCGAGGCATCCTTAGTAAGCGTCAAAACATCCGCATCATGCACGGAATATGTTTGTATGAGAGAAGACGTCTTTATGTCCCAGAATTTGACCGACCCAGTAGAGTCACCGGTGACAAATTGGTTTCTAGAGGGTAAGGCCACGATCGACCACACCAATGTCGACTCAGTCTTCAGCTTGTCCACCCTCATCGAGCTGACAAGCTGTCCCTTATTGTCGCCATTCACAGACCAACAGCGCACTTTTCCATCGGCACAACCACCAATCAACAAGTCGTCGTCGTACCAGCGAATACCCAATACTCTTTGGTCCTGTCTCTGGCAAATGAACTCGAAGTCCATGACTCCGCTACCCCCAGCAATGTTAATAACAACCACACTACCGTCATCACATCCAACTGCTAAGCGGGTACCAGCAACATTAGCGTCGATACACCAAGCGACACCAGCATTACAGTTCAAGTTTGCCTTAGGTGTGCAGGTCTTCAAGTCCCATTCGGTGATGTAAGTGGAGCCTCCGATGGAAAAAAGACGGGGGTTTTCACCCTTTGCGTGTGCCCACACTAGGCCTTCAATGGCACGCCCACGAGCGCCCGGTAGAGTCACTTCATGGAGCCAGTTGTACCTGGGGTTCCAGATCTCGATGTCACCATTGGATCTTCCAACGGCAAAGCGCAAGCCGGAAGGTGCAACCTTGGATGTGTCACTGACATGGGAGAAAGCCAGTGCGGTTATGGTATGAGGAGTGTAGTCCACAAATCTACACCTGTGGATATCCATGGTTAGCTTCTTGAAGAGATGAGTTTTTTCAGATGCAGGTGATGAGGTCTTGAAAAGTGAGAAATATCGCGAGTCGACATGTACTGGTGCGAGACCCGGCCCAAGTAACCCATACGATTGCAATATTCTGATAGATAATTTTCCATTGCAGGAAGTAGCTTGACATGTATAAAAATTACAGAGCTGCAAAGCTCATCTAATAAACACAACTGAGTCCGGAATGTGAAGTGAAGTAGGGCCGAACCACACATTCTAAGGCATGAGACCCACTGAGGCTAGTAAAACTAAGACATTAGCTATCGTCACAGACCAAGATAATACACTATTGCACCTTTAGCTTTCTGTTGTCCTGCAACACTCTAGAAAGCGGTAGACAAGAGATTCTTAGTTCAAACAAACCCAACAAAGCTGTTCAAAACATTCAATAAGCGTATGAACCACTTGTTCTCACTGGTGTTGATAATCATATTGATGACTAGCTCCTTCAGTTTCTTATCCCCTAGCTGTTTCTTGACTATTGTTCTTTGCACCTTGACATTCTTATTTAAAAACCACACAAAGAACAAAATGGTGAGTAAGCTAATCGCGAGGTTTTTTAAGAAGCGCAAGGCTTTCCACCCCACCACTTTAATGACATACAAGAGTCGCCTTTTAAGGACATCCTGAGGATCTTCATCCTCGCTGCTCCTTCGAGAATGCTGAAAGTTATATGGTCCGAGCTTTCGCTCAGTGATATCTTGGCTGAGTTTGTTGATAAGCAGATTGATTTGACTCTGCCACATGCGGAATTCATCTGAATTCTGCGGCCCCGAATGAGGACCAGGGGCTTCCAGAGCTGCACCTCTTGCAGGCTGTTGTTTCTGACTCAACAACTCGCTCATAGAGAGCTGGGTATTTCTCCTTGAATGCAGATATATTTGCTCCAAGTTATTTCTGTATTGTTGGTTGGTAACCAGTGCCGTGTAGTTGCTTTGTAACGGCCATGGCGTGCCGGTGGAAAACCTGTCCGACTGATCAATATTAGAGAGCACCAGTGGAGCGGTGGTATACCGCAGGAGATTGCCCACGGGGCCATGAGGCTGCGAATAATCGTCAGCAAAGCTCACGTCCTTAATCTGATCCCACAAGTACTCCAATTCACTGAGCAACTCTCTGGACTCTACCGTTCCACTAGCGTAGACTCTCATTGTCTCTATAAGGAACAGAATATAGCTACGCTTGGCTTCGGTTTTGGAAAGCCCTTCTTCCCGTTTCCAGGCATCCCACTTTTTCTTGGCTCCCTCGTCTTCCATGGTGGAGCCCTCGGGCCTGAGCATGATTCCCTCCACATTTCCCTCGGTGGCCTGCTTATATAGGCCATACAACTTAATTCTGTTTTCAGCAGGTGGTCGAGGCAACAGCCCATGATTCGACCTGGAAGATAATGCTTTGATAGTGGCTATTGCCCTCACAAAAACCCTGTCTTTGGTTGTTAGTTTGGGTGTTTACAAATTGTACCATTCTGGGGAACGCTGCTGCTCCCCTTCCTTCCCGATATGGGTTACTATAAGACATACCGATTGAGTCCGACATTTTTGCAGTAAAAACGAAACTAAAAGAACTTTTGTTTCAGAGAAAGGAGTGTTGATCTGGAGCGTTTCCTCACGTGAGCTGGGCCACCTCGGCAGAACGTGATATGCGCTGTGGGGCAAAACATCGGTGCCTCGCTGTCTTCGCAATGTACACTCTGACACAGGAATGCAAGAAAAGCATGGATGATGGGTTAATCGCAGTGGTTAATTTTAAGGGCCAAGAGTCGGCGAGTTTAAAGAAGAAAGAATTCGATACATGAGACCCGAGTTCTTGTTCGGAGACTCGAGACTATGTTTTGTGTAACTAATGCATGCGGCGATGTGGTAAGGCACAAGGCTGTGCACATGGCACTCTACAGTCAAAATCACTCAGTCGTAAAACGATATTAAAACCCTATTTATAAAAGCTTAGTTCTCTGGAACATCAATCTCACCAGCGTCGATAGCCTCAATGATGTCGTGTGGGTTCTTTCTGTCAACACGGCATCCAACAGATTGAGCAGTACCCAAGATCTCCTTGGTGACGGAAGCCAAAGTCTTACCGAAAGACTTCTCTCTCATAGTTCTGGCGATTTCAACAATCTCCTCAAATGGAATGTTACCGGAGTGCTTGACGTTCTTCTCCTTTTTTCTGTCTCTAGGTGGCTCCTTCAAGGCAGTGATGACAAGAGAGGATGCAGATGGGACAACGGAAGCAGCGGCTTGTCTGTTTTGAATTCTCAATTGGACAGTGACCTTGATACCCTTGAAGTCCTTGGTGGCCTTGGCGATATCTTCACCGACCTTCTTTGGGGACAAACCCAAAGGACCAATCTTAGGAGCCAAAGCGGAGGAGGCACCGATTTCACCACCGACGGCTCTCAAGTAAAGGAATTGAACTTCAGATGGGTCGAACTTTGGAGGCATTTTGGATATGTTCTATGGTGTAGAAGAGGTCTGACAATACGGAAAATTTTTTTTGAGCATTGGTGCGCGAGCGGATTCGCTAGTCACGTGTGCGCCATAGATGTTCTGCATTATCGACTGGCGATGCGCTTCCCCAGGCCGCACCAGGATCCAGCGCGAGTTTTAGGGCTCGAGCCCTACATTGTCCTGTAGCCATGGGGACATAGACACACCCACGCTGTCTACCATCAGTTCTAGAAATCGTCATGAATCACATATAAACGGGATGTATTCCAAAGTCCACCGCAGGCCATAGTGAAGCACATATCGGTCTAACATGCTTACTTTTGCTTACCAAGTATACCTTAGTCTAACCTGCACGTTCCCAAGCACACACTTCTTGAGATGTAGCTTCGAGTTGCACGCGCGGTGGGTGCAATATTGGTACATCTTAAAGCGTGCCACCAGGGATATCGTCACCTATACGCATATCCTCCGTGGCATCACTGTCAGCCATAGCACGCTCGCGTAGCATAATGGCGGGGTTCTTGCCAAGCTCCTGTAATTCCTTGAATATGATCACGGGTTTTTCAGTGAGCTTCAAGATTCGTTCTTTATCGCCATAGCATACAACAAGCACATACTTCGACCACTTCTCCCTTGGTATATGATGACGCTTCATTGCATGCTGTAGCACCTTCAAACATGTATCTTCAGAAGAAGCTTTGAGTTGTTTCAACGACTGACTACTAGCTGACGACCCCGCACTTGAGCCTCCTGCGCTGGTCACCAACAGGCTCGAGGAGAACTTGCTTTTTAAAGATGCGTTCAACCCTCCCAGCACTGAAAGTGGTTGTTGAGTAGTTCTAACCCCAATATACTCGGCCGGCTCCTCGATGGGGCTGGGCGACATCTTTGCATCCACAAGACGCGGTTTCAGTAAGAACCGTGACGTTGAGCCTGTTTTTACATCTGCGACCTTCCCCACTCCCATAGAAAGAACGGAACCGGACGAAAATCGTTTCGATTGCGTTGGACTAGAGAGGGGTTTGTACTTCTGGAAAGTTTGGTTGGAGGACGACTTTGGAACTTGGCCAGAGGAGTTCTGAGCATACGCTCCGTGGACAGAAGGAGAATGGTTTGATGGGAACACACCAGGCGAGGTACTGGATCCCGAAATCTTGGGTGAGTGCCCAGGATGCGTTATTGTTGTAGCAGTGATGACACTATTAGCAGTAGAATGAGACGTTGGCGCGAGCTCATTATCGGAGTTCAGTAAAGACGAAGTAGAGAAGATGGAGCTAGTAGAGAGAGTGGGCAGTGAAGCCGAAATGCCTGGATCCAAGGTGGGTGTAGGGAGCGGCTTCGTCTCTTGGATAAGCCGGATCAAGGGAATGAGATCCGTTTTGAGTTTGGTGAAGTTCTCATTGAGCTTATCAATGTCTATGGTGTCATCAGACACTTTTCTGGTGGTGGTGCTGAGTTCGCGCATCAACACCAGACACACTTTGAGAGCCTCCATGGAGACGTAGTTTGTGTTGATGTTGACGGCATTGAGTCGGAGGAAACTGTCGTCAACCGGTTTAGTGGCTTCTTTATTGTATTGGGTCGTGATAAGGTCGTTGATGCATTGCTTGACCCTGAGCCTCAAGGCAAGCTGAGTAATGCCCAATTCTCGGAGATGCGCCGTGGTAAGGAAGGGCAAAAGAGAGCCGTCGATGTTGTTTTCTATGAACGAGGAGCTAACATCCTCGTCTATCTTCCCCAGAAGGAAATGCGACACCTGCGCCGGGTCCCAGTTCATGAACGACTCGGCCATATTGACAAGGGGACAATATAGTTTGCAACGAGGTATATGCAGAGCTTGGCCTAAAGTTGCCACAGTAGTAGATTAAAGAAAGGAATTTGAGGTGAGTGTTGTAATGTGCGGTGGCTTGTTCTTGGAAACGACTTCATTACAGTGTGATACATGTGTACATGCACGAGTAGTGCATGCAGGCCCAGAGGTTTTACAATAACATTCAACCCCCCGAGTGCAGCGTGACGTCATCACGTATTTATATTTTAGACGATCTTTGCTCTTGAAAGATTTGAAGCCCCTGAATTCCTCCAAATTACCTTAACCACTTCTACGGGTATCGTTTAGGAAACTGCGGCTCCAGGATGCATTGTTCTTTGCTGCGATCTACGGCATTTCTTGTAGCGCGCGCAGGGCTATATGCGACGACGATAGCAGCTGGGCTCTTGCGCGTAGATCAGCAACAGTCTTCATATATACGTCTCCCGTCATGCCTCCCCCTCTACGCACTACTACATTCTGCGCCGCCAAACGATGATAAGACAGGCGCTCGCAGTGGCAATCTTCGTCTCCTTCGTATACTTTCTTTTGAATATAATGATTGAAGAAAAAAACAATAACCCTCTTGTGAACATTGGCGGCAAACAGGTGCCGCTCAAGAACATCAACAAGCCTCATAATGTTGTCATTGGAGGTGTGGACAAGCCAATTCCTTCTTTGGACGACTTCCCCCCTTTGGAGCCCACGGAGCCGGAGCCCGTTGAGCACAAGAAGGAACAAGAGAAGGTGGACAAGGATGAGAAGGCAAAATAATCCGAGGATCCTTGAGTGAGGCCTATTGTGCTTTTATATCAATGATTGAATGATACTTTTGGCTTTTTTAATTTGGGGTGCCACATTGGGTCGGTGTCTAGCAATCAGGCACGCGCGCTTGTGGGGTACCATCAACAAAAGACCCTCGTCACCTAAACCAAGAAGAGAAAACACGAAGAAACCAAAACAAGAGAAGTTATATGATCATAATCAAATACAAATGATGCAATGAACCCTAAAGGACCGCGTATATGCGATGGTCAGCACTCACCTCCGATCCATATGATTTCGGGCCAGGCCGGGCCTTTATGTGCCCATACTACAATGAAATTAAACCGCGCATGCTCCAGTATCATAGTTTGCAGAAACATTGATTGTAATCTGTATATTCCAAATTTGGCTAACACCTGTAGGGTGGTCGAGACCTAAAGAAATATTTTTTAATCTAATTCGAGTCAGCTGAAATCAGCGACTGTTTTGTCTCAAAACCCGCACCTCGTAGATTCTTATCGCGTAAACATCATGCAACCATCGCACTGAAAAGCCACCGGTCTTCTTTGCAATCCCGCGTGTCTAGATCTTAATTACCAACCACCATGTTCCTTCCTGCCAGGTTGCTAAGGTACTCCATATACTTGGTGGTCTCCTTTGTATGCATCCTTCTCATGTTGTTGACCGCCAATAGGAAGAGACTAATTCACATGGATGACGTCCTTCCTCCCAGCTTGATGCCCGTATACTTCCAGCCTCCCTCAGACTCCTATATTGTGGACATCGCTATAGGTTCTTGCAACTTATTCAACAAAAAGAGCTCCAGATGCGGTGTGCCCAAAGCATCACATGGGTTATACGGAGACGTGACTGGCCATGGAGGCTGGTCGAGAGTGGAGAAGGATTTGTTGTTGGGTTCCCATTGGACGGCTAAATCTTACTTGAATTTGAAAAAAATCACTTCTGAATTTTATGAGCGCAACAGAGACAAGGTGATCCTCGATGTCGCGGTGGGGAACTCCAAGAAAGACTGTGCTATTAGGGGTAACAAAAAGTGCATTCCCAAAGCTGTGTTGGCGGATTTGAACATGCACCATACCTTCAATGAAGACGACCTCGCGACTTTGAAGCATCTCAATAAGGACGAACCTTTGAAACTTGATTCTGACCACAAGGTGGATTTGGGAAACAAAGATGGAGAGAAAGAGGCTTCAAGTGAAGAGGTTTCAAGTGAAGAGGTTTCGACAGAGAAAACTGACCAAGACGAAGTCTCAAAGGAAGGAGAATCCGAGGCTCAAAATGATAACGAGTCAGAGTCCTCTGAAACGGAAGAACGGTCTCTTCAGCGCCGTGCAGTGGAAAAGTCCCACCACGATCTCGCAAACTACATGAGAATTCCACCCGACAAAGAAATCGAGGAATCTGGATGGCTCAAAAAAGATGGAAATATATGGGTTAAATTAGGCAAAGCAAGCGATAATGCCGTCAGCGCAATTGATGTTCTTTTTGGTGCTGATGCAGTTGATCCAAGACCTAACTGGAAGATCTTGGAGCACCCTCTCGAAAACTTAGGTCTCGGTGCATCCAAACACCCTCGTCTCACCATTCGAAAGGGTCCAAAAGTCGATTATTCCAGCAAGGAATATACTGCGCCTTTAAATTTCCGCAATGACGGGAAGTTCAAGGTGCTACAAGTGGCAGATCTCCATTTCTCTACAGGTCCTGGAGAATGTAGAGATCCCGTTCCCGAAAGCTCTGCCAATGGGTGTCAGGCCGACCCACGGACTCTTAAATTCATCGACCGAGTCTTGGACACCGAAACTCCCGATTTTGTTGTTTTGACGGGTGATCAGATTTTTGGTGATGCTGCTCCTGACCCGGAGACTGCTTTATTCAAAGCATTGAACCCTTTCATCACTCGGAAAATCCCCTACGCTATAACTTTGGGTAACCATGATGACGAAAGCATCCTCACACGTGAGCAAATCATGAAACTAGCGAGCTCCCTCCCCTACCTGGTGGCAACGGTTGGACCTGAGGGCGTCGACGGCTTTGGTAATTATGCTGTAGTGATTGGCAAACTTGGTGGTCGCAAGCCTTCGTCGGTCTTTTACTTCATGGATAGCCACAGCCGTTCAAAAAACCCGAAGGTCAACCCCGGGTATGACTGGTTCAAAGAATCGCAAGTCGACTGGCTTGGACTTCAGTCACAGGCTCTCATCAGTCAAGCCAAAGACAAGAAGTTCATGAGCATGGCCTTTTTCCACATTCCGCTTCCAGAATACAGGAACAAGGGTCAGCCAATGGTGGGCCAAAGTCCCGAGGGAGTGACTGCCCCAAAGTTCCACACAGGTATGAGAGAGGCCCTCGGAACGGCTGGCGTGCAAGCAGTGTCAGTTGGACATGACCACGCTAATGACTTCTGTTTACTCGACTCGTCCAAAAATAGTGCGATGTGGCTATGTTACGGAGGCGGGGCAGGCGAAGGCGGGTACGGTGGATACGGAGGCTACATAAGGAGAGTCAGATTGTTCGAGTTGGACGGCATAAAAGAGGATATTGTGACGTGGAAGCTTGGGGAGAACGACCCAAGTCAGGTCTTTGATCAGCAGCTTATCGTTTCAGGTGGAAAAGTGGTGGAGTATTCGCAAGTGCTGCCGTGATGAGGCTAAGTAAAGCATGAAAGATGGAGTGCGGTTTTGCAGCTGATAAACCTGATCAGCAATATGAGGTTCTCATAGTTACAAGGCCTAAACAGGCCCAGGCATTCCTGTAACCAGGAGCAGCCTTTCCACAGTTGCTTGCATACCCGAGAGCATCTATACACTCATGTCACAAGATTTTTATACAGACATTTGCTCGACACTTTGCTAGACACTTTGCAATAAACGCAGTCAAGCAGCGTTGCAGTGGGGACGGAAATTAGCCGGGGACAATGATCGTTACGAGGAGTCTATGCAGTACGGCAAGAAGAAGCACGCTGCGGTATTAAAATTCTGGCTTCAAACAGAATGCATACAACCACTGCAGCACACCGTTAAATGCTAGCCGTTTAAATACAACCACTTACATGTACATCATCCTTAGGGATAAGCGCTAAATCAAGTTCACATACAACGATCATTTCCAAGCTCCAAAGACTGGGCTATCGTTAATATAAATACCAAACCCTTGCTCAATGTCCGAGGCTAATGATCTACTTGGTTGGCTCAGCAAGTCTGGATGTCAACACTACCACAACAAGTTTGCTAAAAACAAAATCACGCTTGATCTCGTTCCTGAATTAGATACCGATGCGCTCCGAGAAATCGGCGTGGTCAAAGTGGGTGACCGGCTACGTCTAGAATTGGCCATTGCAGAGCTCAAGCTGCACGTTCTCAAGTCCAAAGTTTCTTTGGACGAAATCAAGAAAAACATCCAGTTCAATACCAACGAGTCCGAGGCCAAGGTCGCCAACTCCGAGCAGGCCACCATTACCGGCGGAACCTCGCCTCTTCGGATCGTTACATTTATCTTGCCGGATGGATCCCTAAAAAAGGTTAACGTGGAAGGGTGCTTTAATGCCGAGCTGATCAAACGGAAAGTGCTCAAAAAGCTAGGAGTTCGGCAAAACCAGAACGAATACGATGTTTACGTACACACGTCGATTACGGGCGAGAGCAAGATCACCACTCTTTACGATGTAGAGTTCGTGACCATTTGTTTTTCACCCGACCGGTTGGAAAAGCATCGGTTGATGCTTACGCCGAGAAACGAGCCTCCCACCGCTACAGCTTTGAAACAATCGGCTCTGATTTTCAGAGGAACTCAAAGGCCCAAGCCTACCACGGCCGAGATCAGAAGGTTCTTTGGCCAGCGTCCTCCTAGTGAGTTGATCTCGTCTAATTTGGGTGAGTACTTCCCCACAGCAGAACTGCGTGCCTTGGAGGCCACTATCCGAAACTCCGTGCGCCAGAGTATCAGGCTTCTGAAGAAATCACCTTTCTTGGGGTCCGTGCTGAATAATCTGTTTGGAAAACTCTCGAATGCTTGGGACGACAGTTCTCCTCGAAGCTCCCCTCACCAGCGGACAATCGGTGACGTGTTGCTTCATAACGTGAATATGCTAGACGAGGCAAAGAATCCTGGTTTTAGCGATAACTTACTGTTCATCAGCAAGTTACCAGCCCCTGCCGTGTCCCTGAATCTCAGCTTGAGTGAAGATAGTCAGCTGGCAATTTCACAGAAAAGTGGGCACAGCCAGGCCAAGTCCAGATTTTCTGTTGCAACCCAGTACACAAGCAACAACAAGAGACACTCGCGCATTGATGTGTTGAACGTTGAATCAGATGACGAAGGCAAAAAAGATTTCCTTGCTGATTATGAAAACAGCTCTGACGAAGACACTGACGCTGACAATGCTTTTAAGGGAAGAAAGTGGTTACAGGGAGCAAGGATTGGTGCAGGAAGCTTTGGCACAGTGTACCTTGGAATGGATCCTTTAAGTGGAGAATTGATGGCGGTGAAACAAGTCCCCATCCCCAGTGGAAACTCCAAGCAAAATGAACAGGCTCGGTCAATGATCACGGCCCTCCAAAGAGAAATGACTCTTCTCAAGGAGTTAAATCACGAGAACATTGTGCTTTACTACGGCCTGTCTTCTGACAACAACTTTCTCAATATTTTTCTAGAATACATCCCCGGAGGATCCGTGCTGCTGATGCTACAGCTGTATGGCCCATTTGAGGAGCCGTTGATCAGAAATTTTGTCAGACAGGTTCTTGTTGGCCTTAGCTACTTGCATGGTATGGACATTATACACAGAGACATTAAGGGTGCCAATATTCTTATTGATATCAAGGGAATTGCCAAGATTAGTGATTTTGGAATTTCCAAAAAACTAGATACTGAGGGAGGTGAAGATGGCTCGGGAGAAGAGAAGTCTAGCACCGGAAAGCAAGCCAAACGGGCCTCTTTGCAAGGACTGGTATACTGGATGGCACCTGAAGTCGTCAAACAGACGGCATATACGAAGAAGGCAGACATCTGGTCCGTGGGATGTTTGATAGTGGAGATGTTTACAGGTAAGCATCCATTCCCCAACTTTAGTCAGATGCAAGCCATATTCAAAATCGGGACACACATCAAGCCTGATGTGCCAGAAAACTGCACTCTTGAAGGCCAAGAATTTGTTCACAAAACATTCGAGTTTGACTTTGAGAAACGGCCAAGTGCAGTGGATTTGTTAGCCGAGTCATTTTTGACTCCGCTCATCATTTCTCGCAAAGAGCCCGGCAGGCTAGACGGAATCAATCATGAACCTACGGAGGCGAATGATTTGCAGACGCCGCAAGAAACCGAGGAGGAAAATCTTGTGGAGGCTCCTCAGTCTACAATTGTAGCGGAATCAGACAATATAGTGAATGCCAGCTAGACAAGACGGTGAATATTTATCATTTGGACGAAAGCCATGGTCTGCGCTGTGAAATTTGTCTACAGCTCTGTTGACTACGGCTTTACACCCCATACACGAAAGTATTTACAAATATAGGATGTTGCATCAACAAGTGCCGATTTATTTTTTCTTGTGTGGGGCTGAGTGGAATTTTAAGCGAGTTCCTCTCGGAGAATAGCGAGCACCGCAACAAAGACCAATAGAACACACATTTTTTGTAACAAAATCAACCTTTTAAGTACGCCAAAGACTACAGCACCTACATCAAGCTATAGCCCAGCCATTCAACCAATAAGAGGACCCACCAAAGCTTTGGTTTGTCATGTGATACCACTAGCCTTATGGTATTCTGCATGCCGCGAAAGATCTTTTATGTCCTGCGGCTGCACTAGATCGTGCTCTATCCTGCACGCTCCACATTTCTGGAATGAAGCCTCGCTCCCATCATTGTTTTACTCTCCTCAACTCTACCACTGAAAAGCAAAATACTGCGCCAGGCGAACACCACCGCCATTTATAAGTTCTCACCCTCCACCATTTTTTGCTCTCATAGGAGTATTTCTAATATATCGTTTCCATAAAAAACGAGTCTCAAGCAAGTGGGGTATACAGGGGGCAAGTATAATTGAACAGCTCTCCCTCAGCGGCCCCAGAAGTACGGCCACAAGAATGGAGGTTCCGTTAAAGTCAAAACCAAAGGTGTCGGTAGCGAGTCCACTTGACCCTTCGGTCTTTTTGAACCGGGAAAGACACCTGCGATGGTCTTTAAACGAACAGGCTGTCCCTCGGATGCTGTCCAACGGTCCACCAGGCGTGGAAACCAGCGACCAGGACTCGCTGAAGTTGACCAGGATTTACTCGGAAAGCGAGAAAAACAACTTCGACGACGAAACTGGCCACAGACTCTACAACGACGACCGACACCGTGCATCCCGAACAGAATCTCCACAGAGACAAATGTTCGCCAACGAAGACGAAACGGGGAAAAACAAGCTCTACACGAGGTCACATGATTCCATGGATGGCTTTGGCAGCTTTAAGGGCATGGAGGATGAGTATATCCCTGGTTTTGACTTCATAGACGTTATCAACCAGTGGAACAGACCGGCATCCGAAGACTCCACAGCCAACTCGAGAGATGCGCTGTACTTGGACTTGAAAACATTGCATGCTCGAGTATCTCCACAGCCCATAGGCCTCCGGTCACAAATGCTCACAAAAGAGCCTACTTTCTCGAATTTGACTGAGTGTCCGATTCCCAAAAAGCTCAAGGGTTCTCCGAAAGACGCTGCGCCCGTGAGCTTTGAAGCTGTACTTGAAAGCCTTCCTGCCAATTTCAACGAGTTTCCATACTCACAAAGAAAGAAGCTTGTCAAGGAAATCTCGGAATCCATTGACTACTCCCAGTTCTCCATATACGCCAAAAGCGTATCTTCAGGAGGCCTGGGCAATCGCACTCTACGGTCGAATCCAGCATCATTCACCCGAAACGGCAGCTTTATTCGGCGCTCCAGAAGGAATAGTGCCAATACCGTGGCAGGAAGACTCTTGGCTTTATCGCTGTCAGTCGACTTACGGAAACTAGACAAGGTGTCCGAGCCCAATGTGGACGAAAGGGGTTCCGTCGTTATGGAGCACCTGCTAGGAAAAGTCATTGGTTTTGGCGCTTGGGGCATAATTAGAGAGTGCACCTCAAAGCTGGGAGCTGTCAAGGCCATTAAGATAGTCAAATCCGCCAAAGATACCGAGAGATCAGGCAAATCCCACAACCCGAAGATCCTCCTGATTTTCAGACAGGAAATAGAGATCTGGAAGCAATTGCGGCATTCAAATATCTTGCCACTTCTAGACAGTTTGGAGACAAAAGACACCATCTTTTGTCTCACAAACAAAATTAATGGGGGTACGTTGTTCGAGCTCGTTTCCAGATGGGGCATTTTCAACCAGGGAATCGAGAGCACCTCCGGCCCACTCAATTTTGATTTAGATCTCCAGAGAATTAGACTCAAGACCACCGTGGAATGTGTCAAACAAATCGTCGAGGCCCTCAACTACATGCACGAAGATTTGGGCATTGTTCATGGAGACTTGAAGCTTGAAAACGTGCTTGTGGATGAGCTGAACCCCGACCGGCTAGTCATGATTCTATGTGATTTCGGCATGTCTCGGAGGTTCAGGCCACGGCTCTCTCGCAACCTGTCACGAAAAGGCGGAGAGGAACCTTGCATTAGGTCAAAAAGTTCTTTTGCCTCAACTAGAAGACCATTAGACGGATCAGAAACCTACAATACCAAGGCATTATTCCGGGACGACAGCAAAATCGAAACGTCTCATTTACTCTCGAAAAGGAGTACGCCTTCTTTCAGTCTCTCGCGGACAAGTTCAGGATCGAGCCTTTCCAATTTCCACGAATTTATGTCCAAGGATACCAATATTGCCGTCCAAGCTGAGTCGGATCTTCCTCATCTGCATATTGGTCTGTTACCGTACGCGTCACCAGAACTTTTATTGCCTCTGCCTCCACCCTTGGGTCCGTCTGCAGATATCTGGGCATTGGGAGTTCTTCTTTATACCATGGTAACAGGCAGATTGCCCTTCCAGCATTCATATGAACCAAGGTTAAGAGCTATGATAACTGCAGGCAAATTTAATACGCAAGACTTGTTGCGGGCCACGCTCACAGAGTTTGTCACGAGCTTAGACACACCGTCCAGTTCATTTGAGGACATGTCAAGGAAAGCTCAAATCGAACAGCTCAAAAAGGACTGGAATGATTACAATAAGAACGAGTACGCATGGTTGAATGAGATCGTGGAGAGTTGTTTGAGAAAGGATATCACTCGGAGGTGGGACCTCTGTGCTGTGACCAATTGTTTTCTTAAACATGAGGAAATAGGCGACATGAGCTGAGACCCCTGAGACTCCTGAGACTGTTAAAACCATACGCCCATCCAAGCATATTGTACCGATCTAGTTCGTGCATAGAATAGTCTAATAAATAATAAATGCATAAATATTTAGAATATGGTGATTTATGACTTCTTGAGGCATGTGCGACATTTACTGCAAATAATACAGAATAATATGGAGGCAAAGTCTATAATGAGAAAACGCCACTTGGTGTCAAAAAAACAAATGCCTTAAAGGGATTAAATCCTTCAAGTCTTCATTTGTTCGGATCATGAAGTAATTAAATAACACATAAATAAGAACTTTTATTTTGAGTGTCATTAGATTCCAGACGACTGGTCTGAGTGCAGGAATACAAGAACAGATTGATATAGCCAAACTAGCTCACAAAGGCTTTCTATGCAAACCAAACCAAAGAATCTTACAAAAAATGTAAAACAACTATGAAACACCTAATTCCCGGGCGCACTGCATAGAATGCACCGGACTGTGTTCGGGCAAGGAAAACAGTAGCACATGTTTGAGGCTGCAGCGACCCGAGTGCGCAGTTATCCTCCTACATTCCTCACTGATTCATCTCCTCTCAACGCCAATGTCATTACCAGAAGGCTACTCCATCAGACCCGTGAAGCTGTCTGATTTGCATAACTACGTGGATGTTCTCGCAGTGTTGACCACGGTGGGAGATATCACCCAGGAGAAGTTCTCTGATCTCGTGGACCACTGGAACAAGAACTCCGACTTCTATTACCCCCGCGTCATTGTGGATTCTCAGGACACCGTGGTGGCCACGGGGATGCTTCTCGTGGAGAGAAAGCTAATCCATGGATGTGGTAAAGTGGGCCACGTTGAGGATATAGCGGTGGGCCAAGCGCAGCAGGGGAAACGGCTTGGATGGCATTTGATCAACCACTTGTCTGAGCTTGCCAAAGAAAAGGGGTGCTACAAGGTGATTTTGGATTGCTCGCCTGATAACGAAGCTTTCTATGAAAAGTGTGGCTATGATAACGCCGGGTTTGAAATGTCGAAACGCTTTGATTAGTGTGTATGTACTCGTCGAATACAAGTTGCCTGTGTGTGCAAGTATCTTATATTTTCTCCAATGCCTGTTTGTTAGTATAAAGCTTGTAAGCGTCCTTCTTGTATACATACTTCTATGGAAGTTATAGAGTTACCTCTGATGACTGTGGTGCCCATGGCAAGCTGGCCTCCTTTGGAGTCGTTTTCAATGGCGTCGGCCACGGTTATGTTCAAGAACACATCGTATCCTCGGAGAGTTCCTGTTATGTAACTGGAGCCATTTAGCTGGACAGAAATCTTCTTATCCAAGTACTGTAAGGTTAGTAGAGTTTAGATTCACCAGTCAAGCATATCAGCGGTATTATCAGCTAGAAATATTCGCCGTATTAAAAACCAGAAATACTTGTCAGCAAGATCAACCAGCGCAAGAAATAGCAGTACCAAACTGCCGTACAACGAGACATACCTTTTTCAATTCCGGAGCCGATACCATGGTGAGATGAGGGTAGTAGTTAAGATTACATGTTGTGACGCAGTCGCGCACATTGCATTATTGAGACTCGTAGTCAGGACCATACTCAGGAAAGCTTACTTGAGGAGAATTCTAGACAACTAATTAATTCACATAAGAATTCACGTGATCTTTCACAGATCATTTCATATGAGTGAAATATCCAATCCACTAGAACCCTCCAAAGGGTCTCCCGACCTTGGTCCAGATCCTCACCATGATCCAAACTCTAACAATGACATGGACCCGAATTCCCATAATGATATGGACACCCTAGTGTCTTTACAGAACCAAAAAGTCCAACTAATACAAGAAAGAGACGCTTTGGCAAACAAAAAGACCGAGCTCTTGCATTCCATAGACATTCTCTCGCAAACCTTGAGTCACTACAAGGACCAGCAGTTCCAGTACGAGGCCAAACAGAAGCTCGAGTACTACCTCCATCAGAACACCCATGAATTCAACAAGCTCACCAACCACGATGAAAACGCGTCGTTTGTCCTTGATAACCTCGATGTTCTACCTTCGCGAGATCCTCAGAAACGTCTTGGGATCATAGGCAAGTTCTACCCACACCTCGAGATCCGAAACCAGGCCATTGTGAGCGTGGTGCATGAGAATACCCAGTACAACAAAATATCATACACTGCCATTTCCAAGAGCCTTCCACCGCTTCAAATCGAGCTCCTAAGTCGAGACGAAAAGGTTCATACCGTGACCATTGTTAACCTTGAAGATGTGGCCCAAATATTTCATAAGATCAGCCCTTCGTATTCCAATGCGTTACTGACCCATTATCCATCCGAGGGAAGAATTGATCTTATCATGTACAGTTACCACTCATTTGCCGAACTACAAGCCAAACGAATTGAGTCATTTGCTGGCATTCTTCGAAAAAACATGGCCATCGTGTCTCGTCCTCATCTGTCTTGGGTGCAAAATCCTACCCATTCTTTGATGTGCTTGGACTATATTGAGCTTACATTCACCGAGAAAAGAACATCCATTATATTTAAGGTCCGACTTCGTTGGGACCTTGTTCTATCGAGTCGAATTACTGGTGAGGCGGAGTCACAGTTGGAGTTTCTGATCTTGAAGGAAGGCTCAGGTTTACTACAAAAGACCAACCTGGTCTTCTTGACTCTCGCTGCTACACATGGAGTGGAAAAAGCGTTCCATATATTGACCACTAATTTGTTTGAGCTGGACACCACTTGAGTGATCCTCCTTCTGAGTCTGCATCATTTCAATTCAACAATCCCTTCGTAACTTCATAGGACTAGTTGTAGCTCATGTCATTTGACGATAGATTGAAACTGATTTTCCTTCGCTTCGGAGCCTGATATTCCATCTTCGCCTGCTGCTCATCTAGAAGCTTCAGAATCAATGCAAATTCAAAATTCGACCGCTCTCCTGCGCTATTGAACTCTTCAATTGGCGTGAAGTCTGTACCATACTTGTTGATCGTACCAATGTCTATAGGGGAAGAGTCGCCGAGAAGCTTCTCGGTTCCCGACATAAAGCTTTCCTTGCGGATATTGTCTGGGTTTCTGAAAAAGAGCTGTTCCTCGGCTCTGTCCTTATCGTTTATGTGAGTAGCAATGGACTTTCCAAACTGCTGATAGAGATAAGCCTCGATGCCATTGCAAATGTCGCTTCGTATGTTATCCCACTCCATAGCCAAAAGCCCGTTTCCTCTGGCACATTTTTCTGCGAATTGTTGATTCAAAGTCTTCAACACATTCTTCCGTACCTGCTCAAACTCAGGACTTTTGTTGGAAACAACATCAATAATGTGTTGGGATTTTTGAATGGCACTTCTCTTGCGAGATACTGACGTTTCACATTCCTTGGTCAACGCAGGAACCCTAAACGTTCTCGTGCACGGAGAGTATCTGTGGCGGATCAAATCGAGATTCTTGATTGGGAACGCTGGGTTGGCCCATTTCATATCCACCAATGCATCTTTTCGACTGAAGTCCACCAAAGCCCCCACGGAAGGTGTAGGTTTCTTTCTTTTCGAGCCACTAACAAACTTTTGGAAGTACGCCGCTCGCCCGTTATCTTCGGCAGTCTCGTTGAATGTCACCTCGTTATCTTCCGGCTGAATAGTGTCATCACCAATACTCAGATCATCAGCCATGTCTTCATGCTTTTTCTCGCCTATCGGACGATAGTGATGGTCCAGGGTGAGTTGATTGCGGATCCGCAGTCTTTCATTCTTTGACTTGTTACCTCGTTTGGGGTTCATATTGTTGATTTCATCAACGAGATGCAACATCCGAGTATGGTACATCTTGGCAGCGTATTCCACCTCGAAGTCTTCATCATTGTCGAAAACAGTCAAGTCCTCTTTGCGGATGAGTTCTACCGGAGGAATGACTTTGGGATTGAATGGGTTCTTCTCCAACTCTTCTGCTGTAAACGAGGTCTCGAGGTAAGTGTATAGAAGCCACAAGAATCTGCGTGCTCTGTTTTTGGGGTAGATGTTATCACCCAAGAAGAATTCCATGAATTTGTTCTGAGGTCCCAGGGTGGCCTTGACAAAGCGGAGTTGTTCCAGAATGGTTTCTTTTCCCAAGAATTCATCGTGATGAAATGGAATGTTTTGGAAGAAAGTGCTCATCAAGAAGATGAGCTTGATCACGTTGGTGTTTGTTTTTTCCGGGGTTGGAGACCTGAGCAAGTCAAGCAAAGTCTGCAAATGGCCTTGTCCGTCGCATACAGCTTTCAATATTGTCTTAAGCCTAGGTGTATCTTGTAAAGGTCTGGACGGTCCGTCTGGGTTAGCTTGGAGAGATGGGATCAGATGATAAGTCCGAAGGGCAGATCGCATGTCAGGAACAAAATTGACAGTGGTGTTCATACGGCCAGCGTTGACGAGCAAACACACTTTGCTGACAGAGACACCCATTTCCTTATCTTTGATCAACCGCTCCCGCAACACCCGCGAGGATTTCAGCGACTCGGCCAATGTCCGGATGTATAGTTCTGAGAACGTAAGTTTGGGTCCATTGACGGCGTTGGGGACCTGGCAAAAGGGAAAGTTATTTGTGAACACACGGGTTTCATCCTTAAAAAGTTCATCGAGAAAGTCGTATTGAATGTCTTTTCTCCAAAAAGGCTCTCCATCTGCTTTCTTGAGGTGCTTAAATCCCTTGGAAACAGCCCGGAAATCAGCAGGGAGTTGCCCTGGAGTCTTGCCCTGAGGCTGGATCTGAGCCGCTTCACGCTCTTCATCTCCATCGTCTTCATCATCGTCATCATCGTCTTCATCGTCATCATCATCGTCTTCGTCGTCTTCGTCATCGTCATGAAAAGTGGACTCAGCATTTTGTTTCGAGGCTAGCGAGTGGGAAAAGCCATTGTTGCCGTCTCCTAGCAAGTTGTTGATGGACAATTTGTCCTCCTGCTCTTTCTTCACGCCGCTGCCTACAGCACTATGAGTCTGCACGGCCTCAGGCAGTAGTGGAGCCAAAGCCGGGGTTGTAGTGTGCAATTTTGGAGGGCTTGACAAATTGTCCGTGGATTGAGCAATGTTTGATTGCACTGGACGGGGAGGTGATTGCACTGGATTGGGAGGTGATTGAACTGGATGGGGAGGCTCTTGGTATGCAGGGTCACGTAGAGCTGGTTTGGAGAGGGGAGCCGTGGGTTGGCCAGGGTCTGAGCCTTGGTAAGCGCTAACCGGTAGGCTTGCATGACTCAGCCCAGTAAAAGCACTAGTACCTGAGCCATTCGATATGCCCACAGGAGCACGGTTCCCCATATTCAGGCTGCCGTTCATTTCTGAGCCCTGGACATAAGTATCGTGAATAGGGTCGTAGTTCATCATGGAGGCCACCAAGCAGAAGGGTAGCGAATTAGTAGTAAATCAGTAGCTAGATAGCAATTCGTCAGCTATAATGTTGATTGATGGTCGCTAGTCAAAAGAATGTCCAGAGGGAAAAGGGTCAATGGGAATGTCAATGGTAATGTCAATAAGGTCAGAGGTAATCAGCGGGAAACAGTGGGGCCGAGTGGAGTAGCAGAAACCAAAAACGAGCAAATGGAGTGCTTTGTGGAAGATCAGCCGGGTGAGTGCGCAGTAGAGAAAATCCAGTGACGTGGACGGCGAGCAAATTTTTGGGTGCAGTGGCTAGCGAGCCCAGTCTCAGGTGCGGCCAAAAGATGGTGTAGTTCGTGCATTCTTCCCGGAGTCGCATCTGCCAGTGATGCAGAGCGCGGAAAGCTAGAAAAGGTGGGAGAGAGGTAGAATACGGCAGAGGAAAAGATGGGAGTGGAGAGTGGGAGAGGATGGGGAAGTGAATGACAAATGAGAGTTAGACTTTTGGACATTTAGACATTTAGGCTTCTGGACATTTAAACTTTTAGACAAGTTATAAGGCAGAATAGTTAGACATGACGCAGTTAGACATTAAATATTAGTCATTAAATATTAGACAGTTAGACAGTTAGAGTCAGACGCGTTCAAGTGAGATAATTGGAAAAGTAAAAAAGATGAAGTTAGACACAGTTAGACTAGTTGGAAAGTAGAAGTTACTATGAAAGTGGAGTGATTTGAATTGGAGTGATTTGAATTGGAGTGATTTGAATTGGAGTGATTTGAATTGGAGTGATTTGAATTGGATTATTTGAATTGGATATTCAGAATTGGAATTTTTAAGTTTTGGAGCTACTTTGAATTGGAGTTTTTAGAACTGGATTTATTTAGGTATTATAGGTTAAACAAGTGGGACACATCAGAACTAGAATAAGACTACACTTTGGTCAGATCGATTAACGTAGTTTATAGGGTACAATATACAAACCATATGAACCTAAGCATGTATTTGAATGTGGTGACATCAATGTTGTTGTGCCATTTAAGACCAAGAGCTGGCAGCAGCCTCCTCTCCGGCAGCAGTGACACCAGACTCAGCCCAGTCCTCAACATTGGTCTCAGTGTTCCACTCGGTCTCTGGCTCAGCCTCAGCCTCAGCACCCTCAGCAGCAGGAGCAACCAAGTCACCCTCCTCAGCGGTTTGCTCAATCTCTTCTGGGTCTCTGTAGAAGTACAAGTCGGGCATGACAGACCACTCGGTCTCTCTGTCGGTGATGGTACCTCTCAATCTCAACACCTCTCTGGCAATCAACCACCAGATCAAACCAATGGCATGTTTACCTTTGTTGTTACATGGGATGGCGACATCGACGTATTCAGATGGAGAGTCCACGTCGGACAAAGCAATCACTGGGATGTTGACGTAAGAAGACTCCTTGATGGCTTGAGCATCGGTTCTTGGGTCGGTGACGACAACCAATCTTGGCTCCTTGAAAGAACGGGTGATGTAGTTGGTGAAGTTACCTGGGGTGAATCTACCGGCAATTGGGGTAGCACCAGTGTGAGCGGCGAACTTCAACACGGCTCTTTGACCGAAAGTTCTGGACGAGCAGACAGCAACATCAGATGGGTTTGGGATGGCAGCGATGATTCTGGCAGCCAACACAATCTTCTCCCAGGTCTTGGAGATGTCGATGACGTTAACACCATCTGGTCTGGTCTTGTAGACGTAAGACTTGTTGTGAACCTGCTAGTTAGTATTGCACGGTAGCGATTGTTGATGTGGTTGTCGGAGGGCATGGTTCTATTGAACCAATACCTCAAGGTGCCAGCAGGTAAGGTCACCTAGAGCACATGGGGATCAAACGGGGAATGCGGATATCAACAAAATTGGGCATCCAATGAAGATGGGTCTAACATACTTGAACGTTCTTGGAACCCAAGTGGACGTTGGCGGCCAACAACAATTTGGCGTCTTCGGCAGTCAAAGCAAAAGATTCTGGCAAGGACATGATGGTTTCTTTTCCGTAGATACTGTCTTCAGAACAATTAGTGAAAAAGGATTGAGAAAGAAGATGAAAATTTCTCAAGGTGTGCGCAGGACTGGCGGTGAGGGATGCACTGGTGCGCGCTTGGCGGTGGAGGCCTACTAATTGGAGGTGAGGCACCGTGTTCGCGCGGTCACGTGCGTAGGGCTCGTACCCTAGTATCACCCCATCGATCAACGAGAGCAGATGTAAACAGA
Source organism: Metschnikowia mauinuiana (assembly GCA_002374555.1). NCBI lineage: Eukaryota > Fungi > Ascomycota > Pichiomycetes > Serinales > Metschnikowiaceae > Metschnikowia > Metschnikowia mauinuiana. Next base: position 2,774 of record NKZY01000787.1, on the reverse strand, counting down.
CTCGGCAAGAATAAGGAACATTGCAGACAAACATCAACAACAGATATTGTAGACATTAGACGTTAGACATTAGACAAAGACATAAAACATGAGACACAAACATTGGACGAAAAAAAAAAAAACAAACTAAATAAAAATAGACAAATAGTCATTGGTCAAATGGACACATATGGTTTGGCTAGTGCAATGACAGGGTGAATATGGACCCCTATGTTCACTAAAGCTTTCCGTGCGTATCAGACACCCAATGGGCTTGGCCCCGCATGGTCGCATGGCACCAACCCCAACAATTCACCCCACCAAAACCTGCGTATAGAGATTCTCTATTGTGATGGTCTCAAAAAGAAAAGAAACAGATCTTCAATTTCAAGATCGCTCTCTATATTTTTTTATATCCCGGGCTCTGGTATGGCTAAGGGCCCGCCACTCAATCTATACGTGTCGCAAGGATGAGCTATCAGTAGCCCGCGTCGCAGGCCGTAGATAAGTCAAGTGCAGCAAGTTGACATCAGTCGCACAGGCCGCAGTACATATAAAATTGCCATCCACACTTTCAGTCTGCACAGTGGGGATAATTGGAACCATATTCTTTAATTTTAACGACCTCAAACTAGTCTTGGCAATTGCTTTCAATCTACTTCATTTATAGACCGGTGACCCGTGCACCTCATCAAAGCAAGTTTCTGTGCTGACTAAGCCTTATTTATTATATAATATCACCCTTTGGAGTCTAAATCCCCCCCCCCCCCCCCCCCCAGACTCAATGGGCAATCAAACAAATCAAAATATATACGGCTCCAGGCACGTCGATTACTCTCCCCTCAACAACGATGCAGAAGTCTTCTTGGAGCAAGCAGCCCAAAACGTCCACCTGGCTTTTGGGGAGGAGGAGGACCATTTGACCGAAGAGGCGTCTTGGCTCAGGGAACAACGTCACAGCCATAAGTCAATCCACTGGCTCTTCAGGCCGTCGTTTATCATGGCGGGAGCTTGTGTTTTATTGTTAATGCTAGGCTTTTCGGCAGCCGAAAGCACCAAGCAAATGATCCAATTTAAGCTTGCTTGCAACACCATCTCGGAGCGTTCTGGCAGTAATACGTGTGATCCAACAGAGGCCCAAGTGCTCATGCTGAGTTTACAGCAAGCCATTTCAATTGCTTCGGGAATTGCTACCATGATAGCTCTGGGAACTGTGGCTCCTCTTTCCGATAAGTACGGGCGCAAGCTCTTCATGTCGCTTGTAATTGGGTTTATGATCGTGGGGAAGATCTTGCGGTTCCGCGTCATGTCCCACTACGATACCTTGCAATTGGAAGCTATGGTTGTTTCTGACGCTATTGGGAGCTTACTTGGAGGAACGATGGCCATCTTGACCCTCACCAACTGCTACATTTCCGATATCTCTGAAGCAGTACAGAGAAGCTATTATTTGGGGGTCAACATGTCCTTCTTTTTCGTGGGATTGTCGGTGGGTCCATTGATAGGCAATGCCTTGCTTTCGTACTTCGGGAAAGTCAACGCAACGTCGCTCAATGACCCCTCCGCCAATTACGGAAAGAATATCACGCCCAGCGAGTTTGCCCCATTACGGTTTGAAATCTTCATTCTTTGCGTGCTTTTTTTGTTCATTATCTTTGTTCTTCCCGAGTCAAGAGGCCAGCTGGCCCGGCGCATGTCTCGGACACTTTCCCATTCTCTGCTGCGCGCGTCCTGGCAGTTGGATGGTCCTCAATCCAGAGGGTCCAAGATACTTGAAAGATTTAACTTCTTACGTCCCATTCGTTTGGTTTTTTACCCCAAAGATAGCGTGCATCCTCTGAGACACAGTACCATCAAGGAAAGTAGAAGGGCAGTGTTTTTGTTGGTGTTGATAGAATGTCTTCTTGCGAGTTTTAGCATGCCCTTGGGAGAAGTAATGGTTCTTTACGGCATATTCTCTTTTGGCTGGACGGCTCGTAATATTGGGTATCTCATGGCAGTTTCATGCGCGTCCAGAGCCTTCAGTTTGATAGTTTTGGCGCCGTTGATCAACATCAACATATTGCAGAAATTCTGTGGTTTCGAGGTGAACAAGAAGAGGTTCGATCGCGTGGATTTCTGGAGCGTTTCAATTGCATTCACTTGCGAAATTGTCGGCTTGCTTTGCTTGGCCTTTGCACCCACTGGAGGCATCTTTACGAGTTGTCTTTTGATCACGTCGCTAGGATCCATGGCCACCCCTACCATCAATTCGTCGTTGATCAAGTTCTTCCCCGAGTCCAAAGTTGGGGAGGTGTTTGGAGGTTTGGCTTTGGTTAAGAACATCCTCGCTTTGGTCACACCATTCCTCCTTTTGGCCGTCTACAAGATCTCGGTCTCCAAATGGCACTTTCCGCAGGCCGTGCTCGTGCTTGTGGCTTTGATCATGACGGTCATGGCATTCATCGCCGTGTACGTGATAAACCTCCTCGAGGCAGCCGAGAGAGACGACGAGGTTGAAACCTAAACTTTCAGTTCCATCGCTCAGTTTTAATACATTATTAAATAATATCGTTCCAAAATATCAACAATATATTTAAGAGGAGTTACCTACAGTACAAGATCATAATATATAAAATGTCTCGAATATACATGTAAATAGAAATTTCTTATAGGAGCAAGAATCTTCCACTTGTCTTGACCATTATTAAAGAATCTCCACTGTTCGCGCACCCACTGATGTTGCGCTGTTTCATATACAGCTTCGTGTTTCGGAATGACTACCTCATTGGACTCCAATAACTCTCTTAAGTGAG